>QUSF01000001.1:22123981-22236588 GCA_003676055.1 Chloebia gouldiae | reverse complement strand
TGTGATAGATAAAGACAGCAATATTCAGAAAGTATGAAGAGGAAAGGCTAGTCAACAAGGAGACCAGCCACCAAATTTTTGTGTGCTCTTGCATTTCTGAGAAAAAGGTTTTCAGAGACATATGAGGAAAATTATTATAATTATTATTTCAGAGAATTATGAGGATTGATTTCTGGTGTTATAGGCCTGCTTAGAAATGCAAGGGCTTGGGAAAAGACACCATGATTCCTTTCAGAAATCTAGCAGACCATACCATTAAGGCAGTAACTGATCAGATGCAGGAGACAAGTTCTTGCTAAGAGAAAAGAGATGCTGAGCAGGATCCTAAATCATAAGACTAATATCCTTCACTGTCCTTGAAGGTAAAATCAAGTACCTTTTATTTGGAAGGGGAAACATCTGCAAGTTTTCCAGAGTATTTAATGGAACTAGCACAAAGCACCTGTTAGCTCACAAGACTGAAGATAAATTCATATTTGCAAAAAAACACTGTGTTGAAATCTAGAAAGTCAGGTAAAAGCCATTGAAATACCACAGCTATTTCCAATTATTTCATGTTTTAGAGTAGCTGCATGGTACTTATGAACAGCTTTTGTAGTGGGAAGGAAATTCAAAAGTTCACACTACTCAGACACTCAATTTCAGGATGGACAATCAGGCCAGGAAGGATTCTGCTGGCTGTAATAGACACATTGTCAATTTAAAGGTGGAAAGGAAGATTTTAGACATTGTCAAGAAATCTGACAAATAAATGAAGATGCTTTTTCTGGAAGAATGGAGATCTGTGGCAGTGGTATTCAAAACATATATAATGCCTAAAGAGCTGAGGTCTTCTAGGGTTACTCAGGCTGAATTCTTCAGAAAATATAATTTGGTTTCTTACTTCAGGTATGAGTTCATAAAGACTCTAGTTCATGTGGAAGTCAATAATTTTTAAACATGGATTTACATTTAGAGCATATGTTTTATGGCTCTTGTTACTTGAGAAGCTTAGCCTTTTCCCTGATCAACGGGGTGGGAAGTTATCTATTCAGTGAATGTAAATCATTAGCTCAGTTGGTTAGAGCATGGTCCTAATATCACTGAGGTTGTGTGTTTGTAAATTAAATATTACATACTAAAAGCAGAATGTCTCAATAGTGCTTCCTATCTGTGTAGGTATTTTTTGGTCCCTTCTGCTTAAAATCTCCTTCAGCTCCTTGTCATCTAAATATTCTTCTGCTGTCTACAACAGCTGAAAAATCAGTTATTACTCAAGTTTATGCAGTATTTTCTCCTTAAATCTTCACTGCTATCACATCACGTAGGGCGTATCAGTGCTATTTTGCCTTAGAATTGTAGGGAATATATTCATTAGTAGTTCATTATTAAATTATTTCAAAATATTTCAAAAATTGTTTAAATTATTTCAAAATTGTTTCTATAGAGTTAATTTTTATTAAATAATTTCAAAAATATCTGTCTATATAATTACAATAATTTCAACTAATCAAGTTGTGACAATAAAAATTATAGAATAATGTAAGTTGGTTCATGCACATTTAATTTCCTTAAAGGAATAGTAGTGTGAAAGCCTGGCATTGGAGAACAAGTGCATCTTTCAATGTGGACACAGCCATTGTTTTAGCAGTTGAAGGAAAATAGACTAGATTACTGACATGTCATTTCTGTAACTAGACAAATTAATCACTCCAATTTGTAAAGTTCAATAGCTTATTACAATGCATTAGTATATTTTCTTGTGCCTAAATGATTTTTACTTTCATTTGATAGATTTATCTGTGAAAAATTGTGGTTTGAGATTTTTAATTTACATAAAAGCAGTATCTGCTTTGCCTCTAAATGTTTCTGATCAGCAAGTAAAAAGGAATAGCAAAATTTAAAGAGGGTTATTATGTTTAGAATCCCTTAAGTATTGTCATAGACCTTTTCATTGGTTTAAAGCTGGTGGTTCCAAAGAGGCATGTGAAAGTGAAATGGCCTTTGGAACATCAGAATTGCATTTATACCTGCCATCATAGAAGATAAGCCAATGGAAATAGAACAGAAAATAAAATAAATACGGCAGATTTTAATCAGATTTTAATCATCTATAATGAAACTTTCATGAACAGCATCTAATGAGGCAAGAACATGTAATGAAATGTATCAGTGGATCTACACACATCTATCTTTGAAGTGTGTTGGAATGTCATTCCTGAGAGATTGCCACTTCTGTGAAAAAAACACCCAAATGCAACAGGAGTATGGTTGAAGAGAATATAGAATAACATAATAATCCTCAAAGTCTTCTTCAGAAACAGTCCATGTGAAATTTATGGTAAATATATTTCTCTGTATTTATTTCCTAGTTCTTTTCAAATCTAAGTTCCTGTTTGAACTTCTTGGCTTTATGTAACTTTCTTCTGCAAAGGATTTCCAAAGTTCTGTTCCAGCAGAGTAACCTTATGAAGTGTTAGTCATTTCTGATATTTAAAGCTTCTGCTAGAATGATAGCTTTCCTATAATTAGATCAACGCAAAAGACTGAAAGGGACAATCCAGGAGAATTTGTTCTCAGTTTAAAAGGCAACCTTCTCTCTTGTTGCTGAATGATACACACCAAATAAATTACTGTAAAGTGAAGTTTATCATTATCATTCTATCATCATATTACAGTGGCCCTTCACTTCCCACTATACCAGACACTTTACAGATGATCACCCCCATATAGCTTGAACCTTGAGCTGTCAATATAGGGAAGAGACAGCGAAGCAGAGGCATAAGTAGCCAAGGTGATTTGCCTTCTAAATTAGAATTTTTTAAAAATGCAAGAGATAAATTACATTTAACAGTGACTCGGCTCAATGCAGAAGGTGCAAGACCTGTGCTGGGATGAAAGTTTATATCATTTCATCAGCCCTCTCTGCTGTGTGTCTGCCATAACTCTGGGGACAGGGAACTTCCCACAATAGTGGCTCTTGGTAAGGAAATGGGGAAAAATCTCTCAGATGAAAAATTTGAGACCAAGCGATGCCACAAGACTTCTGCATGCTGTGGCATACTCTGTATTTAAGGACTATCTTTGCTATAAAAGAATTCCTGATTTCTTGAATCCTAGATGAGCATCCAACATACTATATTCAACTACACACATATTATCACCATATATATATAAAATTATGTATATACATGTAATATAGATCCATAATTATTATATATATATGTACATATACATGTATGTATATATATGTAATAATTTTGAAGTCTTCTACATTCTCCACTATAGAAATGCTCCGCTGTAGAAAACAGCCCAGGCTGAATTGTTGGGTTTTCTACATCTTCTTGATAGTTGTTCTTGTGTTTAATAGTGTTCCCATTTAAGACTACAGTAAAAATTATGAACTTCATTGTGGAAAGACCAATGTTATCTCAGGGAATTGGAAACAAGAGCAGAAGTTATCTATTGATAGCTCAGATAATGACCATACTTTTTGGTTTACGCAGGCTTTAACCATTATGCTCTTATATCTTGTTTGTTACTCTCTCCCAAAACATTCTCTGTTGCAGAGAAAATCTTCATACGAATCTGCATTTTTCCCTCATGTGTTTCTAATCCAGAAAATATAAATGAAAAGAAATTGCACAAGATGGTACAATCAATAGCAAGAAATAACTTGAGGTAATGTGATAAATGATAAATTATTGCAACGATAAGCAATTCCATTAAGGCAATCAAATAGTTTATGATGCCACCATAACTTGGAGCCAGCATTGATTTCAGCTAAGTATAACCATACAGAACTACAAATTTACTGTGCAGTGAGTTTCTTAATTATGCTGGTTTGGAGCTGTGGAGGAGGACGGTATAAATGGGAGGAAGAGCACAGGAATTGTGCCGGAATCTGAAAAACCTCACTCCTTGTTGCAGTACGTTACGCTATAACTGTTCATTTAATTATCAGGTTCATGTAGTGTAAGTGTGGTAAGAATAGATGGGCCCCATTCATTTAACTGCTTCCCATCCCTTTTCAGCCAACTGTTACACATCTCCACAGCTTATTGCCTGGGCCCTCTCTCCCACGTTCCCTTCTAACTCCTCTGAGTCACAATTAGATTTTCTACCCTTTAGCTGCAACTTGTTGGCAGATGGTTTTGGCTGAATTTAGACAGGCACAGATGCCTTCATGCTTGCTGTCTTTGCAAACAGAAAAAAAAAAAAAGAAGAAAAAAATAACCACAACTATACTCCATTTTCTTTTCCTTCACTCTTTGTGTGTATGTATTTCTCTGTGTACTCTGTCTCCATGAGCATCATACCTGCCCCACCTCAGAAAGGGATAATGGCAAAGTAACCCATTGTACTGACAGGTAATAGCAACTGGGGTCTATATTTGTGGATTGATCTTCAGAAGGACTAGAAGATTATAGATGTCTTGTAGATAAAAGCCTCATTTAGCATGGAACATATTTAGAAGCTGAATTAGAACTGGTAAATCCTTCCCATGAGTCTGTCACATCTGATGGTATTCTGTAGACAAACTATGGCTCTTGCTTGCTTGCTTGCTTGCTTGCTTGCTTTCTTGTCTAGAATTCTATTCCTCTTAATTCTTAATATTTAACAAAATGAAAGGAGGGAAAGGTCATTAGTATTTATATAACATGGAGAGAAAAGAATTACCAGTTTTTACAGCCTAAATTTTTGCAGGAAAAATATGTGCTTCATAATAATTATGCATATTTCTGTAGTGAGTGCAGTTCTTATCTGTTCCTAAATTAAAGCAAATCTAAACAGAAAATCATAAATATTTTAGCACAACCCCTAATTTTCTCTAGAAAGAGTAAAAACCAGTTTAAAAATTTCCCTTATCAAAGACATTCTTAGAAAGGAGTAGAGAATATATAAATCAAAACAAAATCCGAGGTTATAAATTTGAATTTTTCCTCTCTAACGTCCTACTTGGTTTCTATATGTGCAGATCTGAAGAAAAGAAATTCTGCTATCTCCTAACTAGGATCTACAAAATTCATTCAAACTGAACTTGGCTACTCTCATATTTGTAAATGTTTTGCATTCCTGTATTGTATTTACCGTGTTTTAGAATTTAGTATGAAAAACTATGCCTCAAGGCATGCATCTAAAATAAGGATAAAGAGACTTCAAGGGACATAAACAGTGGCCATCTTGACAACTTTTTCCCAAGTAATTAATATTTTTTTTGAGAAGCAGTGAAAGAGTAGTACTTTTCAATAAGTCTTTTTAAGTGTCAGAATCTGCAAGTTTTCAGATCCTGGATCTGCTATACATGGGATTGATTTAATGTTTTACCCATAATCTATAACTTAACAAATTTCCTCATAGTGTTTTTGTTCTTGTGTTTTTGTACCTACATAAGTGATAAGAGCTAAAATTGAAAAGAGGAAAATGGTGTAACATGGATCATTAGAGGCAAACAGAAACCTACAAGGCAATTTATTCTGCTGGTTCATGTTCAATTTGCATTTGAATAAGGTTCATTTCACCAGAGCATCTAAATTCAATTCTAATTTAAATTCATATCTAAGTCTAATTTTAGCAAGAGCCAAATAGTTTAGAAACTTGTTATTCTGCTGATAATTTTACCCAAAATGTGAAAAATTATAGTTATAGAAAAAATATTTTATTATATTATTTGCTCCTGGTTTAATAAAAGTAAATGCAGATCACTAAATACAGTTTTTTGAACTTGTGGGAAACAACAAGAAATGGGGTAAAACCACCCCCTCTGTCATAGATCCCTCTTCCAGAGATTTAGCACAGAAAACGGAGCAGCTTTTGTGTGAGAAGTCTTTAAATTAAAACACATTAATTATAAATGTTGCAAAATAGATATAAACCTGCAGCAATTGTGAAAAAATTCACATCATGTGGATGACACAGTTGGGAAAAAGCAACACTAGTGCATTTTTAGAAGTATGGCTACTTTAAAATATTTGTTATCTGCAGATTTGCCCCAATAATATCTGAGTGCTTTCCAAGAGAAACAGATAATGGTAAGGACGTACATGAGAGATTCAATGAGATTCTGGCCTTACCTCCCTGTTTATGGTGAAAATTTCTTTATGCCTTAGAGTTAGAATATGGCAATACTTGGAAAAGGACATCTTTCATTGTGACTCTAAGTGAAGTAAGATTTGACTGCCACCATGGGATCCAGCATCTAGCAGTTAATGGGAAGAGAAAATTAAGAAAGGAAAAGCCAGCATCAACAGCAAACCAACTCGCAAGGTTTGAGCATTGCCTGAGTGCATAGAATTCCCCTGCTTGGAAATAATGGCTACTAGGCCATTCTCCTCTGCTCATCCAGCTGTACAGCTCTGTATATTTTCCTGCACTTGTTGCACACTCTTTATTTATTCTTCTCTTTCACATTGTCCCAGAAAGCTTTTGCAGCTCTTCTTGGGATGTGTTTTTTGATGACCGCTTGCTGGCAAACAATTAGTGTTTTGTCTTAGTGCATGATGGGCATTAAAAATGTGTATAGATGTTATGAAGTATTTTAAAAATATTTTGGTTTATGATTATTTATGAATAAAACATGCAGCTTGACAGAAGTATCCTCCAGAAAGAAGGACAGAGATGCTAAGGGAAGGGAGGGAAAAAGAGACTCTAGTTAGGTACTTACAAAATGAACAATAACTTTTGAAAAAAAGAAAAGATAATATGTATTTTGATGTTATTTCTGCCTTTAAATTTCAAATTTAAAGTTTCCTCCTTATGGCCTCATTGAACTCTATATTATTTTAGAGCATTTGATGACTGTTAGATGAAAAAGTGATCCCAAAGTTTACTTTAGTTTAGTCCCAAAGTTTTAGTTTTTGCACAACTGGAATTGCCCAGTACTCGGTATTTGCTGCTGTAGTTACATATGTGAAGCCTGATCCTGACTCACAGGGTTTTGGAGTGACTTTGGTGACTTCCAGAATCATTTGCTTGTCCAGAGTCCTACCAAATGTCTGTGTAAGAATTGAACTGTCAAGAATCTGAGACTTTTTTTTGCTGAAGTTTACACAGTAGAAACATTTACTTCATTATTTTCTGTGCTTTTGTGGTTCCCAGCTGACTTAATAAAAAATTAAGCAAAAATCTACATCAGATAGTGAAATAAGCATTTACGAGCTGGCATGTTTTTCAACATGTGAAGACTCCTGCATGTGGATGTAAACACACAAACTGTCTTTACAACATAATGCTTTTTTTCCTACACCTGAGAAACATATAAAATAAATTCTTTTTTCTCCATTAAACACAATCTTTAGTCCATCAAGGATTTAATTTCTTTGTGAGGTTCAGTAATTGAATAGCATTTTGGCTTTTATGCAACAGTTTTTCAAGGAGAAAAAGACATATAAGGTGCTCATGCACAAAAGTTGCTAGGAGGATCTATCAAACAGATGAGGGGTTTTTTTGTTTTTTTTCCCCTAGGAAATGTACTAAGCATAAGAAGTATCTGGCCAGGTGATGAGATCTTTCACTTGCCCAAGGTGAATGTTTTGGTGATACTCAATCCCCTTCATCAAACATATATTTCTGCAAAGAGTATGGTTCACAAAGGACTGAAAACAAGTATAATACTGGAATTTCAGCTCACTTAGTGCCTATGCTTTCCATTCCTACCACTTTGTCTTGATTATAAAAAAAAATTATGAGAATTTGTTGGGAAGGAAGAATCTGGTGCCAGTGTGCAAGATACAGGTTCTTGGGAGTTCCCAGCAAGGAACATTGTCCTCAAGGTGATTTATCTTTTAGAGTCAGCCTGTGCCCCCTGTAGAGTGCATAACCAAACTACTCTTACCTCATCTCCATTTACCTGCTTTTTCTAATTAATCTTCCATTATATTTTTAAATTAAATATATTACTGCAAATAAGAAATAAATTAAAAATAGTACAATAGATAAGTGTGGAAATTAATGAAAACTCTGTGACTGACCTTTAACCAAATCAGTGGAAGTCAAATACTTCCTGGTCCTTTAAACTGAATATACTTGTGTTTCTGTCTCATTATTCAGTTTTCCTTCTAATTTTTCTTGCTAAAGTCAGAATTCAAGAAATATCTCAGAAAGAAAATATTCTTGAGAATAGATATATAGCTGGTGAAAATATTGTATTCCAGCTTGCTCTGGACAAATAGCCCTGCCTCTGTTGTCCCATTTTTTAAGAGAGTAAAATAAATAGTTTTGAGAAAATACATATTTTAAAAATGTTTTTAATTTTCAAAAGGCATGAATATTATTACTTTTTTCCTCTTTGTCAGTAAAATAAATCACTTGATAAGAATTTTACAGAGAAAATGCTTTCATGTTTCCATTTGCCACTCTGCGACTTTTGAAAACCATCTGAGTTCTGAAGTAAATTCAACAGCCCTGTAAATAAAGGGAGTAATGTAAATCTTTATCATGCCACTCAGTGACATTTTTTAAGTATTGAAAAAGTATTGAAAACTGGCAAAGTGATAAAAATAAGAAAGGAAAAAAGGAAAGATTATAAACAACACTCTAGATACCATTTATTTTATTTCAGCTGGACACAAAAGGTAAGTAAGGGAATACGATCAGCATTTTTGAGAATTTTATTCCATTTTTTCAATCAGATGTAACTGTAAATCTCAGATTTCAAGCAATTAAATTATAATTGGAGTAGAATGCATAAGAGCAATTAGAGATTTAAAATGTGTTTTGTATAGTCCTATTTTTAATTCTGAATAGATGGAAATTCATGTCGATACAATCAAGACTATATCTGAATATTATCCTGGTATTTCTCTGAAATGAATCCATTGCATTTTGTTGATTTTTATCCAGCTTTCTGATTAGGTTATCAGTAGTTTTCATTGCTTTTAAGCTCCTGAGTAGCCCATTTTGTATAGCATTTCAGTAACGCTGACTATTGAAAGTGTTTAGGAAGCAAAGCAACTATTGGACTACTGAAGTACTATGAGTTTGCTACAATGGAAAAATGTAAGAAATGTTTAGATCTCTTTACCTCAATACCCTAAGTATTGCTGAGAGGAGGACTTTTTTATCATTAACATGAGGCTTAACTTTTTTTAAGGGTAAAAGGCTCATGCAATCCTTAGCATGAGCCAAGGATACTGATCACATTTAAAAAACCAAACACTAATAAGTTAGGAAATGTTGAAATTAAACCAATCTACTTGATCTTAATTTAGCCCCACACTCTGAAGACAGAAGCACATTTAAATCTTTCCATAGATGGCCTGCCTCACTTGGTAGCTGGCAACAGTGATACTCAGATCAGAATAATTTATTCAAAAAAGCCCTATTTTCCCCCAGTCTTCAGTATTCTCTTCCTCCTCACATCTAATGTACCAAATGCTATTTGTGCATTGGTGTACAGACAGATTTACTCCTTTCCTTACATGCTTCTCCATGGCATTTGTCACTGTAATGCCCCAGTAACTAATCCACGTATCTGATAACCTATTAATAATTAATCTCCTAATTTTCACAAGTCCTGTGGGGTATTATCTCACTTTTACTGTTTGGGAGCCAAGGCAATTAATATAAACCCTACTCACTTCCCTTGGACATCCAATTTCAAACTTTCCAGAGGACAACCACCGAAACCCTCACTTTAGACACTTAAAGCATATTCATAACTGTCACATCTGTCTGTGCTCTTCAGAACATCATGCACCAAGACCCCAAGTTGGTTCCCTCAGATAATGAGCTTCTTAAATTAAAGTACCTTTCCTTAGTATCATATCTGAGGCAATGCAATGAGCTGGTTCTTCAGGGCAGGGTGCAGTTGATATGCAAGGAAACTGTCCACTCTCCACAAGCTGTCTCCCGCCCTGTTTCTCTCTTACCTTCTTGATTTTGTGTGCAAAGACAGGGTCCTGCAGCTGGCACTTTCGTTCACAGCCCCCAGTAACGCCCTGGCTGGTGCAATTAGTGAAGCAGGGGAGAAGCAGAGTGTGATCAGGCAGTACAATGTGACAATGTCAACCCAGAGACTTGGGCAGAAGGGGATGGATTCGATGTACCTACTCCAAAGCTAGGAGTGCACCCCAACACAATTCAGAGTGGCGAAATGTCCTGCTCAGAACATGATGTTCTTAGCCCAGAACATGATGTTTTCATGGAGTGAATAGAAGAAACAATTTAGAATATTTCTCTGCTACATGTGTGAAACGAGGTTTTTTTTCCAAAAAAAGTCATACTCAGCTAGGACTTTGCAGAAGTTAAAAGCACCATATTTAGCATGAAAGATACCACTTTATTATACATTAAGTGCAGACTCCAAAGTGTAAAGGTGTATTCTTTTCAAGGCAAGATTATCAACATGATTTATGCTGGAAAAAAAAATAAGTAGTTTCTTGTCACAGTCGCAATTTTTTTCCCTGAAAGATCTAAGATATTCAGCTGTAACAGTAGTTGGGTGTGTCTGAAAGCTGTGTGTGAAGGTAAGTGTGAAAAATTATTTTGAAATAGATTCCCATGCTTCAAAATTTCAGTTCAGACTTTTCACATATTGTAAAGTTATCTGCAAATTAAAATGATCAGAGAACGTGAGATGAACCTTTATGAATGCAAATTTATCAGCCTGCTTATGGAAGTGCTACAAAGCTAATATCCTCTTTTAATGTTGAGGACAAATAAAACCCTGATAAGAATGAATACAATAATTTACAATGATTCAAGCAGTTTATCCTGACATATTTCTTGCTAATTAGGCTGTGAGAATAATTGATTTTTCTGTGAAAAATGTGGAGAGAAGCAAGTTAGTGACAGTGTAATTACTGCAACATAAATACCTGAAAAAATGCAATTTTGTTGACATAATGAGCCTTTTGATGTCAAGAGTAACTTTTATTTCCTGGTACATGTAAAACATCAAAATAGTAGTAGCAATATAACCTCAGATAGATAAATGTTTAGATGTCTCCAAGACTAAAATCAGTGCTGTCCAGTAATGTTTAATGAGCTGAAATGTGGAGCACACCAGTTTTTTCTCAAAGGTACAAGGAGAAGGTGTCCAACCCCACCCTGTCCTGGGTGTGTCCTGACCCCCCACTTCTCAAGGCAAAGGTGGATAACAGCTCACCAGCACAGTCAGTCTGCCACACCATCCCACTTCAAATTATTTCCAAAATGCTAACTGGATTTGATCATAACTTCTGCATAATTTAAGGGGAGCTGAAACCTAATTTTCAACTTATTATTATTCTCAAATTAAATTACTCTCTTCTTGTTCCCATGCTATCTTTAAGTAAAGCTACCTTGCATATGGCCTTTAATGAAATAGTGTGTCTCAATCAGCGATTCATGGTTGAGCTTTCTTTCCTCTCTTCTTTTGGGAGATCTTTCCTACTTCTGTTTCACACCTTTGGTCTTTCACATCTTTTATCACTTCACACCTTTGGAATTTTTTATGTTCTTTTGCCTCTCTATTTCTCTATTTCATCAGTTTCTTGTACCCAGAAACATGTTAAAAACTGGCTAAAAAGGCAATTTGCCTGCGGTATTCAGCATCCTCTATTGTTTGAGCTGTAAAGGCTTTTTGGTCTTCCTTCTGTAAAACTTGAAGTTCTTGTCCATTGGATTATTTTCTGGGTTTGTTGTAACTGTACTTTCGTATTTCTGCTTTTGTCATGTGGAATGAATAGATCAATTTGTCTGCACAAGCCTTTACCAATATCAGTGTTAAGGAAGGGATGGCAAATACAGTGCCTGTATGGGATTTTTATTAATTTTCTTGTAACTCGCCCCATCTGTCCAAGTTCCCCTCAGATGGAGCAATGCCTAATTGTTCATTATAGATTTCTTCATGGAAAGGCCTTTCTCTCATGTTTTTGACAGTATTCCAAGATTAAAAGAGAAATTTCAGGTCTAAGTGACTAAATGAATTGCTTCATATCATGTTGCACATATTTAAGAGACTGATTTCTTGACACAAAACAATGCAGACTTTGAAAGGTAAGAAGCTCATAATTAGATTATAAAAAGCAGCACAATCTGAATTTATAATCTTATTTTGAAAAAATATTCTTAAAATGACTTTTAGTGAATTATAAATGAAGCAGGTTCCCATTCAGAATGCAGAGCACACCACATCATCGTTTGTGTATCCCACAATCCAACTATGAGTGACAAATCCAGTTTCCTAGGACCTGAGCAATTAATGGTACTGGGAGAACTAGGCAGATAGCAGATATGGAGAGGTTTCTAGAAGCACCATGGCAACAAAATGTACCCAGAAGTTACAAGCCAGCTTTTTAATTTCTTGTTTTATTTGCACAACATATGCATTTGGCCCTTGTTACTGCACTACTTTTCAAAAGTGTTATTTCTCCTGCTGTTGCACCGTTTACTCCCTGAAAAATAAAATACAACTGTAAAACTTCAAAGTAATGTTCTGTCATGAGTCAGCAACACCTCAAGGCACCCTGCAGGGACTATTTCCACAACCATTGCCATGATTAATGATAAGGTAGGGTGTAAGGTGGATAAATATTCCACCCCGAGCAACTCATGGAGGAACTAAGATTCTTCATGTGCTTAGAAAAAGTAGAGCAACCTTAGAGCCAATATGTCTGGGTGCCCTGAAAGAGCAGGTAATTAATGCAAAGTATAAAAACACATGGTTAGGACTATTAAAACATCTTAGATTTTTTAACATTTCCTCACAATGTTCAAACCTCATCTTGGAAGCAACACTGAGTTGTTGGTAGCACAAGCCAAAGCTGGACTGTGGCTCTCTAAATTTGTGTACAAATGTTTCCAATAACCCAGTAGTGAATCTGTGGCAGGCTAAGGTTTCACACCTGGCTAAGACTGCAAGACACTGGAAAAAGCAAAATATTATTATTCTGCTTCCTAGTTTGGCACACCTGAACTGCTAGAAATCTGGAGTTTGTCTGCTATCTGCTCACAGGGGAGTTCCTGATTTGGCAAAAGGATGTGAAACCACCATTAACACCGTGTATGGAAAGGATCTTGTGGGAACTGATTGCCATCACCATCTTTTTACATATCACGTAAGATGTAGATACAGAGCAGCAGAGCTTCTCTTAGGCCTGTAGTGCCCATCTTCTGCTCCGTTCTTCTTGTCCCTGGATCTTGATCACATGAGTAATTTCATATGGAATCTGTACCAGCGTGGGGCATTTGAAGGAGAATTTGTATGTTGCAAAGTTCCACCAAACTGGTAAGTGACACTGGAACTGCCTGAATGGCCCTTAATTAAAATGAGTTCCAGTTTTTACAATTTTTCAGGATGTTCTCTGACAGCTATCTTTGTTATTGAAGAATTTGAAAGATGAACGTGGCAAATTATCTAAGTACTGTGAAAGTCTCTGTTTGGACACTTGATTTACATAAGCTTACATGTGTATATGTTTATATAAGTCAGTGGACTAAAATTTTAGACTAGAATAGATTTGCAAAACTTATTAGTCTAAAATTTATAACGAAAACCTTCTGTGTAAAATTTGCTAGTATAAGATCATAGAACTGATAGACAATTACTGCAAAGTATTGTTAAAATTATTTTGCATACTGAATATATTTTAAGTGAAAGAATGAACTCTAAATTTTCTGTTTATGAACAGCTGTTTTCTTCTTTGTTAAAAAAAAAATGGCATGCCTAAATCCTCTCATGGACCCATCATAGCTGCAGGATAAAAACCCATTTGAAAGTGAGGGGATGAATTGTTGGGCACTTCTCTATAAGCCTGTAAGATCAGAAGTGCAATTTCAGAACCACATGAGCCTCATGCACTGCTGTTTGTGTATGCTTTCCTGTTCTAGCACAGCTTAAGGGATTTATTGGGGCCTATCTGCTTTGACACTGTAGTCCTATTCTAGAATTTCTAATATGCTGTGCTAAAGCTCTGTCTCCTGACATAGTCATGATATTGCCTCACCTAGAGATCACGAAAACTGATGATCCAAGTAGAAAAGAAAAATGAAAAGGAACACAGGTTTTCCTCAGTGGATTTTCTACTTCGATTATTAAGAATGGGAATATTTTCATTTTTCTACGCTGCCTGCCAGCTGGTTTGTCTTTCAACCTGCCAGAGTATTTTTAAATTTTTGGTTTGGCTTTTCTGAAACTTTGTCAGAAAGACTCAGTTCTTTAAGTGCTACTCTCAGTTGTTCCAGTTACCTCTCTAGGGACCAGCCCTGTAAATCTGGGGTAAGAAAAAATAGAAACCAATATTTTTCCCTTTGGAAACCACTCAGACAAGGAAAATACCTGGTCTAGATAGCCTTCATAGATCACAGAGATTTAAAGGAGACAAACTGATTTACAGTAATTGTCTGAAGATTCAAAAAACAATGCAATAGCAGGAGTGCAAGATAAACAGTTCAAATTAAGACAGTAATAACCCTGCTACTAAGCAACAGGTATTATAAATGACACCAGTAGCAGGTACTTTTATCCTCTGTTTTATGTCCTTATCATTGTATTATATCAGCTGTAGGAGGTTAATTTGAACTTTTCAGAGACTCAAAGGATCACAGAAAGGCTAAGGCTGAAGGGGTTCTCTGGAGGTCATGTGGTCCAAACACCTGTTTAGGCAGGGCCACTTGAAGCACATCGCTCAGCTTTGCATACCAATGGATTTTGGATATGTCCAAGGAGGGAGAATTCACAATCACCCTGGACAACTTGGGCCAATATATATATTTCCTGATATTAAGAGGGAACATGCTTTTGTTTTAGTGCCTTTTGTTCTGTCACTAGGCACTGCTGGAAGGAGCCTGGCTCTATCTCCTCTGCACCCTCCCTCCAGCTGCTTGTATACATTGAATATTTCTCCCTGAGACTTCTCTCCTCCAGGCTGAGCTCCCCCCCGCTCTCAGTCTTTCCTCTTGGGAGAAATGGTCCAGTCCCTTCATCATCCTTGTGGCCCTTTGCTGGACACTATTCAGTATGTCCATGTCTTTCATGTACTGGGAAGATCAGAACTGGACCAAATACTCCAAATGTGGCCTCACAAGTGCTGAACAGAGGGGAAGACAGTTCACTTGACCTGCTGGTAACACACTTTCTAATGCAGCCCATGCATTAGTCTTCTTTGTCATGTTCAGCTTTGGTTTGCACCAGAGTTTGCAGGTCTTTGCCAAGCTGCTTTCCCACCAGCTGGTCCCCAGAATGAGCTGATGGTGTCTGGGACTGCTCCTCTCAGTTGTAGGACTTCACACTTCCCCTTGTTGAGTTTCATGAGGTTTCTGGCATCACATTTCTCTAGCCTGTTGAGGTCCTTCTGGAGCAGGGCACAGTTCTGTACCAGCAACTCCTCCCAGCCTTGTGTCATCAGCCCCCTCTTGCTGAGGGAGCGCTCTGCCCCATCCAGATCAATAATGAAGGTGCTGAATGGGACTGGATCCCAGGGATACACTGCTAGCCACTGGCTCCTGGCAAGACTTCGTGCCACTGATCACCACTCTCTGGGCTCACATGTTCTGCCATTTGTCACCTCAATTTCTGCTTATCCAGCATAAATTGTGAGCATCTTATGGGGGACAATGTCACAAACCTTACTGAAGTCTGCTTATTCTGTCTGCTGATCCCAGTTTTTGACCAGTTCCTACTATTAATTGCTCCCTTTCCCTTTTGAAGCTAGCAATAAGCCTATGAAGACATTTTATTTGATAGACAAAAATAGCCATGTGCTCTGCGGCAAGCCGAGTCTTAAAATCTGTATTTTCTCTTTGCATTTTAAGCTCAGTTGTAAATCAATGAGAAGGGAAAATTCTACTATTTAAAATTTACAAATAATAACGTAGCACAATATTTCCTGTGTTTAGAATATTCATATTACATTCAATTTACCCTTCATTGTATTTTAAAAGCCTGTATTAATAAAGTTAACTTCTCGTGAGCTGCTGGAGGAAGTAGAAAGGTGCAAGTTTTGGCAACAGAGGTAGGGGAACTTCATCAGTTATCAAGTGTGGGAAGTTTTTAATGGAATAAGCACATGAAATGCGTATGTCTTGCTAAACCTGCCATTACTGACATTAGAGAAGTCTGACATTAATTAATCATCAGTGGGTGCAAAAACTGGAATTTACCAATTGTTTATGTTATGGCTTCAGGCAAACTTGCAAACTCTATTTTTTAATTGTAATTTTTTAGAAGGTGATAACCTTCTACAAGGAGAAAACTTGTTAAATTCCTCAGTTTTGCAAGAGTAAACAGAACCCTGTCTATAACAAAATATAAAAGCATGCATCATTTTCCTTGGGAAGATTTAATAACCTGAAGGAAATTTAGGAGGCAAGGTAATTTTTAGGCAATTTTTCTTCTGGCATGGAAACACATTTTAATTTGTTAATTCGCATACTTAAGAATCATGAGGAGATTTAAGAGAAATATCAAATCAGTGGATTACAAAGAACTAAGAGAGGAGGGAAGAGCTACATAAAAACCAGAAAATAAAATTCTCTTAATCACAAACACTTTTAAGAAAGCCTTCTTTTCAAGATGTAAATGGTAACTATCCAAACTATTCAAAATTAAGAACTCTGGACCCTACCACT
Organism: Chloebia gouldiae; assembly: GCA_003676055.1. Classification (NCBI taxonomy): domain Eukaryota; kingdom Metazoa; phylum Chordata; class Aves; order Passeriformes; family Passeridae; genus Chloebia; species Chloebia gouldiae. Next base: position 22,220,058 of record QUSF01000001.1, on the reverse strand, counting down.
ACAGGTCTTTCACTTCCACAAACAGTATTTTCTGTATGTGTGTCTATACAAGATATATGTAGCTTTAATTTAGTAATACTGATGATGCCTTATAATACGTAATTTATTCTGAAACCTCATCTGATCTGTATGTCCTGCATTAGATCATCATCTCTATGTGTTAAAACTTAGTATGCTTACCTAAATAGTCATTTATACAAGCAAAGGAAAGCCAAAATGTTGCAGGTAAACTCTAAATTCTCATTTTGGCAGCATTATATGTTAGGTAACAGTCTTGTTACAGAAGTAATTGAAATCAAAATGACAGGAATAAAAGTGCTTTGCGCACTGTATCTCCTCCATGGAACTGAAGAGTTTTTATTCTTCTGATTTTATAACAACCTTTATATGAATGGTTTTGAAAAAGTCATGAGTCTCAATCCAATAAAGACGGGAATGATGCTGTAAACTCGATGTTAGCAATGTAATATAAGCAACAATATCTTTCAGAAGAGGGAGCAAAGGGAAGGTGTATTGACACCACTGCTCATTTTATTAACCATTATGTAGGTGGCAAAGTAATTTCAATATATCTGAGAAACATAAGTATAGTCCTTTTCCTCGAGAGCTCACAATCCAACATCCTCAGTCTGCTGGACTGCTACAGTTCTGTGCAGGATACTCTGCTTTGAGAAAATCATGGTTGCTTGTATCCTTTGAGGAAAGGGAAGAGGGGGATATGGCAGGAGCCATAGAAACCTGCATTGGACAGGAAGGAGAAAGAGGAGTAGCAGTCTGAAAGGAGAAGGTGAGATTGCCTGACAGGACTGGTAGAGGGTCACCTGTGTCACGAAATAACCTGTTTGAGGAAGAGGGAAAGAAAACAGTGAAGCAAAATTGATGCAGTGGAGGAGTAAGGACAGCAAGGGAGATGGCAAGGCAGAGTCTGAACATCAGAAGCAGTGTACAAAAAATACCCATCTCTGAGCAGGCATGCATAGATATCCTTCCATGTCTACGTTTCTGGAGAAACTGATTGGATTGTTTCTTACTAAGTTGGCTTGTCTAATTAGAAATAATAGGCCAGATTGATTAGTCTTTCCAAAAATAAGGCAAAAACAAGGATCATTTTTCCTCATTAAAATCTTGTGTATTTGCTTTTGAGAAGCAGGAGACCTTCCGTGCTCTCTGTGCGAGTTATTTGTTAGTCTTGTACATTTCGCCATTCTATTAAAAACCTTTTCATCTTCAATAAAGTTTGAAAAAATCTGCAAGTCATTTTTCATTTTCAGCCCCCAACTCATAATGATTAGAGCCAGGACTGGGAGGAGGGTTTTTTTTGCACAGTCTATGGCTCTTCCATTGGTACCCAGGATTTAGACAGCAAAATGATGTCCCCACAGCAGGACAAGGTAGAAAAGGAGAAAAGAAACACAATTCTAGGCTCAGAGGAGGCAGATGTTAGGGGAGAAGAAATTTCTAATAACCTGTTTTGACAGATTTGGAGGGAAAAGGTACACAAGACCTACAGATATGGGGATTTTGAGAAAGCCACAAAGAGCTAAAGATTGAAAGGTTTGCTAGGACTCTGAACACTGTGACTTTGGGGCAGGGAAGACTTATGAGCAGAGCAGATATGTCTAAGAGAGGGACGCGGTGTCTGCCCCTCTATATGGTAGAAGTGGCTAAGAAGCAATATTAATGTGCTAGAAAATTAAAATGAAGGGAGAAGACAGAGGCTGCCAGTGCTTGAGCAGACAGCCTAGGATGAGCAGCTTGGGTGATTTCTTGGTCCCAACTGGGCTTGGCATAAAAGAGAATAAAATTGTAGCTGTGGGGACTGGAAGAGACTGAGTGTGAAGGACACAGAAATAAATACCTGAGAGAAGCTGTGGTTGAAAAGGGAATCACAAATAGATTTTAGCTTGCTTTGGTTTTTGATCTAAGCCCTTAACCGCCCAGTCTTGCTTTTGTCACTTTCATCCTTTATTAGAATTCATCCTTATAATACATGTTTTTTTCTTTGAATTTGAATGATGCCATAAGTAGCATTAGCTCCCTAACTGCTGTGTGAAGAAAATAGTCCCATAGCATGTGTATTAAGACATTTAAATATTTTTGCCTTTTTTTTTTTAATCCATTTGATAATGGTCACTTCTATTTTGAGTGTAGAGATATTTCAGAAGAAACCTTGTGGTTATAAAACAATGGGACTGAAGCCCTTGCTTAGGTGGTTAGCATGTGAGACAGGTACAACCACAGTTACACCTGTTTGACAATATTAACACCGAATTTAATTGAGGAGGGTGAACTCGTGGTCCTTGTGGTTCTGTGCACATGCAGTAGGAGAATTAGATTCTGATTATGGTTTGCTGCTTTTTTTTTTTAATACCAGATTTTTTCTTTCTCCAGGAGTGAGCCTACTTCAGCAAGACTTCTTAATCTTATAAACTATAGCAGGAATGATAAACCCACAAAATCTCCGCTTCTAAAATTCCCAAATCCCAATGATAATCACGGATGTAAGACCTCTATGGGTATTGGTCATGTATGACAGGTCCCTTTGAAAACGCAGAGATCTCTCCCCAGAGTTCGGGGCATCCATCTCCTATACGGGGTTGATACGCCGACTGTAGTGAAAAAAAAAAAACAAAAACATTCAGGCAAACTTATAACGAAGAGAAGAAAACCCAGCAGTGCCTCTTAAGTCCCGCTTTATGTTGGTACGTGTGTAGGAGAGGAATTCCGCGGCTTTTCCCCGCTTTCCTCCCGCCAGCCCAAGCCCTCTAGCGGTGCGAGCGAGCGGAGCCCGGTCCCGGGAGCCGTCCCAAGTCCCCGGAGCCGCTGATCGAGCACGGCCGGAGCCTGGCAGAAGCAGGCACACAAGGTAAACAGCTCCGCGCTTCATTGCAGCCTGCTTGCGGCTACAGCTGGGGGCAGAAGCGATTTCCAGAGCAGCCTTCTCCTCCAGCGCTTGGCGCGTCCTCGTCTGGCGGCCGCGGCGCATCCTGTGCCCCCTCTCCCACCAAACCAAGCTGCTCTTCCCCTCCCAAGGGCCACGCCGCTGTCCAGGCTGGCAGCTGCTGCTCCGGAGGTCGCTGGTCCTCACTGAGCCATGGCTTTCACAGGAGCTGCAGTCTCTGAGCGACCCACGCGGGATGCTGAGGAGCCTCCTTGGGAAAGGAGCAAGCTGGGAAAGGAAAAGGGAAAAAGATGGGGTTCATAAGCTGAAGTGGGCCATTTGAGTTCTCCCAACCTTCTATGATTTCTGGGGGAATTCTGTAAATTTTGGTAAATCATTCCAACCTTTTTCCACTGGGTATTGTTTTTTCCCCTAATTAGCTACACTTGCAACCTTCTCTGAGTATCTTATTGTAACCATATCAGGGTTACAATAGGTTACTTTTCCTCTAAATATAATCATTGAAGGAATAGGGCAAAATATGTGAGAACATCTATTTAAATAAACATGGTGGCACTGTTCTGTGATAATCTGAAAACCCTGCTGCAAGTCAGGGAGTCTCGAGCAGAAGGACAGCCATGTGATTTCCAGGATCAGACCCACCGCACAGATAGTAAATTGTGAATAAAAATAATAAGAATAATAACAAAGAATAGAACAAGTCTTGCCCGTGCAAATTACAGGCTGGTATGTTTACAGAAACTACATATTAGAGGAATTTTAAATAACAGTAATTTTGGGAAAAATTTGGATCAGGGAAAGATGCTAATGCATATAAAATTTTCTTGTTTTTCTTTGTCCTGGCTCTAATTAATTTGTTCAGCTTTATTAAATAAAGCTTCTATGTGCTGGTGGAAAGCCTAGCTGCATCCCATTTTAAAGGCACCCTGGAAAATTCTGAGAAACATTGCTGAGAGTGTTGAAATGTCCATCATAATAAATTGTCCTTGGCACAGCAGGCATAGGGACTGATGGCTCTCTTACACCAGGGAAAATCAGAAATAACTCCTCCTAGAGAGAGGAATAACAGTGGAGTCTAATCTGTGAGGGAGGAGAATAAGGACAAGTGAGTTCAGGTCCCAGCAGGGGGCTGAGGTGGCCAGCATCCCTTTGATGCCCTCATGGCCTCACTCTCCGGGTGACATTGCTGCAAGCCTGGCTCTGCCCCGTGCTTCTGGCTGAGCCAGAGTGTCACAGAGAGCACACTGAGGAGATTAAACCCCAGCAGATATTCCAAGTGGGATCTCCAACTGACAGGTCAAACAGTCTCTACATGTAAAAAAACATAGGGTGTTTCTAGATTTTCCTGTGGACATGACTGAGTTTAAATAGGCTCATGTGCACCTGATTCACAAAGCAAACAAAACAAAAGCCTTGGTATGGCATCGTAGAAAGAAGGCTGTAGTTTTAAAAAAAAATGCTGTTATGTATGATCATTTTCATACAGAGTATGAACGGATGTGTTCTTGTAACTGGGCTGAATGCATTGTTTCCTGAAATAATAATCTTGGCTTATTTCTTCTCTTTTGCACAAGGGTAAATATCCTTTCAGAGTAACCAAACTTCACGGTTTTTTTGTTTTTTATTGAGTTTAGAGTTATTTTTAATTTTAGCTGCCAAGATTATGGATTTGCCATGCTAATGATTTGAATATATTTAGCCTGTTTTTCCCCATTTATTTAGCGAAAACTTATTAATATCCAATATCTACCTACACACTCTCTGTCATTAAACCAGGAAAAAGTAATGTATAAGATCTGCCTAAAGACACTTTTTATCATATGAAAATCAATGGAATGCAAAAAGGCAATTTGTAGAGGAGGAGGACATCTATAGATAAGTATATTCTATTAGCAGGAAAGTGCTGTGCTTGAAATCTGTTAGAAATTAAGTGATTTAATAAATAACACCACAGTCCTTTCAAAATTTTAATGTTTTATGTTTAACCAGCATTAACAAGATATATTTATAATATATTTTGTGTGAAGAATATCCTTCTTCTTGGAGATATGTGTGTGACTGTGTGTGTTACAGTTTTATTTCAATTTCTCATGTGAGGACATAAGGCTAGTCTGGATACTTTCCAAGTTTGCAAACTATAGCTTTATAATGAACCTCAGTACAGCTATGCTGCATTCAACTTTATGACCTGGTTAAACACTGCCTTATTACAGTGGTCATGAGTGGTTCATGTCATTAAATTTTTCTCCTTCCTTTTCCTCCTATAAGACTGAACAAACAGAAACTGAATATATGAGGCAGATGGCTTGAAAAGAGAAAAACACTTCAATCTGGAAGTGATTTTGGGCCTTTAAGATCCCATTTTTTAGTTGTTTTCATGGCAAGGAATTAATCTGACAGCAACATTGAACAATTTGCCAAATAAAGAAGTTAGATAACATGGTAGTGTAGCTAGTATCTGCTATGTTGGGTCATCTCATCCCAAAAGGTCCCAAGGCAAACAGCAGCAACATCTCATGAGTTAGAAGCATGAACTGCTACTGGGCAATGGAGAGTGACTGAGGGAAAAATGGAAAGACCTGAGCATCCTGATCTGCCACTGCCTTTCACTGAGGCTTTGAAAATTTCAGCTGACAACAACAGGTCAGATTCCCAGAAGTGGCATTTTTTTGTCTCTTGACCTTTTTGGAGGTGTAAATCCAAAACCTAGATGTAAAAAGCTTTTGCTTGTCTTGAAGGTACCACCCAGGGTCACTCACCCGTGAGGTGCAGCCTTGGCTGCAGTGCCCAAGCTCATCTTATCACATGCTCCCTCCACTCGTGCCCCACACAGCAAATTCTCTACTGGAAAGCATTATTTTTGTTAAACAGATGTGGAAGTCATGGTTCCCTTTGCATGGGAGACTCCCCTACTGTGCTCTGGTAGGATCCCTGCTATGTAAGTTCCCTCGTGGATCAGGATGCTGTGCCCACATTGGCTATACAATTATTCTGCTCGTTTGCCCCACTGGACATTTATAGATGCCAACATGATCTTGCCTCATACACTAGTGATGGCAGCTAGCCTTCTTCAACTAGAAGAAAGCTATTTGAAAACCAAAACACATATTTTATGGCAGAGTGATTAGGGCAGTGTTTTGGGGTTGCAGGAGATTTGGACTCCAGTTCTCTTATGTAAAGGGAGATGCTGTATTGTTTTACACCTTTTCCTCAGCTGCAGCCAGCTAGCCATGGTGCTCCTTGGGTGCTCAGCTGCACTTGGCTCTATAGGTTTACAGCCAAGTTCCAGCTCAGTTCAGTTTGTAAAATCTACTCCAAGTGGGCACCTTTCTCCATATGAGGAACATACATGTGTGCTTTGTGGATGCCCTTCAGCCTGCTCTCACCAAAGACATAATTTGCTACATAGAAGTGAAAGGTAAAACAAGTTAACAAACCACACTGTTTTGCCAGCCATGTCAAAACAAACAACTTTGCTTTGAGGAAAGATATATAATTAGGCAAATCAATACAGAGGTTCTATGTAATTGTTTTCTTGGCATGTGCTGCTATTCACTGTCAAGTCGTATAAGAACACTAAGAACAAAAGGAGTTAAATAAAAAAAAAAACTTCCTATGTTATTTCATTTTTTTTTATTGCATGGAGAAAAAATGAAATCTTAAGGAAGTGAGTGTCTTGAAAAAGGGGGAGGAATATAAAAATCTGTGCGTCTGCCTCTGAACCATTGAAATAATTTTTGAATTAGATTTATTCTCTGCCATTCAGGAGTAGAGATGGAGGAAGAGATTAGATTATTTAATTGTGCTTTAGTGCAGATATGTCAGAAGTCATGTGATGGAGTTTCAATAGATAGGAAGAAAAAATCCAGAAAAAAGATCCCAATGATTGACTCACTTGCAGTCTTTACCGGGTATACCAGTGATGTTCAAAGTGTGGTGACCCTCATTATATCAGGGAGAGTATTTTCTGGAAACTACTGAGACCTCAAGAACCCTAGTGCATAAATTAGACTATGTGAAAGGCATCCTGTGTTGCTCATTAGTGTAAGTGTGGGAGGTGCAGTTAGAAAAAGGAGTTGTGAAATACCCAAAGACTTTGTGAAAGACCCAAAATTGTGGTATCCCAAAGACTACTTTCAAGAGTACAATTATAGTTTGAAATCTGAAAAAGGGAATTAACCTTATGGGAACACAAGCTGAGAAAAAGTTTCAGTAAATTTAAAAATTAACCTTTTTTTTTTCTGGTGTTGTCCCTCAGTGAAATAAGCAATTTTAAAAATGAGAATCCAAGCTGAACTGTTTAGAAAAATCTCTGCACCATCCATACCAAAGAAACTAAAGTATAGGGAGTAACCTCCTGCAAATAGTGTTTAGAAAACTTTTCTCAAGAGTGAAAAATTCTCCAATGAATTTCTGTAGTTCTTGCAGCAAAAATCTTCAGTTGTAGCAGAAGGGCTTCTGTTTCCTTCTGTGGATCTTTTCATGTTGGATATTGCTTTACTTATACTGGAAATTCCAGTGTGATTCCATGACCATGAAATTGAAATGTTTATCTCAGTGGGCAATCTAAGTAGCTTGGTCTGAGACTAAGAGATTTCATGGGCAAAAGGAAAGAAGATTGTCTCCTTGTCTCTGTCTCCCTCCTTCTCTCCTTCTTTCTTTCCTTTCCCTTCCTCCTCTCACTTGTCCTTCCCTTTCTCTCTCTTCACTTTTTCTGTTGTTTTTTTTTTTTTTTTTTTTTATGTCCTAAGACAAACTCAATTTGTTCAAAGCAAAGGAAAGAAGCAAAGGTCAGACCTGTCAGCCTCCCCATTCCTCTCAGCTTACTTTGGAGTGGTTGCCACAGCTCACACTAAATGTGCCCAGTCCATCTCATCTTCCCTGTAGCTCCAAGCAGTTTTCATTTCTCTTCTGATGCTCTGCCAAATGTAACACAGGCTGATATGTGCCAGGCTTGGGCACAGTTTCCAAAGGATAGAAAAATACCTCTCCAGGGAAGAAAAGGACTAAAAATAAGTCTTCCTGGGGTTCTAATATCAAATGGCAATGTTCCATTTGTTATTTTTAAATCTGACTGTTGGAGGACTTTGTGGAGGGATGGGGAATGGCAGGAGAAAATGAATAGCCTGTCAAGGAGGCTGAGCTCTAAAGCAGCGTGCTGCTTCACCATCGATTTCATTGACGCTTTGGGTCCACACACTTCATGCAAACAGGAGAGGCATACTGGGATCCAGCCACCAGAAGAACATGGCATTTATTAATTTATTCTTTGATACTTAGTTTTAGCAGGCATGACGTAGTTTCATTGACTTGGATCAGGCTGCTCTGTGCCAAAAGTTAAGCACTTCTGTGTGACTGAGATTTTGTCAGAATATTAATCCAGAAACACTCTTGAAATCTCAAACCACTCTCCAGAGCATATGATTTGTGAAAACCAGCCTTCTACAACTTTTAAAAGCAAAAAATTTCAGAAAAAGAAAAGAAGCAAAATTAGCCTTTCTCATTTACAACTTGGTTTTTTTTATGTAAAATCCTTATTACACTAGATTCCAGCCTTGCAAAGAACTATATAATTAGCTTTTTTTTTCCTCAATTAGGAGATTGTAAGTTTGCCAAAGAAAACATATTTTGAATGTATCTTTTATCACGTGATCAAAGATCACATATATCTTTGCCTATAATGAGAAGCTCATGTGCTAATGTTCTGTAGTGGTCCAAATCTTACAACTGCAAAAACCTTTGATGTATCACTAATTGGTTTTAGCACCATAGATTAGGTGCTGAAATCAGTAGGCAAGAAATTGTGAGTAGTAGGTGGAGAAGGGATAATTCTGATTCTCACCATATGCTTTGAGAAATTTCAATCATTACAGCATAAGTAGAAAAATAAGGCATAACTTGTTGCTTTTTTATTTTTAAGAGAGTCTCATAGATCAGCTGTATGATCCAAAAATATGCTTTGTTCTAAATCATTAAAAAAATCTCCATTTCACAGTTTTTATTCTTGTAGAAACAACATCCATCTCGCCTGCAATGTGCTGTGCATTCTAACACCTAATGTGTGGTGAAGAATGTAGTAACAGGGGAAATAGATCTGCACAACACATGAAAAGTGCCAAACCTTTAATTAATTTCAGACACTATGTGGCAAAATAGCAAACTCTAACTATAGACTTCATTTACACCACACAGAAACAGGAAAAGGAGGCAAGTGATGCTGTATGTGTTCTCATGATGGTGCATGTTACATCTTTGGTAGCTTCCTGGTTATAAGGATTTGTTATCTCATCAGCAATGAAAATAATAGGTGGCATGGCCTAAGGATCATTGGCAAGCTGGGAAGAGAGAGCTCTATTCTGGATTGAAAGCTACATGGCTGCTCTAAACAGAGGAAGTTGCAGAAGCACACTGCAGCAGACATCATCTTTGGTTTTAGAATATCCTCAGATGTCCAGTGGTTGGGATTTTTTTAATGAAAATTGAGTGATTTGGATAATTCTACACAAGCATGTACACACTCTTTTCCCGTGGGTCTTGTTATCCATTTATCACCAAAACCTGAAGTTTTGTGTTCACAGAAAAGGTATGGTAAATACTTTATCTCCATACTTCTTATTTTAAAAACCAACCAGACAAACAAACAAAACAAAACTTCCAAAATGTCCCAACCCCACCAAAATGTAACCCTAAAAGAAGTAACAATTCAGGAATATTTTTGCTCTGCACTGCCAGAGTCTTTATTTAAATGGTTGATATTAGTTTGAACTATAAGTATGTAGCTTAACTTTGAAGCTAATCTCCTTTATTTTCAAGGCTGGCTTTGGGGGCTTTTTTGTATGCACACATGGAAGTTTATTTTAACTGGAATATTTTTAATGGCATTTTTAATTCAAGAAACATTCATTGTTGGAAGCTCATCTAAGTTAGATTAGGACTCCTACCGTGCATTCCAAGGATTTTCTCCCTATGGAAAGCAGAGAATGAAAGTGATTGCAAATGTACATTAAACCAAGGTGTCAACTCCTTTGTATTGCTAGAGTATTAGTAAATGCTCAATAAATGAGAATTTGGTCCACTATTTACAATTAACAATCCTATTCAAAGTCTCACTCAGGACTCCTAGTTTCATTCTTTATAATAAATATTATTTCTAATGTCACTGTAAAGGAACAAAAAAGTAACAAAATGCACAATATGGATGTGTGTTTCCCTTGAAAGTGAACCACAGGGTGTTCTCTTTTGATGTCAGGGTGAAAGCTGAAGGCAACAGATACATGGGTCCTTTTGGCCTTGATTTAAATGCTCCCTACTGACTTTGATAGTGTCTTGAAAGTGCTGTATCTGGACTTTGGTGTAGTTCACCAATTTAATATAAGACCTTCATACATTTTTCACATACACTTTTACCCAGATTATCATCTTTCTTTTATCTCAGTAGCAGAGCACTACACTCTCACATCAAACAAATCTTCTTGGAAGTAAGTTTTCATCATCATTAGTCTCCTTACATGTACTCATTTAAAAAGGATTGCCTCTTCTCCCTGCCCCCACTTTCTTAAATACACACTTAACAGATAAAAATATTGGGGATCTTGTGTGAGAGAATGTCAGCATTGCTAGAACAAAGGCAATTTTTTTACATAGTGATGATTGGTGCATCTTACAGATCATTTGTAAACTGTTAAGTTTCTCATGATATTTTGCTACATGAATAAAACCACCCAGTGTGTTGTCCTACCACAAAGAGAAGGGAAGGACGTGATGGAACACACTACTGTTTCCTACAAAGATTTTATGTATTCCTATAGAACAGTTGGGGGACAGGGAGCAAGGTATTTTTCAGTTGTTTTGTTTGGGCTTTTTGTTGTTGTTGTTCCTTTAGTTTATGGAGGTTTTTAAAAATAAATGCAGTATAAAGAGTGAAGGTTGAAACCTAGAATGACAAAGTCATTGTGATTGGTGGGTGAAGGCAGCATGGCAGAGAAAAATTGTTTTGAAAAATGGATTTGATTTCCCACATAGTTTTACCTCTACTTCAGGCTGATTCATTCAGTTTTGTTCTGTTCCTGTTACAGTGATGGTGCCTGAGTGGAGCTTGGCACTGACTGCTTTCCTCTGGCTGACTTTCACCTGGTTGTGCTGATGTGCTGGATGCCAACGTGCCAGTGTTGATGCTCATTAGCAGGGCAGCATCTGGCTGAACAGGGACATTACAAACATCTGCCAGGACACTTTCCTAATAGCTGGGGAGCCTGGTGCATATTTCAGCAAGCTTTCTTGGCGTCTCCTTGCTTATCATAAAAAGATCTGCACAAAAGTAGTGAATCCTTACTTGCAGCAGATTTCCTTGGTTTCCACATTCCTTTAAAATTAGCTTTAAATGTGGCTGTTGACTGTTGTTCTCTTTCTCCAATCACCAAGAATCAAGTATCCATGGTAATGGCCTCCCTCTATTAGTCTGGATCACACAGGGACGACCTCAGAGGTCAGAATCCCTTTTTCATCTCAAGGTTGTAAGAGAGAAATGTGTCTATTATATTAGGTTTTACAGTGAAATTATAAAGAATAGAGGAAATAAAATTATCACTGAAGGCACAAGTCCTGTTGAATCTTTGCATGCACCTTGTTGTTTCTGAGATCTGCTTTAAAAGAAAGCCCTTAAGATGCTCTCTAAACATGGTGTTTGCAGATGAAAATTAGTGCCTCTGCCATTCCTGTAATTTATGTATCCAGTCTGGTTGTAAATTAAATGACTATGCATAGGTTGTACTGCAACAGAAATTGCACTAAATCTTAAATACACCAATTAATATAGGTAGGGAAGTTATTAAGTATGAGCTTGCTAATTGAGCAAGTTTCTTGTAAAGGAGACTTGCACTTGTTTCTGACAAAACACCGGTGTGATGTAAATTGCCATTCCACAGCCACTGACTATCACAGTGATGAAAATTGCACTACTGTGCCTGCAGATTTAAAAATAAACCTAGTGTGAGCATGGAGGGAGGGAAAGGACAGATTTCCCAAAATAGGTTGTGCAAAATGTTTCCATTTTCTCTTTTTGAGGTGTTGTCAATTATGTTAGTATCAAAAAGATTTCAGCTTTCTCAAGTTACTCATGTTGCTTTCCTCCAGAATTGCTGTGCTTACAGATTGACTTACCCTCAGCTGCCTATGGGCATATTCTTGTGCTATAAATCAAAGCAGGGCTTGTATAAAAAAAGCTCCTGGTAGTCTCTATTATTGAATACCATCATAAGACAATGGAACAGTGAAAACCAAAGAAAAAGAGTAGCTTTTTACCTTATATATAGCACAACAAAGCCCCTGTTACAGTGGGAACAGAAAATAACCCATTTTCTTTTAAACTGAGATGGAAAAAAAGATCACCCTCAGCCTTCAATGGTAAACAGAGCATTTTCAGTGACAGATCACCTAAATGGGTGGTCTTCCCTCACCTGTGATTTGCAGCTCATTATTAAATGTCGGTCTCATACTGTTGCCCTCAGCATCTCCCCAGACATGAGCTCAGCAAGTGTCACCACTCACTGCGAAACCTTCGTTCAAGCACGAGCTGCATGAGCCAACAACCACTTATGACTCAGAAAATGATGGATCAGCTAGCTGGGCTGTAGCTGCAGTAGATCAAACACAAGAGGGATGTTGGATGCTAAATCTCATTCATCAGCCATGTGTGACACCTTGCAAAGCTAGAAAGATTTTACTTTGTCCTTCCACCTTCCAGTAAGGCTTAGAGGGTAGCAGTGTGTGTCTCAAAATAGAAACAGAACTGGTCTGCTCTGGGAAATGCTTTTACTATGGGAAATGCTGCAACACCCAACAGCAGGAAGCAGATCTCCAACATTTAGTCAATGCCCATTCGGGGACCCTACCCAAATTAAATCTGCTGCAGGGATGTGCGGGGACATGATCTGATCTTCCCATCTCTGTGGGGCAATGGAAAAAAGCACTTGCTGCCAGTTTTATGGAGGGTTTGTTGTCCCATTGACAGAGCACATCTCTTCCTGGAGTTTGCACAGCAGATACTACAAGTGCAAGGTTCAACACTGATTTAACAACACACCCTCTGAATGGCCCATTCCACTGCACAGGTCATGGTAAAGTCACCAGAAGAGTCTGCAATTGATAACATAAGAAAGATTGCAATGCCCTCTAGTCAGGTCTGGCTTAAAATTCCTCATAGAGGTGGTTTGGGCTTTTCCTCCAGTAGTTCCCAATTAGGTGGGAAAAGGGCTCTGCAATTGTTGAGTCAAACCTATGACTGAACATCACCATGTTGACTAGACCAGGGCACAGAGTGCTGTGTCCAATCTTTCCTTAAACACTTCCAGGGATGGTGACTCTACCACCTCCCTGGACAGCCCATTCCAATGCTTAACAACCCTTTCTGTGAAGAAATTACACCTAATGCCCAACCCAAACCTCCCCTGGTGCAGCTTAAGACTATGTCCTCTCATCCTGTCTCTAGTTATTATTTTCTAGAAGGAATAAGAAATGGTTGCGTCATAATTGATCTCTTTGCTTTTTTATTTATTGACCTTTGAAAGAATGAATAAAATCCTGAAATCAAGAAAAAACAGCTTTTCTTCAGAAACAGGATGTAAATTGTGATTATATGTGGTGGGTAGCACAAAAAATATTTTAGAAAGCAACAGAATAACAGTAGAAACAATATTTTTAGGTTTTAAAAGTAACATGTCTATTCTGTGAGTGATCTAGAACTTGATCTACGGTTTCACAATTTACTTTACCTCATTTTTCCTGTGAAAAGGCAGAGAAAACAACAAGGGAAAATAAAATCTCCCCATTTTTGTGAGTTCTTGACTAAAGAAAAGTTGAAAAAAATAATGTTTTGGAATGGAACACATAAAATATATAGATTATTGCCATAATTATTGGAAAAATATTGTTATTGAAAAATAGAATTTCAGGTTTTATTACTAAGAAAGTGTTAGGCATTGTCACAATCTATTTTTGATGCACAGTGCTGCTAAACATGCTTTTGAAATTATTTTCATAATACTACATTGCTTTAGAGAGAGCTATCAGAGAGGACTACATGTCTGTCTAATGGTGGCTTGAAACCATTCAACATTGTAAAAACATGCAATATATGATATAGATGCATATAATTTAAGTGTCAGAAATGTTACACTCATTCTGAAAGTGAGTACCCTCCTATCTACTTTAAGAAAAAAAAAGAGAGCATTGAGACTAACATCCTGTGATTTTCACAAAACCTTCAAGTGTCTTTGCTGAACTAGGCTAAGTGCTCTTACTTCAGCTGCAGCCAATAAGAGCTTAAGACCCTTGGTTTTGCAATGCCAATAATATTTTATAAATCCAATAAATACTGATGGCATCATTGTTCTGAGTGTCCATTGGTAAATGTGAAAGTTTAATTTCACAAATGTAGTATTTTTCTTCTTAAAACACATAGAGTTCAAATTTTGTATTTAAATATTTGGCTCATACTAGTGGAAGGCTAGGCCGTATAAACTTCTATTTCTTCTCATAGATCTAAAAGTATTGAAGAAATTTTCTTTAAAATCCTTTAATTCACAAAAGTTATTGCTAGAGGTCTAGCAGGAAATGGTAGAAACCATAATGCTAATGTGCTAGTGTGGCACAGTATTTTCAAGAGGTTTTAAAACTGATGATAGCTAATCTAAAAATGTTCTCAATATCTCACCAAAAATACAACAGTGCTCCTGAGGGCAATGGTATGATAGATTAGAAATCAAAAAGAATCTAAATCCTAACCCAGTTTGATTCACTGATTCATTTTGTGGCCTTGGGCAGGCCATTATAACTCTGTATTCCTCTCCCAGCTTATCTAAGGAATGCACTAAACATCATAACTATACTGAAGAAAACCTCAGGTACTAAACTGGCCCCTTTTTTATTTTTAAAATAGAATTTGAAGTAGCAAAAGAAAATCCTTCATCCTAAATGTATTTGTAGCCTAAATTCAGGGTCCATTATTTTCCTCATTTTCAGCTGATGCCACAGAAGAACAAAACTGTTACTTTTTATCAATATATAACATAACTTGTGGGGGCACTTTAATAACAAATACCAGCTACCACATAAATTACAGATTTCAGTCGACTTTCCACAGTATTTCCATTTATACTTTTCACATTTCTTCATATTTGTTTTTAAGAACTGAATTTGGATATGTCTTAATACTTCCTGTGTCCACAGGCAAGACAATTCTTTGCTGACCTGTCCAAATACCTGTAAGTCTGCCCTCTCTGGAATGAGGCTGACAGGCATGCCATGACAACATCCTGGCTCTCCAGGTGATGCTCACTGTCATTCCAAACTTGTTATACCTGCAGCATGAATATCCATTCTCTTTTTCAGCAGTATGAGTGACAGAGGGAAATCATTTTTATGTCATCAACATATTTTAGAAGTAAACAGGATTCACTACCTCCTTGAATGGTATCCATGAAAGGCATTTCACTGGGAAATTAATCTAGAGATCTGTGTCCCACTCCACCACATTCCTTGATATCTGAGAAAAAGCATTTAGTCTCTCCATGTCTCAATCCTGCATCTGCTGGGAGAATAGGAGGTATTTCCTGATCTCACATGGGTTTTGTCAAGATAAATATATTACAGTCCTGAAATTGTGCCAAGGGTGTCTTTAATCTACTCCCCTAGGAAACTACAGCTCAGAAAATTATGTGAGAGGAAGGCTAGGGTTGCAATCAAATGAGAAGGGAAAGCTACAAAGAAATACACACCTTGTACTTCAGGGGTTTTGGGTTTTTCCCCCATTTAATCTGATTTCAGTTGTTAATTTAAAAGTTTAGAGAAAGAGAATCTCTGTATTTATTCAAATTCATCACAGTCAGTAAGACAGTGAATAGACAGAAGTCAGGTTCTCCAGTATCTTTTGGACAATTTGTCATTGCTGAATTGAAGCTGATGTAACAGTGACAGTCCACAATGAGATTCATGTCAAGTAACATGATAGCTTTTTGATTCACCACACCAGGGACAGGAAGAAATTCATGTGGAGCAACAGTGGTAATGGGATTTGATGCTAATATTTTACCTTCCATGATATCAAGAACTCTCTTTAAGTTTTCCAGAAACATTTCCCACTTTGTGGCTTGGAATAAGATAATGCTAACAGGATCTGGCATGTTCTGGGGGACAGTTTAGGAATAGGAGTTATCTGGTACTTCATTCCTATTCAAGAGAATAGGACCAAAATACTATATGTCACTGAATATACAAAGACATACAGCACAGTAGTCCTGGAAAGACCCTGCTGAACTGCTTCTCTGAAACACTGAAGGGATAATGAAAGCTTCAAAGAAAAAAATAAAAAAAAGATGATAAAAGAAAACGAAACAAAAAGGTGCTGTACACTGTAAGAAAATCACTAAATGTCTCATGTTACATATTTTCTTTCTAAGAAGGAAGAAATAGGAATACTGTAAGAAAGGAAGAGCAAGAGAAAACTAGATTCCTTTTGGCTGAAACTGTAATGTGTTATTGAATTGTGGAAGCCATCATTTTCCTTGTTTCAGATCTTATGAAGAAGGAAAACAATGTATTTTCTTTCTTGTGCACAAACAAGTTTCAGACTATTCTGAGAAACCTTCTTTCAGCTGGGCATACAAGAAATATTGTCTACATATCATGTACATAAAAAAAAAATGGCCAGAAGGTCCAAAACTGTGATAAAAATGTTATAAAACATTGTAGCAGTAGGATTGCTGTAGTTTAAAAAGCTAGTTTTTATTGAGAGGGTTCCACTGTGTGTCCCATTCTGTCATGGTGTATTTGGTTTGTATGGCAAGGTTTTGGTATGGAGGGGGTTCCACACGGGTGGCTTCTGTGAGAAACTGCTGGAGGGTTCTCCCATGCCAGCCAGGTCCAAGGCTGTCCAAAGCTGAGCCCATCAGTGATCGTGGTAGTGCCCTGGGGACAACATAGTTGAGAAGGGGGGAAATATTGCTGCAGAACAGCCAGTAGAAGAGAAGAGTAAGATATGTGAGAGAAAGAACTCTTGAGTTCTTTCTCAACTGTTGAGACAAGCAGGTGGGTGAAGAAGGAGGTGAAGGAGGTGCTCCAGGCTCAGAGAGTCCCCTGCAGGCTGGTGCAGACCATGGTGAGGCAGCTGTGCCTCTGTAGCCTATGGAGGACCCTGGGCGAGCAGAAATCCACCTGTAGCCCATGGTGGAAACAAGTGGTTGCCTGAAGGAGGCTGTGACCCACAGGAAGTCCAGGCTGGATCAGCCTCCTGCCAGGGCCTGTGGACCCACTGAGGGAGGAACACAGGCTGGAGCTTTTTGTTCCTGAAGAGCTGCATCCTATGGAAGGGTTCCACACTGCACCAGGTGAAGAGTGTGAGGAGTCCTCTCCTGGCAAAACTGATACACTAACAATGCCCTCATTCCCCATCTCTCTGCACTGCTGCAGGGAAAGAAGTAAGAGAAAATCAGGACTGAAATTATGCCTGGAAAGAAGGGAGGGCTGGTAGGGACGCATTTGAAGATTTTCTTTTATTTCTCATTACCCTCCCTTGATTTGATTGGTAAAAAATTAATTTTCCCCAAGTCAAGGCAATTTTTCCCATGATGGTAATTGCTGAAGGATGTCTCCTTTTCCTTACCGTGACCCATGAGTCTCTCTTTATATTTCATTATATTTTTTACATAGCATCAAGCTCCCACACCTGGCAGACAAATATCCATACCAAGGCAGTGGCTGGTGCTACAATCTGCCAGCAGAGCAGAAAGAAGCTGTGAGAGTCATCACAAGTCTGTGTTCTCCAATAATCAGCCTTGTGCAAGGAGCAAATTTAGGACATCTCCTGTCCAGTCTACACATCACAAGGGACTTGAACAAAATATAGGAGACAGCACTGACTGACACCTTGGTTGTGAAACTCCATTCTGTCCATCATATGGGCCCCTCATCTCCATTTTATGAGCCACAGAGTTCGGCAGCACTGTGGGATCCTGCATTTATTACAGGGAGCTAGACGTTGTTACAATATTGGATGCCTACACAAGCCAGGAATAAATTAAATCACACACAGACTAAGGAGAGCAAAATACATAACCTCAATAGACCATTCTACAGAGCCCTGGCAAATAGCCTTAGTTCTACCCAATTGAATTTGCTTTCACCATACTCTAGGGATCTAACTGTTTAAGGTTATAGACACTTTTCAGAGGATTGTAAATAAATTAAGAGACATGTAAAACTTTGGCAAAGCAAATACTGATGAAGTAATTGTTTACAGACATAATGGGGACCTTGCTTATACGAGAGCTTTGATCCCTCAGAACTCAAAATTTCAATTAAAAATTAAAGCATGCTCAATGCAATATTCCTGAAATAGTATCTGGACTCAGGTGGGACACAATAGTATGTTTCCTTGCACTCTAAACATGACACAAGGTTGGCTTTGTTCTGTGCTGTTCCAGTCCCTGAGCTAAACATAAAAACTCCAAATCATCCTAAAAGAGGACCAGACAATATGGGCATCTGTATTTCTTTGACCAACTTGAATCCCGGGAATTCTGTATTTTTCAGTCTAAAAGGTGGTCAGTCATCTTAGCTGCCTACTAGATGTGCTCTTTAGAAGTCACAAAGCCATCTCAAAGTTTAAAATACAACTGTGCTGATAAAACTCCATGGGACTGAGACCTGATCTGCTGAAGAAAGGAAGCATACTAGTTTTATTGCCTGAATTAAGACATTAAGCAAAAAAATAATTCACTGGGTATAAAATCATACAGAAGTTTCTTTAAAGGTTGAACTACTGGAAAATCCCTCTCTCCCTTCCTTATCCTGCTGCTTTGTCTAGTATAGACTTGATTTTCCTCAAAGTACTTAGTATGGTACTCTGTTTTGGATTTGTACTGATAACAGATATTTTAGTCACTAACAGACAATGACTGAATGCCTTTTCTCCCTCTCACCACACTTCACCAGTGAAGAGGCTGGAGGTGCATAAGAAGATGGAAGAGGACACAGCCAGGACAGCTGATTCCATCTGGGTAAAGGGACATTCCACAACAAACCACAATGTGCTCAACATATAGAGATGGAGGAAGAAGAAGGAAGTGGAGATGTTTGGGATGATGGCATTTGTAATCCTGTGTAACCACTACATGTGGTTACAAGCCTGGCTTTCCTGGAGATGGCTGAACACCTGCCTGCCTATGGGAAGAAGTGAGTGAATTCTTTGTCTTTCTGCACTTGTGTGAGTGGCTTTTGGTTTACCTATTAATCTGTTGTTATCTCAGCCCATGAGTTTTCTCACATTTTCTCTTCTAATTCTCTTCCCCATCCGTATGCAGCATTACTGCAGTTAAAAATATTATACAGCAGCATGCAGTACTGAATGAAGCTCAAAGGAATGTATGTTTTGATTGCCAAGGGAACAGGGATCCTGCACAAAGCTTGCTCTCAGTCAAGCAATTTGAGGATTGGGAAAAACAGTCAATTGTTCAGGAGAGAGAAGCATGAAAATGAATGGAAGAAAATGGGCAGGGAGGGAAACCACAGCATGTTCCAAGTCAAATTAAGTTTTGCTTTGGTTAAAGGGAAACTAGCTATTAACTGGAAAGTAGGTGTTTATATTAGGTGGGTTTTTTTTTGAGAGTTTGCATAAAGAATGGGCAGGTTTGCTGTCTTGGAGCATTAAAAAAAAAACAACTATTGACAGTATTCCAAATACTATATGTTATCTCAAATATAAATGCAGAAGTCTTCTGAGTTTCATATATATTCATACCTTATATGAACTTCTGTCTAAATTTTCCATCAAAAAACAACTGAAAACTTTTCATCCAATAACCTGGTCTTTTACAAGCAATACCTTAGAGCTTTACCTCTGCAATACTTCTCCACCAGTCCTTATTAACTAGAGCTCTTACTTGCACTTCAGGTGAGAATTAAGTTGGCATCAAGGAATAAAGGGATGAAAGCAGAGTTGTATATAAAATTGCTTCAGAATCTCCTTACCCATCACAGCATCCTTAGTGCTGAGCTCTTTATCACTCTCAGGCAGTGATCCTTGTGTGTCCTGGTCCAAAGAAATGTGCATTTTGAGGATAAAGTGCTAAAAATATTTTTCCTGCTTGCATTTCTAAAATTTTTACTATAGAAAAATATTGTAATGATTAAGGTGAAGACACCTTAATGTCTTTATAAAAAGCTTAAAAAAGAGCCAGCCTTCACATTAAAAATACACCAGAGGTTTCAGATATTTTATGAGATTGAAAGAACCTGTGTCTTCTGGAAGACAAGAAACATTGTTGACTATTGGAAAGGATTTAATCACAGGTACTACTACAAAGTGAAAATACAGCTAGTATTGCATAGGAATTTATTCCATCACTACAAACTCTGCATGTGGGATAACAGCTTTCTTTACTGCTACAGGATTTGCAGGATTCTAATTCATAAATGTCATTAATAAAAATAACTTCACAATTCCATTTCATTAAAATCATGCATTAGTCTGTGCATTCTACAAAAGTTAATGGATTTGTCTCTTTGGACTGCTTGCTTGCAGTGCCTTTCAAACACTCAATACTTAAGATGCAATAGCTGTTTGCAATTGGATGGATAAGTCACAAGGCAGTATTTTTGCACGTGGCTTAATAAATGTGTTGGTCTACATCCTGGTGCTTGTAAATGTAGAGTTTTATCACTGTGTGAATATTCATGCTTGTTATATTGATATTCTCTTCCTGTTAATAGCTGTACCAGAAAAACTCTGTTTTATGAATATTTGCAGAGGGGAACAGATAAAAGAGACAGTATGTTGGAGGTAAATAATTTGAACATTTGTCGCAATACTCAGGCAAAATATTTTGCAAGATTTGCTTTGCCTTGCTGAAAAACAGCTTCTCTGTAAGTAAATTTAGAGTTTCTCCTATTTCTACCTCCTTGTTTCTAGGGGGAGGTGCAGAAACCCTGTCTTTCCCAACATGTTTTCAGGTTTGCTACTGTATCTAGCAAACTCAACCAGCTCTCCAGGGGACACCAGACTGTAGGAAAAATGTCAAGAAAGGAAGCATATATGGATCATAAGAGGTGAAACAGAAAGCCTTTATTTCTAATATAGTCCCAAAATAGAAATTTCCATCCCAAGCTGGCGCATTTCATATCCACATGTTTTTGAATATTTGATGTCTATTCCCTAAGTGCTGACCTTGCTCCCTACAGCTATATACAACCCACTCTTTCTGCAATTTATAACAGAAATGGAAATGAAAAACAAAATCACATACTTGTAAGTAAGATCAGCTTTGTACTCAATGTGCTTCCTGCTACATCTGTGCCATGACAGTTGTGATAGATTTGACATTCTTGAGGCCCAGCATTTGTCCATCCAGTGACAAAAAGCTATTAAG
This sequence comes from Chloebia gouldiae, assembly GCA_003676055.1. NCBI lineage: Eukaryota > Metazoa > Chordata > Aves > Passeriformes > Passeridae > Chloebia > Chloebia gouldiae. Next base: position 22,198,737 of record QUSF01000001.1, on the reverse strand, counting down.
TTTTTCTGAAATTTCTAAGGGGGTCCTTTGGAGGGCAGGTGGACTCTTGTACTAGGGCAGCCTCTGTGTCTTGCCCATCAGTTAATCTGTGATATCCAGTGTTGCAGAGGGAAGGTAACCAGATGCTTGTGGCTCTCTGCCACAGTTTCACCACGAAGGGGCTCCTGCTGGGCACTTGGCTGCTGCTCTTGGATGTGAGAGAGCTGTGCCCAGGTGGGGGAAGAACAAGGGGCATGAGCAGCTTCTGCTGCACCTCCATAGTTGTAACACCCCATAGCCAGTTCCTAACAGTGAGGTCACAGTGACTCTCCATTTGCTGAGAGCTGGATGATGCCTCACTGTCCAAGACATGGAAAAATCACCTGACCTTTACTTGCAGCCACAGGTAATGTCCTGGTACCTTGCTGCCATTCATTTTCCTCTCTCATCTCCAAGTAACAATAAGCATTTAATAAAATGTAATTTTATTGCTGGGCAGTGTCTCCAGGGGATGCAATAGCTATGTAAAATCCCCATGGGAATCATTACACGTCTTTTCAGGCAGGCTGAATATAAATGTGATGACTTTCTCATTTTTCTATCTTTCCACAAATCAACAAGTTTCCAAACTGCACTGCCCATCAGCTCTTCAAAGATGATACAGAGCCCCAGATGCTCTTTGCCAGACTCTTTGCCAAACTCTGCCAGCAAACTGGGGGTCCTTCTTCAGCAGCAAGCAGGAGGGAGCACATGTGTGCCAGGGACAGAGGAAAAGCAGACAAAACCAGGTGCTCTCTAGCCAACAATCTACTCAAATTCTGGAACAGAATTAGTTTCCTTCTGAGTTTCTATCCCCTCCTAGGAGGATACTTGCCAAGCGTAGCCTGGAGTGCAGGACCATGTTGCCTGCCTGTCTCCTGGGGTCCTCTGCTCAGGCTGAAGAATTTGGGGGAGAATGAGAATTAGGAAATGAAAAGTCACAAAATTACAGTGTGTGAAGCATGCCTGTTTGTATGGCCTTTGACTGTTAAAGTCAAGAGCTTGTGGATTTACATATGGGGGGAGAAGCCATGACACCTCTTTTCAGCTGCTGCCTCTCAGCTGTTGAGGGCTTTCACTCCACTGGAGAGATCACTGGCTAGGAACCACTAACCAAAGCAAGTATTTTTACCTTTGAAGCTGTCTAATTTGAGCATGTGCCTCACCAGTTTTTGTTAATTGCACAAGAAGTTATTGATGAGGAAGCACAAGAAATATGCAAACACAGGGTGGCAGGCACCAGAGCAACAGCCTTGTCTGGAGAGTGATTCCCTGTATTGCTACAATCTCACTTGCTACAACCCTCAATGAAATAAATCACTCCACGGGCAATGCATAATGCAGTTGAAAATAGAATGGTTCTCACTGTTTGTAATCCAAATTGGATATGACCTTATTGCCCTCTTTGTCAGAGCTATCAAGGACTTAATAGCCTTCTTGTGCTTGCATGATTATTTCAAATCACCTTTTTAGTATTTAGATTTTAACCAAAGATGTGTTTGATCATGCTTGAACTTGAAAACATACTATTTAAAAGCTTTATTTCTTGATAGCAGATTTTTATATAATGTGCAAAATGAAATGCAACATCTATCTCTTTGACCCTGAGACTAGAACCTTTTCCTCCGTGTTGGCTATGTCCACCTCAAGAATTGTCTCTCCCTCCTGCATGACTTTCATCTTGTCCTCTCTTTTTGTTATTTCAGAGATCTGTGAGCATTGGTCACACTGTTCTTTGAACAATACTGCTGGCTTTCACATTGCTTCTGCTCTGCATTCACAGCAAACGCTGTACCAGCTGCGTGGTGATCTCTGCTACAAATCTTCACCCCTCTGGTTAATCCTGCTCTGCTGCTGACAGAGATGATGTTGCTGTGCTATCTGACTGCTCTATCCCTCACATACTTCTGTCTTGCTGGTGAGATTACGTACAAAATGCACCAGATTTTCCTGATAAACCACTGTGATTATTTTACTTGGTGAAGTTCAGAATGCTGCTCCTAAGGGCAAAGAGCAAACACTGAGAACTTTTAGTGCAAGAATATGTTGATCTACTTTCCCCTCTCTCGCTCTTCTCTTAAATGATCTGACTTTCTCATCTCCTTGTGTTTAATTATTAGCTAGAAATTCCCTATTTTCACCTGGATTTCCCAGTGCAGTCCTTATTTTCATTTCCCAGTGCAGTCCTTATTTCCATTTAAGCCCTTCAAGGCCTTTTCGAAAGACAGACAATTAAACTGGTTATTGAAATGGTACCCAGTTTTTACCCCCTTACCATAAACTGTCCCAGCTATTGGTGTTTCTCCAGGCTGCCACTCCTTATCTGATGAATGCCATGGCAGAGGTATGGCTCAGCAGGCAAGCCCTATCTATCCCTTCTATCCCCACCTATCCCTGTCTATCCCTTCTTTCACTTTTGCTCAGCCTTGGATCTGAGTGCCATCCAAGAAAGGTGCAGAGAAATTGTGTCATTCACTCCAGGCTATCTCTTCTCAGAAATCATTGACGTTCTAGGACAACATGGCCCTAACCAAATGTAACTTATTCTCCTTTCCACCAGCCTGATCTTTTTTCTCCTGGAACCCTCAAGTGTCGACACCCACGGTTGGTCATAGTGGGTGCATCTGGTTGTGATGGCTGCATCTGACTCACAGTGGATTCAGGGGAGACAGCACAACAACTCTGGACTTATTTGGGCAATGTGCTCGCTTAAAGATAGCGCTGCTCAAGGCAAATCTGGAAGAAATTACCGTCTGGATAGGATATGCATATGCACCTATGAGTCAATTATCTACCACCATAAACCGTGGACAATACGGGGTCCATTGTGCTTCTTGCATGGCAGTGGGCTGCATGCCAGAATCCCCCTTTGAGGAGGGATGCCTCTCAAGGTTATTCCTTGAGGCTGAGAGATTCCTTACTGCAACAGATCCTTGGTAAGTAATTATCAGTGTGCTAAGCTTTAAAATAACTAAGTGCTATAAAGCATTGCTTACGTATAAGTAATCCTTTAGATATAAACCATGCCTGGGACTAAGTCTGGATCCAGAGGCACTTCAATTCCTCTCTGAGAAGGGAGTTTAGAATGCAAGGGATTTCTCAACAGGAGGGTCACCCTAAAAGGTTTTGCTGACCTTGTCTGCTGTGTAGTACCATGCCATGAAATGCTGTAAAATCACTGTAAGATTTATTATCAAACTTTGCTAAATCACTGATGTGTAGCAATAAATTTATTGATACTTATTTCTAATGAGTGAAGTGCATGACTCCATTCGTGCCACTACGGCATTCAGCAAGAGGACATGAAGTAAATGCATTTTTATGGGAAGGCAATGGAATATATCTGCCCTTACTGGTGAAAATTAGCCCTGCTTCCATCTGAAATAAGTCAGTGGGGGCCAAGACCCAACTTTCTGGGGTTCCCATAGGTGTTTCTATATCCTTACAATATATTTTCTTCAATAACCAGTCTTTACAGGATGAAAACCACTTGTCTTGTGATTTTGAAAAACACCTGGCTATTATACTGGTAGCATAATTGGGAACCATATTACTTCTAAAAACAGGGCTGCAGATATGCACCCTCTTCTGCCTTTTTCCTCATCAATATTTATATGCCATAATCCTGACTGGACTCTCAAACTTTCATGTTGACATTGGGTTTTGACCCATGGGTCTCGGAGGTGCAGAGATGCAGCACAGTTGCCTGGCAACGCAAACACACCAATTCATTGGAGGTGATGAATATTTTTTAAGAAGCATTTTCTTTTTTCTGTTCCTGAATGGATAAGAGCACAGATGACTCAGACCTTGGGTTTCAGGGACATAATTCAGCGTTTTATGGTTACAGAAGTCTGGTTTGCATGGGGGAGAATTTGCAGGCAGGCTTGACTTTCATTAACCCTGGGGATAGGTAATTGTGTTTAGATGTCCAGATATTTAAGATTTGGGATTTTGCCTCAGACAAAACCACACTTCCTCTTCCTTCCTGTTTTTAAACTCTTTGTGAGATCAGAGTGTGCAATTCCAAGCTTTTGGAAAAGGAGAGAAAGGGAGGATATTGTCTGCTGTGCAAGCACGGAGCTTGTCTGTCTGCTCTGGGGAAGACCAAACCACCATCTCCATGCATTGCATTTCACAAATCCATGCATATCTCCTGGGCCTTGGAAAGTTTTAAGCCATATAATAATAACATGATGGCCTGCCATTTACCAAGGTTTCAGACTTGTCAAAGACCAACATCTTCATCACTAATGTAGCCAAATCTCTTTGCTTCTTTTTGTAGAGCACCTGTTCTTGTACAGCTCCCATTTTCAGATCAAGAGTTTCTGATCTGTCTATTCCTTCTTCTATAGTTCTTTGTAATTATAATTAGAAAATTCATTAAAATACATTTATTGACAATAACAATTTTGTTATTCATACAATTCCCTGTGCAATCCTTCCCTCTGGCTTTGGTTTATAAGCCTTTCATAAATTTGCCTCCCTGTTGGGACAAGAAATTAGGTAATTCAGTAAATTTAGAAAAAGGTACGTGCACATAGCCCTTACCTCTATGGAAATTTCAGGCAGAGTTAAAGGAAACTAAGAAGAGTCAGTTTTTGGAAGATCTAGATGGGTTTGACATATGCACAGTACCCCCAGTATTTACTTAGAATTGATGCAAGCCACAGTAAGTTAGACAGCCTCCAGGCTTACTTACATTCTGAATTTAGTCCTATAATGTTATTTCCTCCAAAGCAGCAATCAAGTCATCTATCAGGTTGTCAGCAAATTGTCTGTGTGTCATATATTAATCTCACATTTCATATCCTGTATTTTTCCATTTTAGTGGGAATTCAGTCACAAATGAAATCCATTTAAACACAATATTCTACAAGTAATGGAACCCAAGAAAGAGTTAACTAATAGCAGAAAAACTGGTATCTAAGTTGGTCTGTGGGTATATTTTGCCAAATGAGTGTTGTACAAAGAACTGTAGATGGAAATTCTCACTTAAAAAACCAAGCAAGTAGAAATTTACTTTTCTTCCTACTAGGTGATCAGCAGCAGGCTTTAAGGTAACAGTGATATCAAACGTTTTATTTAGTTGTGAGTTACAAGAACAGAATTCTTAGTGGAAACAAACAGGCAGCCTACAGTGACATATTTAAGAGGAGTTTGCTTTCATATTACTTGGAAAGCACAGAGTTATCTCCACTAGGAAGCAACAGAGAAAAATCCCATGGAATATTTTATTCAAGACCCTTGCTTTTGTTCTACATTTCCACTGCAGGGAGCAGTGGCTTGTGTTGCCACCAGAGACTGTGGATTACAGACAAAGCCAAAGCAGATTTGAAAAAGGAACCAAAATTTGTGCCTTGCTGCCTTTCCTTATGTGTGTTTTCTCACAGCAGTCCAACAATACAAAACAAACCTTTAAAACAGTGAATGAATCAGTGCAGGCCCATGACATAGAAATCTTTCCAGCTTCTTTTCCTTTAAAAATAAAGTGAAGGAAAATGTGTTTAAAAGCAACATCTTTTCATCTACTAGTCCATGAGAAAATAACAAAGTTATGGCAAAAGAGAGAAGTTGCTCACAGAGCTGATGTAGGGACTGTTGAATCTTTTTGTTCTTTGTCTTTATAGTAGGTCACATAGCATACTAGAAGTGGAAGCTGAAAGGTGATAAGGTTTTTCCATTTTCTTTCAGCAGCTAGTCCTTCTCTGTACATGCAGAGATCCCTGATGGTTAAAGGGAATTTAATAAGTATATGCACAAGTTTCTTGTGGTTGAATTTCTGTGGGTGATGCCAGGTGCAGACACACATTACTTCACTTCTTAAATCAATTTATTCTAGAAAATACAGTACTGATAGCATACTGAAAACTATCTTCACCAGCAGAAGGGGATTGCTTACCTAATGGTGGGAATTAAATCACTCAGTGAGACTGAAATAAAGCAAGATATACTTTTATATTTCTTCTCATGAAGCAAGTGGTCTGACAGGGAATTCACCCAAGGCACATCATATCTCTGGACAGGGCTGAGTGCTTTTGATCCTGAAGCAGAACCTGGTGGCTGTACAAGCACGGAGCTCTGGGTGGACACTGCAGCTTGCTGCAAGCCCACAGTACTCTGGTGGTCTGCAATTGGAGCTGGTTACAGCTCCTCTCTCCCCTGGCCAAACTCCTTCTGACTAAGTGCAAAATAAAGGAGGAAAGAGAGGCATGGAGTGTCCTGGTGCAGAGCCAGGTCTCAGTGCAAAGTTAGAATGAGGATATGGCTTGCCCAAACTTGGAATCATCCAGATTTTGACGTGAAGTGATATGAGACAGCTGTATATCTTTATGGTTATTTGGGTATACAATATATTTTAATGAATTCACCTAATTCTATCCTTTCATTTTAGGAGGTTTGCTAATGTTGAAATGCAGGAAAAAGTCTTTAAAAAACTCCGAGATGGTGCTTTCCATTAACCTAAGCTCTTGATAGGCAGTAAAGAGAAAAGAGAAGAATGTCATTTTCATTTCCCTCTTGGATTTTTTGATATCTAAATCTTGTTGGCAAAGCCTACTTCTTTCTCAATACTTGTACATTTTTTTTTTTTTTTTGGTACAATAAACTTTCAGGAGGATTGGATCAAGGAGATTTCTGTGAAACTACTTCGTTGCTCTGGGGTCAGCATGTCATTGAGATCTTCTGGTTTATCTCACAGTAGAATTATTTTCAAAAAACAAACCAAAAACTGAATAACCAGTCAGCAGGAAAGGACAGGAAAATAACTCCAGACTTTCAAAGTAAGGAGAAATAGCTTAATCTGAGGTTGGAGGAAATAAATCAATAAAAGTAATTTTGTGCTATGTGTGGAGAAATCACAGACTGACTTTCAACTTTATGTCAGTTTCATAGTTTGAATTTGATTATGGAATTTTAGATTGAACTTATTTTTGTCCATTCATCTTTTTCTTGTGATAGTTTATCAAATCTGATTTTGAGACACCTCATCCAAATAGCGATCATCTTTGTAAACCACCAGCACTGGCCATGACATATGGCATGACAGAACATTTAGAGGGATCCAGGGAAATATATAATGTGTTGCTGGATCTGGAGACTTTGGGGATATGGGTTGAACTGCAGCTGGGCTTTACACATGGATGGTGTACATGCAGTAGCCAGAACAATGAGTTTGAGCTCTATATGCCATTTTCCCAGGTAAATATTGTGGAGATACAATCAAGCAGAAGTGAAGCATTTCTTTTCTCATTAGGCATTTGCCTCCCAAGATTTGAAAACCTGACACAAGAGAATATTCTTTTCATCCAGCATATCTACAGGTGACAGTGCCTCAGACAAAAACTTATTAAAAACATCTGAAGAAAACAGAAAACAAAAAGAGGGAATTGAATAACTTCACAAACTGGCTGACTTAGGGCAAATGTCAGTGAGCATACCCTTCAAACTTCGGTATTTGCTACATGCATTGCAATATAGCAGCAACTACCTGCTGTAGCAGTGTGGGACTCAAAGTCAGCCCATTCCCAATTATTTCCTATGGCAGTACCTCCAGAGCTTTGTAACTTACTGCTTTTCTGGAGCAGCTGTGACTTGCCAACACACATTGCAGCATCCCAGAGACACAGATCACTGCAACTGGGAAGAAGTCCCCACATTCCTGCAATTTCGAAGCAGTGTCCCTCTCATTGCAATGGCCCCTCTGCCTGGCTCATTGCCTTTGCAGGTATTTATAGGCTGATTAGGGCAGTGATAATGAACAAGTTTCTCTGCACATGATGCCTGGGTTACTTAATTTCAGCCTCTTGTACCCTTGCAGACCTTGTTGAATGTATCCGGGGGAAGTGAGCTCTCTACATGGGCAGCCTTTGCTCAGAGGGGCCACAAGGAGCCCCTGGCCCTGCCTGCAACAGCTTGGCAAACTCTGTAGTGGCTCGATGATGCCCCAGGGAGGAAACGCAGGAGCTGCTGAGTGGCCTATCCACCTCACTCATTGCCAAAAATGACTGATGGACAAGGAGATCTGGTAACTGGAACATCTTCCTCAAAACTCTCTGTGTATATATAAAATAAAATACTTTTAGGACTCAAATTACTTTCTTTGTAGCCTGTAAAAATATTTTCAGGACCCTCCAGTCTGAATGGAAAGGCCAGTTTACATCTGTCAGCAGATTCCCCAAAGGGAATTTTTGGGAAAAGACAGAAACTGTTTATGAATCTTCAAATGAAGGAGTGTCAGAGATATCGAAAGCAATGGTATTGCTGTTTAAGAAACCAGTGGCTTCATCTCTCTTTTTAAATGCTTACAAGCAAATAAATGAACCTAATAAATATCACCTCTAGTTCCATCAGCCCTCTCAAGCACTATCAAGACCAGCCGAAGGCAAGAGAAGGCACCGAAGCCCCTTTGACCTCGCATAAACTGATGTGGGGAGAAGTGTTAAAACAACGAGCGGCCCCGGGAGGCGGTTCCCGGCCTCTCCCCGCTGTCCGCTGCTCCTTCCCCGGCTCTCCCCGCTCCCGCGGCCGCCAGATGGGCGGCGAAGCTCCGCTGCCGGCTGCGCCCGGAGCGCCGCGGGCTCAGCCCCGAGCCCTGCAAAACGGGCAGCGACGCTCAGCCCCCGTCCTCCCGCCCGCCCGGGAAGGGGAAGGAGCCGCGGGTGCTCCTTGTGAGCCCATCGGGAGAGAAGGAATCGCCGCAAACCGTTCTGGAAGGGCGACCCGGCGGAGCTGCGCCCTCGCTGGCGCTTGGTGTCAAAGTGCCCCAGCCCAGAGCTCTGCGCTTCAGCTGGGGGCTTGTAGGTTTGTGGCAGCATCTCGAGACCGTGCCTATGATTCCTGCGTTTTCGTGGGGAAATAAAGAAATAAAATTCAGCCTATCCCCTACTGATAAAATTGCAGCTGACCTGTACTATAGAGGTCGGAAGACACCACCATTTTTCAAATGCCACAGTGTGAGAGGGTCTTAAATTAATCCTCCCTAACTAAAATCACTGGAATGAGAAGGAAAAAGTGGGAAAAGAGGGAGAAGAAGCCCAGTATCATATGAAAATCTTCTTCATAAAGCGAGGGAACTGCTGCCCACAACATTTTGCCGTTTGTTTACTTGTGGCTTCATTAAAATTTCATGCAGATCCAATGACGAGATTTTGTTAATGGCCCACAGAGGGACAATCATTGCTGAAGCCTGAACACTGTGATCCATTTTCCCTAATTATTACTTTGTAACCGTTTCTAATTTGACAGCTCCTGCTGAACTAGGGTTCATTTATTCATATAAGGAAACATCAGATAAGCATAACAGCAGAGCATTAATAATAAAAGCCATAATTCGAAACATGCATTAATTGCATCTTAAGTGCACATAATGGCTTTCATTGTAGAACCCCCTTTAGAGGGTATAAAACACAGGGCTATGTTGCAAGCTTAACAATGAGAAGGGAGATTATCTAATTCCTTGTGGCCTACATGTCAAGAATGGAGAATTGGCTAAGAGGTTGGTTTTCCTCCTTAGCTCTGTTTCATAACTGTTAAAAGATGGAATGAAGATAGATATATTTGCTCACAATGGAGTGGTTTCTAAATTTGTCTGTGAGCTTTGAGGGCTTAGTTACTTTCTTTAGAAAAGAAACATCTGGGGTGGTCAGGTGTTTCTAAAAATTCCATGTAGTTCATGGCTTTTTGAAGCCTCTAACTTAAGGCTACATACTTCTAAAGAAGCAAAGTGAGAATGTTTAACTACAAGGGTCAGCCAGTCCAGTCTCCCTCTAGCTCAGTTAAATGTGTCAATGTTTCTAGAACCCATGCAATTATATTTTAAATATATTTGAGGTTTTAATTGTGATCCTCTTTATTGCTGTAACCTAATTTCAGAAGTCTATTCAAACACTCCATTTTCTTGACTTGCCTCAAAATTTGTGTCTTCAAGAAATTTCATTATCTCATTCTTCTACTTTCTATTAGCCCCTTCTATTCTAATTTTATGACACAACTAGTCCCTATCTACAGTTTAAAAGTATTTGGCATTTGTACATTTGTTTTCTTTTCATACCCCTGACTCTGCTACTACTGTAGCAGGTTTTTCTCATGGTGTTTACCACTAGTTTACAAAAATGTGTTCGATTTCAAGCTTCATTTTACTAAGCTGAACAGAGAAGGATGTTTCAGTCTCATTATTCCTTTCTTCCATTCCAGTCTGACTATGTCTTTTCTTAGTGTGAGTGATTGAAATTATGCATTCTTTTATGGCTGGAATTTCAACAATGCTTTGTAAAGTGCTTTAACATACCTTTATCTCCTCTGGAAATGGTGCAACTAATAAATTCTTGGAGATTTTTTTTTTGTCTTATTTAATTTTTCTGTTGTAAAACATAGGTAGATGGTAGCTCTCCTAACAATGCTTTGCTTTGCCCAGACATTTTTATCATTTTTAGCTCTCAGCTGATGATGAGTCAGCTTGGAGCAGTCATTTTTGCTATCTTTTTACTAAGGCATGATTTGCACTTTTGCACATTGCACTCTTAAATTTAAACTATTTCTATTTTTCCAAGCCTTGTGATCATTCAGTTATTCCCATAAAATATTCTGATCTTCCTCAGGTATTGGCAATGCCTCAAAATACATGTCACCTGACTCTCCTTTGCATTAGCCAGTTCCATATTTTCTCTGTGATTTAAATAGCTCCTGTCTTCTCCAGTGTGTTCTGCTTTAAATGTCTTACTGAAGTTCACATAGATTAGGTAGTTCTACTTGCTTACTCTGGATCTTTAATTACCTGTTTTGTATCGATATGAAATTGACCTCATTTAGTCTGCCACAGTTTATGCGTTTTCACCTTTCCTTTCCATTCTTTAGTCTTTCCTTCACAGTTTGATCTTTCTGCATTACCCTGTGTAACACAGAGGTCAGACTAATGGGCTTATGGTTGTCTGAAATATTGCCTATTCTTAAATATAGCTACTAAATTTGTCATTCTCTGGTTGCACAGCAATATCCCTTCCTATTGTTTCAATGCCTATTTAGGGAATAAAATCCATCAGTGCCCAGAAGCCAGAAATACCTGGGTCTTACCTTCACCTGAACTAGTTCTGTCTGTATCTTTGTATTTTCCTTCTCTCTCAAAACATTGTACAGTTGAGTTTGAATTGTAACTAATGTTCACTCCCTTTGGATGGACAAGGTCCCCAAATAGTCACTGCCATCTCAGAGAAGCATGTGCAATGACCACAGGGAAAGTTAAATAACCACCTAAAATCCGAGCTCGTCTAAGAGGACGAATTAAACTATAAGAAATGGTTTGTGAAAACAGTCTGCTCAGACAAGAGGAGTATTTTTTGATTTTATCAAAAATTTCCTTCACTGTTTCAATACACTTAGGTCATACAGCCCTGGTAGGCCATGCTGTCCTCTCCAGACAGTGGACACAGTAATTGTTACGCTCAGAAAAAGATGTAGCAGATTCAGTTATTGGCTGTAAGAAGGTAAAATCCCTTGCTCTCTATGTTCACTCTGGACACTACTCATTTACAGCATGATATTAAAGTGCTGTACAGTTGTTTCTCTCAGAGTTCCTCAGCTTTGCTCTCACTAGCTGTGTCCTTGTGCATTGCTGACATTTATGCTTTGTTTCTTCTTCTAAGTGGCTCCATTCTTCCTGCTTTCCGGTTTTCTTCCAACCAGTGTTAAATCACCTTTTAACTGAATTTCCTCATTAGCTTCTGTTAGCAAGCTTCTCCCAGACTTCTACACACAGAAGGGTAAAAGGCGAGAGATCAATCCTTGTTCATTCTAGGATGGATTTATCATGATCCAAAAGTTTGCAGGTAGTGAAGGGCACTGCATGAGCAGCCAGTCTCTAGAGGTGGCAGAGTGGTTAGCTGAGAGGATTCTGCTCTCTCATTACTTTCAGCAGAGAGAAAGCCAAATCTATCACAAACACTGCATCCTTTTTTGCCAGGGAATTTCTGGCAAAGCAGGTAAGAAGTTGTCCTTGCTTTTCAAGAACCATGGCCTGTGTGCCACAGGAGGGGCACAGCAGAAGTCCAGGAGTTGATCAGAGTCCACCACTCTTTTTTCCTGGTGCCACTGTCCATGTGTAATCCTGTTATGTTTGATTTTCTCTGCTGGCATTCATTTCAGCCTCCTCCCTGGCTGGCCAGGGTGTGCAGCAGCTCAGTCAGTCTCTGTTGTGTTCTGCCAGGAGCTTCCTGCTTAGATGTAATAAACTGTACAGAGCAGTGCTTCCCCAGCTGCCTTCATCTTTAAACATGACCTTTTTTCAGGTAGTACATTCAACACAAATTGTTAATAATTGAGCTGGGAAGCAAATTTTAGACCCAATTTTCCATACTCCATTTAGGTTTCTATTCTGGTCTCTGCCTCACCACCTTCCTTGGCTATTATTTTAAGTACATTATTACCACAGGGCAGGAATATATTTGTGCCTTTAAGAGGTGAAGCAAGATAAGCCATAAGTACTCATCTCATTCTTGCCATTTTTAAGTAACAATTTATCCTGCAAATAAAACTTTCAATAGTTGCATTTGTTTCTTTTCTTCTCTGTATATTTTTAGAGCAAGTCTTGCCTTTCTTATGTCCTTTTAAGCAGTGACTCACTCTGATTTACTGATTTACATTGTTTTAACTTACACTGTTTCCCCCCAAAAATTTACATTAAAGAGCTCCCTATTTGTGCCATTCATTAACAGGTTATGTGTCTAGACTCTACTTACAGTTAACTTGGACACCCTTTCCCCCTGTTATCTTTTTGTTTCTGAATTGCTTGGGCTAAAGCTCTTAAAGAGCATACTAGTTAAATACAATGTTGAATTTGTAGGCCACTTATCCACTAAAGGAGATACTTTGGGGTGCAAACAACATCTGTCTGTTTGAGCAACCCACTAATGAAAATGAGTGAGCTCCACATGCAAATGAACTCAGGCTCCCAGTCTGGCCTTCTTTTTTTTATTCTGTTTTATATCCCAGACACCTTCTGCCATGCATTACTGTCTATAAAAGCAAAGCTGGGCCCAGCCCAACAAATTCAGAAGCTGCCTGAAAATCTTTTCACAGCTTTCCATCTTCTGCTAACAAGCTCAGTGTTAAAATTATCTATGTTCTAAAAATGTTAGTGGTACTCTTTTATCTTTTTTCAAATAGATAATTGCATTTTTCAGCCATTGTGTATTAAAAGTCTTGTCAGACCCAGATTTCCTGTAATACCATGTTTTCCAATGCCAAATTTCCAATAGTTATCTTTTTATATTGACCTGCATTATTTCCCTCATTAATTACTGTCATTCTTAAAAACAGCTATGGCTTTCAATTTGTGTTGATTTCTATAAAAGTCTTCTTTGATTAATAACCTGCAGCTTATTTAAATTTTTATGGCCTCTTGGGCATTGTTAGACTGAAAAAAAAAACCTAATGAGAAGTACAGTGGTAGTAGGAAAATAACTTTATTACATGAGCAGCTTGACATCACTTTCATAAGAACTTCACATTTAAGTTCCAGAAGAAAATGAGGAGGTATGCAATCCATAGAAAGACATTAAAATAAAAAAATATATTGAGGTATATTTACACAATCTAGCACCTCACATTGTCATTTTTCATTCTGAAAAGGGAACATGAGAGAATTTTAAAAATTATTTTTATGGTAAAGATTTTCAGTTGTATAAGAGAGAAATAAGAGGTCATTGTGTTCAGGAGTTGGGCTATAAAATAATTGTTTGCAGGCATTCTGTATTTGAACATTCCCCTAAAATGGAACTTCATGGAATATCCTGGGCTGGAGGGGACCTACCAGGATCATTGAGTCCAGCTCCTGGCTCTGTGCAGGACTCCCCACTTTGAGAGGCTGCTCCTGAATCCCCCCAGGACACAGCTGGCTGCCAGCTGTGACTCAGACACGACTTTGCCATCCACCAGGATCCCCAGGGCCCTTCCAGATCTCTGCTCTCCAGCCTCTCGTTCCTCAGTCTATGCACACATCCAGGGTTGTCCCTGCTTGTTGCAGGTGCAGACTCTGGCTCTTGTCCTTGTTCAACTTCACATGGTTGGTGATTTCCCATGTCTCTAATTTGTTGATGTCTCTCTACAGGACCTCCCAATCTTTGAGGGAATCAACAGCTCCTCCCAATTTAGTGGCACCGGCAAAATCACTTAGTATTGATTCCAGTCCTGTGTCATTAACAATGATTATTAAGATGTTGAAGAGAGCAGGGCTGAGGATGGAGCCCTACAGAGCCCCACTAGTGACAGACCAGCTCGATGTCATCCCATTCACTGTAACACTTTGTGCCCAACCCCTGTGGCATGATGTGTTTATCCAGCTGAGTGCTGGACATTTTGACCAGAAAGACACTGTGTGGGACAGTATGGAAGGCTTTGCTGAGGTCCAAAAATGTTACATACATTCAAGATATTTGAGGCTTCAGTGTCTTTGGATGAATTTGTATTTAGATAACATGTCTTTCTAAGAAGTTACTACTGCAAGTATAAATTATGTCAAAAGAAAATATTTATGGATAATTGCCCTTGCCATCTGTGGTGCAATTTGGGTTCCTCCTTAGAATATTTCCTCTGTGCTGCCAGGAATCCCATAGGCAGCCTTTGAAACAGATCTCTTCTGTTGTATCTCTTCTTTTGCCCCAGCTGGAAAGTTGTTTTGTGTTCTTTAATGGTTAGTCAGAAATAATTTTTGTTTGATTTTGGTTTTTTAATGTAATTGTGAGGGACTGCTTTCTTTCTTTCTTTCTTTGGGATTTTTGTACTAGGTAAAGAGATTCTTACAATCAAATCTTCATGTGTCAGAAGTCTAATATCACTACTGACTTTAGGGGACTTACTTTGTCTTACAAAACCAGATGATCTAATGCTTTATAATATATCATAGGTGTTTTCACCAATAAATTGAAGATGGAAACATGATCCTGGAAGAGATGGGAAATGATTCTGTAGTATTTTGGTTGACCAAGTATCTCTGTAGTTTTTCTGACCCATGCATGCAAAACCTCTTTCTAAAATGCCTTTTGAGAAGGAGAATTTACAATCTATGTAGATTTCATGTCCTATGGCTCACAGGATGTCCCTTCATGGCTGGAAAGTTTTCTGCTTCTTCTTTGCTTCTTATTATTCTCTATTCTCCAGAGTGCTCAAAGCACCAAAAATGATTTGAATTATTACTTGAATAATGATTTGATAATTCAAATCATTATTTAAGTCATCATCATTATTCAAATTAATAATGATTTTAATTAAGAATTTTTAAAATTTAATTTGCTGTAAAATTTTGAGATGTTTAAATAATCTTGTTTGTACAATCCAGGTCTTTCACTAATGTTAGTACTCCATTTAAATGTGCCTAGTGATCCTTATTTGAGTGCTTTCCCCTCTTCAGCTTACATATAGGAAAGGAAAATGTATCCAGTGAAAGTTTTACTGTAATGTACAACCACACAGTTTTTCCCATAGAAATCTGTCTTGTTCAGTGATCTGTTTTCTTTTTTTCCCTGGAGTGAGTCAGACTGGTGTAATGAATGAGACTGGCTGGTAATGCACCTACTCCATTCATTTGAGGAGCTAGACAGTTTAGTGAATGGCTGCTGGGAAGGGAAGCACAGCCTTGTACCTGATGCTATTAAAGAACCCTGCAGTGACAACTGAATTTTGTTCCATAAAGTCACATTTTTCACAGGACTTTTGCCCTCCTTTCTGGATACTTGGGATGAGTGATGTGGAGGTGCTGACCTCATCCATTGACTACTGGGAGAAGAGCAAGATGGACACCTTCCACTGAAAGTCCCTCTCTGCCCTGATAACTGGCATGATTTTAAACACACTGGGTTTTCCATCTTTATTTTTATTTTCATTTCCATTTGGAGTTAAAGAAAATTTGTCACTATAAAATTTCCTGCAGTCAAAAATACACTAGGACTCTCTCTATAGATCCACTATAAATGTTCTTTTGGCACAGTGTTTTTTCCAGGTGTCAGATTTTATATTCTCAATATTTGCTTGGTTTTAAGTGTATTTGCATATTTGTCTGTACATACAGTTTTAATCAGTTCCTGTCTCTTTACAGATTTTAGACAAACAATAGATAATTCCTGCAGATAACTATGTGATCCTGTATACATATGATTTCCAGTGAGATTTGAGAAATGCCTACTGATTGATTTGAAGGTATTTCAATTAGACAGATTCTACACTTTTTGAGCCCTGTAGTTAAAGAGTAGACCTGAGACTTTAAAGTTCTGAGACTTTACATAAGAGCTTAGCTCCATTCAACAAGATAGCTAAACATCAGAAATAGAATTTTTCACCAGTTCTGAAATAAAATGTCTGCTCATGAAATACGAAATTGTATTAAAATTTCCCATGCCATTTAAAATAACATTTCTTTTGTTGTCTGGGAGTGAAGTGAGAAATATATTTTTTTTTTTTGTATCAAAAGTCAGAAGACTCTGAAACCCTGGAAATAATTCTCTTGTGCAATTTTTTTAGTGGAGGAATAATTCTATCCTGCTCTCTTCAATACATCTTCCTTCATGTGCAGAAGGAAAGAAATATTTTAAGGATGTCAGACTTCCTTCCAAATGATTGAAAGAACCTTGCTGCTCAAGTTTATATTGGGCAGCTTATGGCTGTCTGTATTTTGATAGCTTTTCATTTTTCAGAAGCAATTGGACAAAATTACCACCACACTACATTTTCAGATTTCCTTGATGCCTAAATGTTGCAGCTTCAGGCCTTTTTCACATAACTGTGCAACTTGGAAGAGGAAAGCTAATACATTCCCTTGAAGAAAATAAGCCCTGCCATTATTCTAGGGAATATGCTCACACTTGCCGTTCTATCTTGGGGAAAAAAATCCAGGAAAGCAAACATTAACATAAATGGCCCAGTTTATCTACCTATGTATCTGTCAAAGCATCAGCAAAATTTCACAAGGAATCATCACCAACATTTTGGGCACTGGGTAAATCAGTTTATAGAAATCTGTATTCCCAGTCTGTCTCTGCTCTCTAGCCCTGAAGGTCACTCAGGAAAGGGAAGAGACTGCATGCAGCAAGTTATTCCTGGGTCACCCAGTCTCAACTCACATTGTCAGTGCCTATCTGAAAATGCACATGTTGATTACATTATATTTACTGAGAATTACACTTTCTTGGAAGTCACAATATTCATTTTTAAATCCTAACATTTTCCTCACATTTTAAAAGAAAATGAACCCTTTGTTATGATTTTATTCTTTGAATATAAAACAAAAAAAGTCAAAATCTATGTACATCATCTTTGTGGTTTACTGTAATTTTTGAATAATTTTCATAGGCTGTTGCATTCTGCCATGTCACATTTCCATTGTCTATGAAAATTTCCTTATCTTTTCAGTCTGATTCAGAAAGTACTGACAAACAGAACTGTAAGGCTCACAAAAATGGATAATTGAATGCAAAAAAATCAAGTCTGTTCCATGAATTAGTGTAAGCCCACATAGTTGCTTTCAGAATCTCTGTGCCTATGAAAAGTTATCACACCAAAGTACTGATCTATGATAATTCAAATTCAGATCCATCCCCTACTGGAGTTTTCTTTTCAGCTCCCTGAGGCTCAGATAGCACAAGAATGGGTGGGCTATCATTTTTGAAGGTTTGTAAAATACTCAGAAATATACCAGCGTCCAGATCCCAGCTGGAATTTGAACACAAAAATAGTTGAGCAAGGTCATAAGAGCTTGTGCTTTTTTATAAAATTATCATTTTATAGTCAAAAGAGAAGAAACAACAGTTGAATTTAAAGTTGTGTACTTATCTATGGCTCTTCATTCATACAGCCAGCTCTGCTCACTAAAAGAATGGGAAGACTGTGGGACAGATTGATCATAAAAATATAATTTGTATTTTCTTTGAAAATGCTTGAAATCTCTATTTTCTGCATGTATCTCAGCAGCCCACCTTGCTAAATTTAAATGGTATTACTTCATTTCCTTGCAAACTAATAGCGAATTTAGACCCTGAATATTGCTGTCAATTCTCCATCCTCCACTGTGTCCGCTGTTCTGTCTTCTTTCTATTCCTCTTAAATCTTTTACACCTACTCCTTTTCCACCTCCTCATGTCTCAATTTCACCATCAGCAAATATTGCCTGTGGGCAATTGTTCAAGAGTTTAATATTCATACAGCTTCAGTTTTTATTAGAGTCTGAACATACTGATAGGGCTTTCTCTAGAACAGGGAACATTAGGTCCACAGTTACTTTAATTTCTAAAAATTATATTTTGTAGTCTACAGCTTTGATGGGATTTTTATGTGAGAAACAAATTTCTCAAAAAATCAGAAAGCAGCATTTATTTATTTCCAAGAATTTCTTTTTCCTTTTCATCTCCTTGTGATTCTGTGTTTTTCTTCAAATTGTCCATAGACTTAAAGTCTCTGAGCTCAGAAAAGTCCAGAACTTCAAGAAGTTTGTGAAGAGCTGCAGTAGCAGTGATTTCCAGAGCCACTAAGGCAGATTGCAGCACATGCAGGGGGAAAAGAATAAAGGAATATATTTGTTTAAAATTACTGGACAGATATAATAGACTGCATTCATTTGGTTCTTATTCCGGTAAGAAGAATATATTAATCACTATCAAAGTAACAAGTAAAGCTTGTGGGAAATGAGCCTTTTCCTTTCCTTTCAGTAGATATATGAAGACAAATACCTTAAGCAAACTCCGAGTAACTGCAATTTTCTCCTCCTGTTTGGTTTCCTTTGCACACAGAAGATAAAACTTGGAATTAAGAAGTTTGTTTCAGAGTTGTTGACAGATAATCAAATGTATTTTTCTGGTAAAATGCACTATGCCATAGCTATGTTGACTCTCTCAGCCTTCCTCATCTCAGGTCTTTTTGCTGACTTGCTTTATGGAAAGTATTAATTAAGCTAACCTGGAGCCCACAATGATTAAAGGAATCCGGTGTTTGTGAATCAGAAGGAAATAGGGTAAAGTGTTGGCCACCATGATTTTTGTAAATGCAATGGGTAGGGTTTACATCCGAGTGGCTGCTCTCCTTTAATTGAATTTAAACTGGAAGACACACCTATTTTGTAGTGTCACCCTTTCATCATATTAGAAAGAAATGCAGAAAGGAGCAGGGAGAAAAACATGGGTGCGTTGTTAATCCATCAATTAGGTGCATGGCACATCAGCTTCTGAAATGATGCACACAGTCCTGCACCCCCACCTCAATAAATATATGGTAGGCCTGAGAGATGCTTAGAAGAGGGGCAAGGGTGGTAAGAGGTATGGGATGGCACTCATGGAGAGTTAATCAAAAGGGACTTTGCCAGTCAGAAAAAGACAAAAAGAAATGTAATGCACATTTATGAAACTTGTATCACAGAGGGTGCGATGGGGATCAAGACAGTTTACTGCCTCTCTCTGTATGAAAATGAGACAGAATCACATATAATTAGCAGTTGATGTGTTTGAAACCAACAGATGGATGTGGCCTCTGGCACAGCTCTCAGGTATGCTTGGGACTCTCTTCTGCATTATATGGTTGACATAAAATATGTGCAGCTTCAAAAAGGAAGCAGAGAAATTAGTGTGAACAAGAACCTCTTTTACATAAATAACCCCCTATGGCTCAACCAAGGACCACTGAAGACTGGGAGACACTTCTGGGGAAATTTTGTTTCATGTTTTTATCCCTTGTTTATACTTGCCTCAGTGTCAGGGGACAGTCCTGATTACCTTCCACAGCTTTTTACATTTTCAGAATTTCGCAGATTTTCACAGCTCTGGTTTTTGTAGGTTGTTATTTCCTTGGTGATCAATCTTCTTGCCTATAATTAAACCATAGTTTTCAGTTAATTCCTTCTTCTGGCCGAAATTAACTAACTTTCTGACAGTGTTGCACACTCAGTCAGATGAAATTGTTTGACTTTTTTATTTGTTTCCATGAAAGCACAGTGAAGACACTAAGCCAACATGCCACTGTGCACCAAACTTGCATTATGAATGAGATAAAATGAACTGGCATGTAGAATGTGAAATTATTAAAATTCTATACTAGTATTTTTCAAAATAATATTATAACAAAAAGTAGTTTTCATCGTTTTGGTTTTTATTTTTTTTCCTGAAAAGTATTTACAGAGAATAATTATGGGAATTTTTTAAATTCAGAAATATCTATAAATAAAATTTAAAACAAATTTGGAAATTATATTTGGGGTAAATATAAATAAGAAAACCAGTCTTTAATATTTTTTCATCTGCAGAGCTGCCTGATCAATTTTTTCCACAGTCCTCTGTAAGATCTTAATCAGAACAGACAACTTAAGTATTTCATTTCCATTTTCTATCATTCTAACTGAAATTAATATAGAAAAAAAGATTTTTATTCCCTAACTGGCATTACCTTCTACCACAAATTACTGTCAATAAAGTCCCTTGTGTTTTCTCACTGTTTGTGTCATTCCTTTAGTAGCATTTATTAATTCAGAGTGATTTAATAATTCAATTAATATCAACATTTCTTTTTATTTTCAATAAAGTATTTAAAGTATTTAGTTATGGCAATAACTAACCTGCTCTCCTGAGTATACAGGATTTTTTCACATTCCAGCTATCATCCTCTCCTGTTAGCCAGGAGAGGATGATAGCTGGAGTCAGATATATCTGTATTTCAAATCAGAGACCTACATTTTGCATCCCATTATGTTTGCCATACAGTAAGTCAGTTGACCTCAGTGACAAAAAATTAGGTGATATTAAGAATAAAACAATATCAGAGAACATAAAGTAACCTCATGCAACCTTTTTAATCTCAGTTTTGTTGACTTTTTTTGCTGTTGTTTTGCTACTTTTTTGGGGGGCTTAATTTGAGTTAGAGAAATTTATATGTTTCTGAAAGGCTTTTGGGTTTTAATGTTTCCTTTTTTTCCTTTTTTAGTTCTAAAGACTCCAAAGCAGTAAAAGGAAATTTTAATATTTCTCCCTCTTGATCTCTTCCAACAAAAATAAAAATGCTTTCAAAAATAGCAAGTGTAAAGAAGAGCTTACAGTTTGAGTACCTGGAAAGAAGAATTTACAGCAAAATTTTATTAAAAGGCTAACATCTGTATAGTCTAGGCTGGAAATAGTCTGTAATTGCTTTTAGGAACTATGACTTATGAATATTCTCTACTGAGAGCTCTGGTTATTTCTGTCTCAATTTCTGTTTTCGGTCCCAAATGGGCAGACTCAAAACAAATGTGCCAGTTTGATGCTTAGACTAAATTTCGGCTTTGTCCTTACACAGATTCTGCACTGACTTCATCAGTGGAAAGGAAACCCAGGCTCCCTCATGGCTCTCCTTGCACTTGAAGAAGGGGAAGAGAGACACTCGTAAAGGTCCTACGGCTGAGCACATGGCTGTGGTCACTTGCTTCAAAACCTTGCTGTCATGAGAAATGTCTCAGCATCCAAAACCTTGCTCTCACAGGAAATGTCTCAGCATCCCAGTCTCCTTCTGAATATGAGATTCTTCATATTTTATGTTTTATATTTTTTGTACTTACGGTATGAAAACCATAATATGTCTTAATATGTATAGTATGAAAACCCTAGCATGTCACAACTTTTTTCAAGGTATCTAAGGCCTTGATTCTTCTTTTTACGTGAACTACAAACTGCCTCTTCTTTAATTGTATTGTTGTTTTAGTCATAATAATTTTAATAACTGAAACAGGCTCCCAGGGAAGTGGTTACAGAACCAGCGTGCCAGAATTCAAGAAGCATTTGGAAAATGCTCTCAGGCAAATGGTGTGATTGTTGGGGCTGGCCTGTGCTGGGCCAGGAATTGGACTTGATGATCCTTGTGAATTCCTTCCAACTCAGAATATTCTATGATTCTATGAACTCAGTCAAACATATGTCATATATTTTTTGTAATGGGCAGCTGGCTTATCTAGGGATTTCAATTGCTTCATATTCAAGAAATTATAAATAGTGTCTGGTGTTAAAAAAAATATTAATTTGGTCTGGTGTTTGGAAAAAACCCTCTCATCATTAAAGTACAAAGCATTAAAATTAAGGTGATCCATCCATTTTTCTTTTTACCATCCAGTCACAATAACAGAGAAAATATGTATCAAATTTTACAGTATTGGAAGGGTGTTTGGGAAACCTCTATGTGACAGATCACAGGTCCCTTCCTTATAATATGAAAATGAATGAATGAATGAATGAATGAATGAATGAATGAATGAAAAATTTCTCTTGCTGCATACTTGCATATAAATATTTGTGTGTGTGTGTATGTACATATCTGCATATATATATATGCATATTTAATAACTCCACTGCCATCATATATTAAAGGTGGTCAGAAGTCTTAATTGTGAAGAAATTGCCCTTATAGAAACAAATCAAAGAGAAAGAAACTTGGAAGAAAACTCTACTTACCCTTCCTATCAAGGCAGCAAAACTTTTGGGATTGTTAAGAAACCTTGTTGATGGTTCCTGCAGCAAAGGAAAGGAGCCTGGGTCAGAGCAAAGGGATGCAGGCTGATTTGGTGAGACTGGAGGGTGAGGGTCAGCATGTTTGCTGTCTGATCATACAGACTGTCCCAATCTGTTAGCCAATCTGTGCATCCATTACAGGTTTATGGAGCTTTGATGAGATGTTATTTCTGTGGATCGATATGAATGCTTTGTGCAACTGCTGTTTGTTATCATAGGTGATCTTTAGACGTGTGGACTTCATAACTTTTTATTGATGACTGGATTGTGCTTTTTGCTGTATTTCATGATGTACTTTTTTGACTATAGTTTTCTTGTAACAGCTACAGGTTGCTTATTCACAGGTTGTAAATTCTTCATGAGCAGTGGCAGAACATGCCTTCAGGTAAAAGTTCAGCTGCAGAAGAAAGAGCAGGAAATAAGATCAATTGTCTACCAGCAGCAGAGGTTAGCACCCCTGTTTTCCCAGTACCAAACACTGTCCTCAGGCTGGGGGCTGGGCATGGAGGAAGGATGTTTGTGCTCCTGTGCACCAGAGCCTCATGCTCAAAGGTGAGTGCTCTCTGCTCAGCTGCAGAGCTTGGTGCCATTGCTGTAGCCCCATGCATCAAAAGCTCTCTCATGTCTTGCAGCACGTGGCAGGCTCCTGTTATCAAGGCACACACAGTCCTGCAGACCCATATCCCCTCACAGTGCTCTGCTCGTCTCTCAAAATTTGTTCCTAAACAAAATACTCCACTCTGCTATGGATCCCCACCTGAACTAAATGAACATGGTATTTGGTTACTTATTATTATTAAAATAAGAGTTTCACACATATGTATTTGCTTCCAAATCTGGAAGGTATTTGCAAAATGTGTTTATTTGTATTTATGGAAAAGAGAGAAGAAAATTCTTTAAAAGGTAATATGCAATTCTAGCAATTCTAGGGTTTTTTTCCTTTTCTTTTCCTTTCTTTTTTTTTTCTCCTGGGTTATCTTATCTTCCTGAGTCTCATGGTCACGTGAGTTATTGTTACAATGGGTCATGTCAGTAACATCCTTTATTTTAGCTTTCTAAAAAGTCTTGTTGCCGTGGCAACTGCCATATCACCTCCTTGAAATAACATACACAATATAGAATTTGATCTTTTGCACTGTAGAGTAGTCAAGCAAAAATGTTCAGTGTTAAGCACTTTTAAAAAAAATTTTAATGAGATTTCAATTATATTTTTATCTATCTGCTTTTCTAAGTTAAATTTCTTTTATGAAGAAAACAAATGAGTGCACCAAGACGTGCATCCATTCCTACTGATGCCTTCAAACAGTAGCAGAACTGACAGGATACATTGTTTTCTATACAGATATGGTAAAAGTTGCATTAGTTATTGTTTTAGTCACTGCACTCCATTTACTTAATTTCCCTCAAGTAGTTAAGACAATAGAGCCATTAAGTTCAGTCAGACAGAAAGATTTTTCCGTCATCTCACATTTATGTAAATTATTTTGTTAAAAAAATTCTACATTTTAAGACCAGAAGCAATCATTGTAATCATCTAGTCTGGTGTCTTGTGCAGCACAAATCCAGCAGTGACTTAGCAAGCCACAAATATCTTGCTGAACCTTTAGGAACATATACTAACTTATCATCCTTGTGCAGCAAATGCAGGCTGGGATCAGCTTTTATTGCTCCCAGGGTGAAGGCAAAACATGTGTCCCATATGTTGCAAGCTTTGCCTTGTTCTGGACCTTCTCAGATTTGGACGTTGTAGTTACTTACTGTGTTGTGATTATGTGTTTGGGCTTCTGAAGGTGTAGGAGACTTAAAGATCACAATTTCCTTAAACACAATTAAGATTACATAATCAGATCTTAAACAGATGGCACATAAACTTTCTGGCTTTTAAGTGTGCTGAGGACAGAGGTTGGCAATGCTTCAACAAAAACAATAACAACAACAACATAGATTTTTATTCAAAAATAGTGCATTGTAAGTGCACTAACTAATATAAAAGGTCAAGCAAAGACTTTTTTTTTTTTTCAGTAAGTCATGATTGTCCTATTCCTGTTCCTGGAGTTGTCAACAGTGCAATCCCTTCCTCCCCCAGCACACACTCCTTTTCTTTGCCCAATTCTGTTTGTTCTTAACCCTCAGTGATTTCCTGTCAGTCATTAAGCTTCCCATTATGTCTCTCAAAATCTCTGCAGATTGTACAAGCCATCTAGAAATTACTACTACTACTAAGAATATATTGGTAATTTTAAATGAGTAAGATTTATCATGATAACAACGATACATTTCTCCAAGAGTATGGAGAACTCCATTTTCTTTCTTAGTTATGTCAGAAAGCCAGCAACATTTTCCAAACTTCAGTGCAAATTATTGTGGTCAGATTTCAAAGCAGAGATTGTTGGCATAGCAAATACTAGGAAAAATAATTCCGTTAAAATATCTGCCCTGGTTTTTCTTTGAAAAATGAAAATCCAAGAATTTTCTGGGATCTCTTTTGAATGTTTTTTCCTATCCATGAGACAATGTTTTCCTCATTCTCTTTTGTGCTAAAGAATTTTGGAAATAATGAGATTTATATTTACAAATTTGCACTGTTAGTATTATTTGTGTGCATCACACACACACACACACACAAAAAAAAAAAAACCAAACTGGTCTTGAATAATTTTTCCTCTGACAGGTAGCATAAATCTGCTAAATTCAGTGAAGCTGCACAGTTGGAATTCCAAGTTAAATGAGAAGAAATCCAGCTGTTTCTAGGAAATTTGAGAACACTGTGGGGGGGGTGAGTGTTTCTACATTTTAAAAGAATATTTTTTTATGGTTTTTAATACTTTTTGTTTATTGGGGAAAAGAATCAAAAGAAAAATATCTGTTCATTTCTTCCAGCCTGGGTTTTTTTAAATCTGGCTGAAACAATTAAGGGTGATCTTAATGCTAATAAGAAATCCTTGTGTTTAAGGATTGTTTTGCTGGGTTGCATGAATAGTTACAGGAATTTTGTAGGAAGTTGAACTTTGTGAAAAGCAAAATATGGTAGTCAGTTAGGTCATGCTTGGACAAAGTAATTTTTCCACTTGTTTCAAGCAATGAAACAGGGAGAAAATGCATTGTGCTAGCAGTGGAGGAGGAGACAAAGTGCTCATAAAGGGAAATAGTGAAACAAGCCAAGTCACATTGTTTCTCCTCTCCAAATTGTTGAAAAAGGTATCATATGTGTGATATAAAAAACACATATAAGTTGACTGCTATATTCCCAATAGAAAATCATTCTCATAAAGATTTGTATTTATCAGCAAGGTATGACTTTGATCACTACTTTACATGTAGACATAACCACCTGCTAAAACCAGGGAAAATTCCACTAAAATTTGCCATGTGTCATACATTTTTCAGTAATCAGGGAAAACTGGGAAGTGCAATGGTGTTCAACCATGCCATAGATGTCCTAGTGGGCAAAATCCTAGAAACTCCAACATGAACTTTAGCTAATTTGGTAGGCTGCATGATAATTGAATATGCTGGGATTTCCCCCAATAAGCATGCATTGCATCATTTCATTTATGTTTTTATATTTTAGTTGCAAAGTGACATGCCAGGTCATCATGAAGTCTGGTATCACTGCCCAGCATTGTTCCCTTATAAAAATCTTTTCTTGACTGCCCCTTCTTTGCTGTCTTTATGAAAACTGAATTTATCCTAACTAACCAAATACTGATAGTGCATGGTTATGCTTACAGTCGTTGCATAGTTAAAGAAAGCAGCAAGATTCAGGAGAGCTGAGTATTTAAAATGATCCAGCACCTGGATTTCAAATTTCCTATCTTTCTATTACTGTCTTAGTCTGGGTAATTTTGAAGTCTATTGTGACATTTTCTGGAGTATAACAAACAAATTAAATAATAGCAGAGCTGTCAAATTTCTTGAGGTGTGAATACGGTAATAAAAGGTAACTTTTTTGTCAAATAAATAAATAAAATTAAGTATTCATAGAAAAAAAGAAGTATAAAGTAAGATTAAGTATAGAGATAAAACAGCACAACAAGACTTGGTGGTGACCTGCTGTGATTTAACTGGGCAGGCAGATGATCACCATATGCAATATCCCTTTGGCTTCTTAGGGTCAGCTGTCTCATCTCTGTCCCATCCCAACTCTTTGTGCACCCCCAACCTCCTCACTGATGGGTCAGCATGAGAAGCTGAAAAGTCCTTGACTTAACATAGGAACTAGTCAGCAACAACTAAAACATTATGAACATTAATGTCATGTCAAATCTGGAATACATCACTCTTCCAGCTGCCAGAAAGAAAATTAACTCTATCCCAGCTGAAGCCAGGACGTGGATATAAGGATAAAGGGGTTTGAATATGT
This sequence comes from Chloebia gouldiae, assembly GCA_003676055.1. Classification (NCBI taxonomy): domain Eukaryota; kingdom Metazoa; phylum Chordata; class Aves; order Passeriformes; family Passeridae; genus Chloebia; species Chloebia gouldiae. Next base: position 22,171,863 of record QUSF01000001.1, on the reverse strand, counting down.
ATTTTAGTTCCTGAGGTTCAAAGGGAGGTGTTCTATGTCATCTATAAACTCATGGGATTAGGATCCCTTGGAATGCTTTCATTTTTGGACATGGCATGAGTTTGATTCAAGCACGGTCTCAAAAAAAGGGTTGTTTTGTTGCATTTGGATATGTGGGAAATGTCAGAGTGAGCATAATATAATGTGCAGGGATTTCATAAATAGCTTGGCTTGCTCAAGCAATCTTGCTGATTTTGCTTGGTACTGCATATAGATTGATTCACATATCTCCTTAGACAGTGAGGGATGTGGAGAGTAATAATTGAAAACAAGTGCCTAAAAGCGTAAATGATAGGATCAATCTTAACTCCTCCAGTGTGGTAGCCAGATACCTCAAATGCAGATGGTCCATTGCTAAACAGATTTGGCTATTTCAGGAAATGCAAAATACCAAGAGAAAGCCATTATCAAAACAAATGTAAGTCAATAAATGTGGGTGTCACAGAAAATCAGGTGTGCTAAGATCCAGTTATTGCAATTATTAGAGAGATGCCTCCATGTGAATTAAGGTGCAATCAAAACCATATGCTGAAGTCAAGAGTACAGATTTTGTTTAATGTGAGTTATAGAGAGAGAAAGAAATGGGAAAGAGAGTGGGAAAGGAGAGAAAAAGAGTGAGAGAGACAGACTAAATAGAAAGATATCACCACTCCATGAATTCTGATGGCATCCCATTGGTACTCTTCCTCTGGTCTTCCTTTGGTGATCATAAGAGTGTTTAAGACAATTATGATTTTTAAGTCTCTTGCATGGTGATGCATTTGAATTCAAGATTCGCCTACCCCACATATAGTATTAAAATACAAGTGGACATAGATGACTCTGAGATAAAAGTAAATGTCTGAAAGCTCTTTCTTATGTAAACAACAGCTTCTCCTGGCTGCAGTGGAAAAAGATGGGTCACAAAAAGAAATATGCTGATTTGTCTAGCCACAGAAAGCTGTATAGACTTTGATTCACAGGTACATCAACCTCAGTTGACTAATAAAGGAAATATCAAATTAGGGAAAAAAGAAAGAGAAATTTGAATGAGAGCCCAAACTGGAAGCCCCATCAGTAAAGTGAAATATTATCCATGATGATTGCTAGTAATAAAAAACCAAAACAACCAGGGCTCTGAAATGAAAAAAATTAAAGAAAAAAATATTCAATGCACAGATTGAGGACCAAGACAAAAGGAGGAAAATTACTTTAAACTGAAACTTCAGAGCCTAAAAGGCCTTTTTATCTCTCTTTAAACTAATATTATAGAAATATAATGTAATGTAATATTTCAGCAATTACGCAGCACCACTAATCTGAAAACCAGACTGACAGCAAAGCATCAAGAAAGTTTATTGTAATATAAAGATGACAAACACTTTCTATTTAATACTTTGTTATTCTAAAGGGCTACAGTGACACACATTATTAAATAAAATTATATTTACTACCACTACTCAACTCAATCCAAAATCACATGGAGTATCTCATTCCAGGAAAAGAAGGGAAAACAGAAATCCAGTATGTGCTTTGTTGTTTTTGTTTTGGTTTTGTTTTTTTTTTTTTTTTCCTGAAATGCCATTTATAAGATTGATAAGAAGTTAATTCTTTCCAAAATTTAGAATGTCTTCTTTGTCATGGCAAGTTCCATGTTTTTCTGGAAACATGGAACTTGGTCTTAGCTACCAGCACGTGTTGCTGAACAGTGCTGGTAGCTAAGACCAAATGTTATTCTAGGAGCCTGCTACAGGAGGTTTGTTAAAATCTTAGCAATATTTTTCTCTTTGTGAAACAGTTGAAACAGTAGAAGATTCTCTATAGTCAGACAAACTTGGCAGGAATGCACAGGGACGTAACTAATCATGATACGGGACCTTAGTGGCATGAGCTGTTTCTGAAGACATCAGGTATAGGCTTTGATAATATGCTTGGAAACAGCATATTTTTCCCCTTTCAAAGTGGAATTATGGCAACTCTTCTGATTCCAGAACAAATGAAGAGCCTACAATCAGTAATCACTTACTGATTTAAGTTAGCACTTAAAGGTGCTAGCACTGATTTTGGCAGGAAAATGTTGTATTTTACTTTTAGATAGCAAACTGAGACATGAAGGATGAAAATAGCAATTTCAAATCGTAACTGGAGGCCATTGACAGCTTTGGGTAAAGATTTTAATAATCTTCAATAATTTGCCTTCCCAACAATCATTGAAATAGTTATTTTTCTATACAGCTAGCCTTCGATTGAACAGTCACTTGCTGATCACATCTAGTAAGTAAATGACAAAGAAATTAGTTGACATTTTTAGTCTGGAAGATCACAAAGTTAAGTACATGAGATAGCAACCTATCCAATTATTTCAGCTGCATAATTTAGGAAAGGGCTCTGGATTTAGTTTCTTTCTGAATGTTGGTGTCTCTGGTTTACGCTTCTAATGCAAGATATTCCATTCCTTGTGGGATTCTGTGGCAGGCATTTAAAATTCCTAGGACCACTGCTGATCTACCTAAAGGAATCCCATTCTGGGGTCATGACTATAGGTTCTCTCTAAAGAGGAGCTTTTTTGTGGTTGCTTAGGAACAAGACAAAGGGATTCAAGAGAGAAAGAAGGTGTAATGGTAATGAATGAAAATATAATCTTTGTCAACATCTGACTCATATGGGTAATTGGAAGAGGCTTTGTGACTGTGTATACTTGATACAATTATATTTTCATTTCTGTAAATTCATTCTTGTCAGATGAGTCCTAACTCCCTCAACTATAATTTAGTTGTAAATTATGCATCTATTCACAAAATCTGGTTAGAGTTTGTATGTATTATCTGAGGGAATCAGAAATTAAGAAATTCTTTCTGAGAAAAACAAGTTAATGAGAATTGAAGCCTTATTTGTAACTTTGTTTATAGAGTTGTACTTGGGCAACATTTGTCATGGGATCTGTGATTACCGTCAAGTACGGTAGATTAAGGCTGATGATCTCAGAACCACATAAATAAACTCCTGGCTTAATTGCTGCACCGAGCTATCCATGGCTGGAGGGTACTTGTGATTCAGCCCCCAGCTGTCTCCTGTGTGAAGGAACACACCCCAGCTGTGTGGCAAACGTCAGCCTAGGTGACACAATACAGAACAGTGTGCTGGAGATACCTCAGACCTTCAGATGCACATGAAACAGGCTTGGCAGCACGATGTGCTCTTTCTTGAGTGTGTAACAGATGTGCCCTGCCCAGACCAAGACAAAAGGTGGGGGCTGGTGGGCTGCTGAGCTGCCATCTAAAACTTGTATTCTGGATGTTGTGTTTACTTTGGAGATGTCATTCCTGAAGTGAACCTCTGCAAAGCCAAAAAGTGAAACAAAGCACATAGCTACAACTGCCAATGAATGCAGTCACACCAGGGAGTGCACCTGGCATTCCATGTTTCCGGTGCCACTGTCAGGATACTGCTCTTGGCCCTGCAAAAATAACCTGGTTTTGAAGCTAATTGGTCCTAATTCTTTTTTATGACAAACAAGTTTCAAACACCATAAGGTTTGCAAATTTCAGCTGCTGCATGTTAAATGCCTCTTTATATCCACAGACCTGTGTGAAAGGTTTTAGGGAGTACTGCTATATCTACCCCAACAAAGACACTAAAGACGTTTGTGAAATCTTCGTGGAGGTGTTGCACAGTAAAAGGCTGTCATTCCTGCTCCTAGCCTTGGAAATAACTTATTTTCCCCAGCAACCTCTGTTCTTGTGAGCCATTGTGCTGTTCAGATTTCTTGTTATTGTTCCAAATGTGGAAGGGTTTTGAGAATGGAAGTTTGCCTCCTTACAATAAGGGTTATGCTGATCATAGCCCAGAAATTCAGAATGGCTGAGGTTGAAAGGGTTCTCTGGAGGTCATCCAAGCCAACCCTCCTGCTCAAGCAGGGCCACCTACAACTGATTGCTATTTTCATCTGCTAGCTTTTCTTACTAACCAATTTCTTTTCCTTATTTTAGTTTTCCATTATTGTAGTTCCTGAAATTTTTGGGAAGCCAAATTCTTCAATTCTGGCTGCTTTCTTTCTGCTGAAGTCTTTATTTTTATTTTTATTTAGACTTTTATAAACCTATCTTTCTCCTTTAGACTTTTCCTTTTTGGCTAAATGCACTTCCTTCAGTTTCACCTCCAGTTTCCTTATTCAGATTATAGGCCAAACCATGCTTTGAGTCTCTACTACTTGCATCTCTCTGGCTTTTTCAAAATTAAATTTTGCCTTATTCACTCACATGTGTTTATTCACTCCATTGTCAAGGTCTTCCTATAATTTTTATTAATTCAATAATACATTTTACACATAGAAAAATGATAAAAAAGGGTATATACTCACAACTGTCTTAACTCTTGCTCTTATTAGCAAGTTCTGGTCCACTCCCATCATTCCTGTTTCCTTTTCTTTCTGGGCTTGGAAAAAAGCTAATCTCCTGTTGTGTTCGTGTCTTCAACTCTCTTCGGAATTAATTTCTGTCTTCAGCTTCTGACAATCAGTTTCTCTCACCTCCTTTTCTGAGGCTTCTGCATTCATTAATATTTAGTATTGCCTTTGATCTCAGGGTCTCCTGTCAGCTTGAGTAAAGCCAGGCAAAAAAAAAAAAAAAAAAAAAAAAAAAAAAAAAAAGCCATCAATGAATCCTGCCTCACTGTGTTCCCTTAAGGAGACCTCATTTTATTGCATCTCCTTTCCCTTAACTGCATTGTTTCATTTAATCCATTTCATTTAATTACTGGGATAATTTCAAACACATAAAGTATGGAATACCATAAAGTTATGAAAGATAATTTTTTCCATTCCAAAAGCCAGATAATAGCAGAAAACATCTGCATATCACTGTATACTAGCTCTAAGTTAAAATGAATAAACTAAAATGCAATTATTCATGACATTTCATTTCTTAGGTTTTTTTTCTACGTGTTGTTTTACTATTCATGCAGATAAAATTACTCATCTATGAAAGGACACCTAGTGGTACCCAAACAGATGTTTCATGTCTACCTATAAAACATAACGATGTCAGTAATATGTGAAAGTGAAGACTGCTACGACCCACCCCCAGGAAGGCAAGAGCAACCCAGGTTCTTGTTAATAGATCCCTTGGGGCAGATTAGAGTGAGATGACTGAATGATGGGTGTTTGTGAACATGCGTATGTAGGGTTCATTTCAGAACAATTTGGTTGCAAAGCAAAGCAGGTATGCAGCCATTTTGTTATTATTATATATATTAATATGGAAATATGAAATCATATAGGAAAACTTAAGGAATACTTAAGAAAATGTATAAGAAAAAGAAAGAAAAAAAAAAGAAAGGATAAGAATAGAATGATACATGGATCTACATGAGGCTTGATTGTTGCAGATTGGTGTCCATGGGTTGAAGTGATGATTGCCATCTTTATCTGTCTGGGGTGGGGAAAAAAGCCCACAAAACACAAAGTCAGATGGGTTAAAATGTGCTAAGGCTCAGGTGGGAACTTCCTGATAAGTCGTGTGTGTGTATCTCAGTCCTTTGCTGGAAGGCCTCAGAAATGAGTCTGGGGGTATTTGATGGTTTCAGACACCTTCTAAGACAAGACAGCTGCTTCTGATGTCAGCACAGTTGAGCCAGTTATTCCCCATCCAACCTTCCTGAGGGGGAAAGAGAGGGAGTTTTACACCTGAGTGAGCTGTGTAAGGAAGGACAATTACTGTGATAAGAAGCACCAGCCCGCCCTGCAGAATTTGCCTCCATCACCCTCAATCCCTGGCTTGTAGCCTCCAGGTGGTGACAGTCCTCTCCTCAGGGCAGAGGTTTGCCATTGCACACTCAGACACCTCCTCCTGGGAGCTCAAACCTGGCCTCAGCAAATGGGTCTGTGGGCTATGGCCTCTCTCCTGCTAGAGCTGATTTTCAACACATCTGAGAATGGTTTCCTTTGTGGATATGTTCTACTCCCCCAGGCTTGCTTACTTCTCCTTAGACCTGAGATATCTGGACAATAGTGCCACCTTTATTTTATCGCATGTCAAGTTCCCATCAGGTGGTTTAACTCAGAGCCCAGCTCCCCTCAAGAAGCATACTCAGGGAGGGATGGGCTTCGGTGGTCCCTGATGAGCAGCTGCTTCTTTGCACAGTTTGCTACAGTGGACAGAAGTCATTCGGTGATGTTAACAATGTTTAAGCCATTAAAAATATAATTTCAGTCTCTCCCAGAGACTAATCCATAAACTTGAATTCTGCAATTTGCATAGCTCTAGGATTTTGCATGGGCCTTAAGGGTACATGAACAACCCCACTAACTTCACTGAGGCCCTAAACAGACATGAAACCCCTTGCTGGGTCCTTTGACAATATCCAGGTATTCAGAAATAACACCACCAAATACCAGGACACCTTTTTTTCTTTTCTCTTCTGTTATGTGTTTAGTGTATTTTCTACAAAATATGTTTTAATACATGGATTTTCTTTGTGAACTTTGTCTGAAATCTGTATCCTCCCAGGAGATAAAAGTTTATAGCATTATTTGTCACATTATGTGTTAGATACAAACAGTTTAAAATTACAGGCATATTTATGGTAAGTACTGAAGCGATGAATTAGATGTTGCATGTTTCATCTATACTTGTCATGATGCTACAGAGCTTGTTAGCAGCCTAGGATATACAGTGATTTAATGCTGGGCTCACAATCAGTATTCTCTTTCAGGCTTAAGATTTACAATTATCTTGTCAGTGTATTTCAAAACATCAGAATGGTGACTCCTTGCAAAAAACCCCAAACCCACTGAAAAAGGGAATCCACTTAATGACTTAATGAGTATCTGTATAAGAAGCAATGATCTTTTGTAAAGGGAGAGCTTTATTTGTTCTACTGTCCTATTCAGATGTCTTCATTACAGAGCAGGCAGCAAATTCCTCACCTAAATAGCTGAGGAAAAATATGTGAATTTGGTCCATGACTTGTGTGCCTACAATATATAAACTTGATGTAGAATTTTCTGACTTATTTTGGTGATCATTTTCACCACCTATACACTATAGGGAGGTTGGAAATTTTACATATTCTGTCATTAATTTTGTAAAATATTTTTCTTTCCTTGGCTATAATGTGTACAGGAAGGATGCTTCCGTACTATCACTTTTGTTTGCATTCGCAAGTAATTCATGTCTCATACATTTTATAAAACAGGTGAGAATATTCAAGTTATGCTTAAAATTAAAATCACATATTTCATTTACTATAGATTCATATCTCAGTCACTGCCAGCCAACATTACTATTTTAGCAATTACCATCCATAAAACCAAAGTATCCCAGTAGTGTTCAGGCAAAACATCTCCAAACCTGCAAAGTTTTCACTGGATGCCAGTGGTTCCTGTGGTGCTTGACTTAGAATATTTTAAAAAATTTAAAATCACTTTCTCTAGTAGGAGAAAACCTCAATAACCACCAGGATTTATGCTAGATACATAAATGTCATGACTATATGTTTAATCAATACATGAATACAGGAATGATAGCTGAAAGGGACAGAATCATGACCTGGAATTCAGAGAGAAGAGGTTTTAAACTTTCATCAGAAGAAAACACCATGACTGCTGAAGTTGAAAGAGCTTGTGAAGGAAGAATGAAGCAGAATGAAGCAGAAGGAGTCAGGAGACTCACGCAGAAGGTGTCATTGAATCTGGGAAGGATGCTTGTTGCAGAAAGGGTGTTCCAGCCTCATGCCATTTGACCCATACACGTACAGCTGAGATTGACAGCAGTTTGTCAGGCCCCAGCTTCCTCAATTCACCTCTGATCCCAGTTATCAGCAACACAGATGATAACAGGAAGAAACACGCAGGATAAGAACCATGTCTGTGGTGAAAAATAAGACCATAGATTTATAGGAGGAATAGGAACAGAATAATGAAACTACCAGCTCAGCTCAGCGTGTGTCCAGCTCAGCCTTCTCCGACCCAAATCAGACAGCAGTCCCACCACCTCTGTTTGTGACTGCAGAAAAAACAGAGGTTTACTCAGACTGGATATGAAATAACTTAGCAGGGAGAAAAGCAATGTGTGAGAGATCAGGGGCTTTATACAAATGCATGCCTGTGCTATTATTCACAAGCACCTTGATGGAGAAACCTCAAGAAACTCTCTTTTCACTTGTATTGTGGTTTTTATCTGCATTCATATTTCTTATAATTTGCTGCAGTATGTACTGGTGTCATATCATACAGGGAGATGAAAGGATTACTTATTAAGCACAGGACAATCATGAAGTTCTTGGTGAAATCACTTGCTCTAAATTGTTAATATCTACATCTTTTTACTAGGAAATAATGGCAGGGTTTTTTTTTTTCCTTACTGCACCTTTCTTTCAATTAATTTTACATATAGGATGCTTCAAGCTCTTTGCTTCTCACACATCTTACATCCTTCATGATACACTGTAGGGGAGAGAGAAGAACATTATGTAGGTTCTGGTGCCCTCTTTTTACGTAGCCAAAGCCACATGGGTTCCCCTCTGACACTCAATATTAGCACAACAAGGAGAACAACACTGGAAGAAAATATCAGAGCAGACCACAGTTACAGTGGAAATGTCAGCAGAGAATGGTTTTTGGTTACAAATGTTAATAATTTCCCTTTATGGTTTTAATGAAAATTCCTTCCTGAGCACTCCTTTATCTGCCCACATGCTTGCACTCTTTGCATAGTAAATATGAAAACCTGTACATAAAAATGAAAGGGACTAGAGTTTCTCTCCTCCTGTAAAGTTTCCAGCAAAAAACATCAATTTAGTTTTGTCCTTCAAGTATATGGTCTGCATTTTCTCGGTATGCTTAAGATAGATTACTATTTAAAGCATCTGAACAAACCCAACTCATTAAATACAACTATGTTTTAAATACATTTCATCATTTATCACAGAAAAAAGGATAAAATGGTCAGATGTCAATATATATCATAGGGTTAAATGTTCATAACAGATTTAAGCAAAGAAATGCACTTTTAAAATACAAAATACTTGAATATAAAAAAAAATTGAAAAATACTTGAAATATTTAAAAATTAAATACACTTTTAACTTTAATGACTATTTTTAACTTTTCCTTATCAGCCATGATGACACATCAAGTAAAAATTCTCATTTAATTAATATTTTACTCTTGGAGAAACAGGGCTAGACCCTGCCTAAAGTTTTATAAAATATAAATGTGGTATTTTTATGACCCATTATAAGGGTATGTGACTTGCACAGGAATGAATAAGCTCCCTCAGTGATCATTGTAAATGCCAGACTGTCAACTCTTAGGATCTTATTTGCAAGCACACATAATGTATGCGAGGAGGAGAAAGCAAGAGACAAAGAAGGGACACTGTCAGCCCATATTGTCACATTTGTGCTTACAGGGCTGATGCCTGAAGTAGCAACCCCCCCACTTTTTGCTGGAGCAAGCTCCAGGCAGGTATCAACCTCCCCTTCCCTTTTCCCTCCTCCCTAAGAAAGGATGTGATCACACCTAGTTTCATTCTGGGTAAACCCGAAGAGATTTGTTAGATTTTGCATGTTGAGGTGATCACAGCCCTCTGCCCTCTGCAAGTTCCTCACACAGCCCTGGCAAGGAAGGGATGTCATCTGAGGAATCAGGCCTACTTTTGGGTTGCAGAGCGGAAGAGATGCTTGGTTGCAGGGAAAGAAGAGGAGCAAGCAGGGTGATTTTGTCTTGTGTCATTTTTTTATCCTGGCTATATATAAGATGTTTTCAGGTAATATCTCTGTGTAGGCTGTGATGAGCAGTAACCGCATCTGTCAAAGGGAGGTCTTGATCTCAAAGGATTATTTCTGTGTTATGGGAACATAATTTTCAATTTTGCTTTTATCTCTAACTCTTTCAGAATCCTACAGTGATAGGTAACAATTATTTACTAAATTAAGGGTAGTGGGTAATGGAGGGCTCTTCTAGGAAATCTACAGAGGACCTTCAAAGGCAGATGATTGAGTGCACTTGAAATAAGCATACAGAAGTGAATATGATAAATCGTATGGTTATTGTGAAACAATGCAAATATGGTGCTTTGGTGCTTCAAACACCAAGAAAGCGTGGATTAACGTCAATTTTAATAATTTTTGGGGTAAGTTTCAAAAGGACCATGGCCACAATAACAAAAGAACCATACAAGTCTTTTTCCTACTGGATTTAGAGAAAGTATGCTTGATTCACCCCCTCCGCTAACAATCCTCTTCCTATCAAATATAAAATATGAATACTGGCCTTGGGTCAAATATGAGTAACTCAAATATACACTATTATGTAACTGGAGATGTACTTAATATTCTGAATATCCTCATCTGGTCAAGTAAAAGTTGCAGAAAGTGTGCATTAGCAGAAGGAATGTTCCTGAAGTGTCCTCAAGAGTGGTAGCAAACATCAACAAGCTTTACTTTCTGCTGCTTAAGATTGTGTATCAAGAATATAAAAACATGCGAGTTACTTTCTTGAAGGTTAAATCCTCTTGATTCTTGGATTACAGTAGTTTAGTACAGAGCAATGAATTAAAGAAATTTAATGGGAGGGGATATATTTCTAACATTGTCGTAGCTCAAATATTTTTATTTGAAAAATAATTTTCTTGTTCTTTCACAAATTAGTCTTCAGACAACATCTACTTTTAAATGTTTGCCTTAATCATGGAACATTTGGCAAAGAAAGATAATTATGTCAGTTTTTAATAAGTATATAATTCTTCGTTGACCATTTTATGACAGTGGTATAATAGAGACTAAATTGTGATTTTGTTTTAAACAGCCCATTTTGAGCTCACAACAGGATATTCTGAAAACTGTCTAGAATGAAAAAGAAAAGTTCTTTACATCACTGCTTCTGTGATTCACATAAATAGAGAGGCTTTTTTTTGTGAGGGCAAAGCTCAGGTAGACTGACTCAGTTTAGCTCTGTAGGAAACCATGCAGTCAGTTTGATTAATAACAGTAAAATATCTCAGGTTAGTTGAACTAGAAACATATATTTCTTTCCCCAAAAAAGCAAGAAAGCAGAAGGGCAATTTTTTTCTCAAGCAAATATGTAAATTAAATTTATAACTCCAGAACAATTTCACACACTATAAAAATTCTAGACAGGCAATGAAGACAGGAAACAAATTAAACAGAGTTATTTAAGGACCACCTTTAGACAGAATAATGAACCGGGGGAAAAAAAGCCTGCACAAAATAGGGTCATATTAATTATATTGTAATCATTATATATTATATTAATTTTATGTAAACTTTTTTTTCTCAATGGATGGATAATAATTCAGCTTTTTTTAAATGAAATATGTTCACCTGGAGATAGCAGGATATCAAAACTTAGCAAAAAATCTGAAGGCACTTCACTTTTGCTGCTTGATTACAAAAAAACAAGATTTGAAGTTAGCAAAAGGGAGTACTTGTATATTTAAGGAGACACATGGAAATTTTTTTCTTTAATACTGTTGTTTGCTTTGCATCTTATGTTCAAGTGAAACAAAAGTTTAAAATTTCAGCTTCTGCAATTCTCTGTTATCTTTCAGAGATAATACTAGATCTCTGAATAGGGGAACTTGAAGTCAGCACTAGAATTATCTCTGGCATAAAACTATGTTTTATTTATATCACAGCAATCAAAAATTTATAAAGTTTGAAATGTGATAATGAGAAAAAAAAAGAGAATGGGTAAAATGGGAAAACATCCATCAATGATTTTAGTTTCAGTTTCCTTTACTTATGTATTTGGTATTTTGTGATTAATACTTATGTAGTAACTAATAATGCACTAATAATTCTGGATCTGGCAAGAGCTCCTCTTGAGAGGAGGATCGTCTGAGAACTGGATCCTCTATTGCAAAGTTTAGTATTCAGCCTAGTAGAGTTGCAAGATGCTGATTCAGTGGTAGCATCTTCCAGGTACTCCACACACCTGCAAGGGATGTACAAGGTGTGAGGCACATGGAAGATTTCCAGGTTCTGCTTTTTCTTTTCTGTGTTCTGCTTTCATTCCTCAAACATGACCTTGGAAAGACAAGGAATCATTTCTGAGACTGTTTAAGAAGTACATTCTTCTCTATTTTTTGTTCTAGATTATAATTTTGTCCCTGGTTTATGTGTGATCCTGTAATGCAGCACAATTTTCTGTAATTCCCTGTTTCTGAAGTGAAGTTGTCAAATTTACCCATTATATTAGTTTTAGAAGTGGAGCGGGTTCTCATTACTTCTCCTTGTTACTGGGGAAAGTAGGCTTTTTCTTTGGCTTTCACTGTTTCTGGGGGTTATGTTGGGTTTTTACGTTGTTTTTTTTTTTGGTAAAAGACAAGTTCCTGAAGATGTTTTCTATCCCTGTGCAGTATTAAATGTCTCTAGAATTATTAAAGCTGTGACTGCCATTGACCCCTTGGTTTAAATTGGTTGTACTCACTACTCTAGGGCTCTCATTATCTGGATGTTGTATTACACTTTTTTTCTTAATTTGCCATTTGTGGCAGGCTGCATATCTGAGTCTAATTTGGAGGATTTAAGAGCTCTCTTTACCAGAGATTTTTCAAGATATGCTCAGCATCATAGTAGCACAGTCCATCTGTATGGGACATTGATCTCATGACAGATATGAATATCTAAAATAAAACTAAAAGTGTTTCCCTCAGGAATTATGAATTCACAGGTATTCTTTTACTTCACTAATTCTTCCTGCCTACTGATAACAGAATAATAGGATCTGAGATATCTGAGTGAACAAAACACAAAACCAAAACACTTTTTGGTTTCAAGGAAGTATGAGACAATATCCCTGGAGTAACACCAGTGGTGTGTCTTCAGATTTTTACTGTCTGTGACCAAAATCAGAGTTGGGTCCGCACATGTAGTGGGTTTATGCTGGCTGGACACTAGGCACCCACCAAAGCCTCTCTATCACTTCTGTCCACAACTTGACAGTGGGAAGAAAACATAATGAAGGGTTCATGGCTTGAGATAAGAAATACCATCATGGGCAAAACAGACTCAAACTGGGGACATTAGTTGAATTTATTACTGACAAAATCAGAGCAGGCAAATAAGGAGTAAAAACAAACCGTAAATACACCTCTCCCTGGTTCTCCCTCCCTTCTGGCTCTACCTACTCCCCGCCAGCAGCAAAGGGAGACAGGGAGTGAGAGTTCTGATCAGTTCATCACCCGTTGTTTCTCCCACTTCTCAGGAAGAGAAGTCCTTCCCCTGCTCCAGCATGAGGTCCCTCCAAACAAGACAGTCCTCCATGACCTTATCACTCTCTACAACTTCCTGAAAGGTGGTTGTAGTCAGGTGAGCGTCTTTCACCAGGCAGCAATGGCCAGAACCAGAGGACACAGTGTCAAGCTTTATCAAGGGAAATATAGGTTGGATATTAGGAAAATGTTTTTCACAGAAAGAGTCATAAAGTTCTGGAATGGTCTGCCTGAGAAGGTGGTGGAGTCACCATCCTTGGATGTGTTTAAAAAAAAAACTGGATATGGCACTTGGTGCCATGTCTTAGTTGAGATGTTAGAGCATGGATAGGACTCAGTGTCTTTAAGGTCTCTTGGAACCTAGTCATTCTGTGAATTCTGTGAATTCTGTGAACTTCTCCAATGTGAATCCATTCCACATGCAACAGTCCTCCACAGACTGCTGGAATGTGGGTCGCTCTCACATGGAGTGCAGTCCTTCAGCACAGCCTGCTCTAATGTGGGTCCCCCATGGGGTCACTAGCCTTACCAGGAAACCTGCTCCAGCATGGGCTCCTGTCTTCACAGGAGGGACCTCCACAGGTCCCTGATAGGAGGCTCTCCAGCATGGGTTTCCCATGGGTTCAGAGCCTCTTCTCAGGCATCCACCTGCTCCAGGGTGGATCTCCTCCACAGACAGGTGGATTTCTGCATCCCTGTCCTCCTCCATGGGCTGCAGGGGCACAGCTGTCTCTCCATGTCTCTCTCCACCACAGGCTGCAAGGGAGGCCCAGCTCTGTCACCTGGAACACCTCCTCCCCCTCTGTCTCCACTGACCTTGGTATCAGCAGAGTTATTCTCATATATTCTCACCCTGCTCTGGCCCGAATTGCATCTGCACAATAACCTTTTTATTTCCTTCTTAAATATGTTATCACAGAGGTATTGCCAAGTCCGTGTGGCCAGACAGGATCCACACAACTGATTGGCCCAACCTTGGTCATGTCCATCTTGACCCTGCTGGACATGAAATAAACTTCAAGTAACTTCTTACAGAAGCTGCTTCTGTAGCTCCCCTGCTACCAAAACCTGGCCATGCAAACCCAATATGAGTCTTCTAAGTAAAGTTTTAAGCTGTCAACAAGCAGATTTTTGTGTATTTGAAGTAGTCCCAAGTTACAGCCAAATTCTTTAGGATAGCTGGAGACCCATTCAGATGATTTCATAAGGATGAGCAGCCCACAGGTGCTATGGTGGAAGACAAATTCTTTTACTACTGTTTTCCTAAAGAGACAGCTATCCTCATACCTGTGGTACATCTACTATATTTTATAGAGGACTGGAAGGCAAGGATGCCTCAGTTTTACATATAGGACATTTAGAGCCATTATGGTAAAATTGTCCAGCGTTGTGCTGTTGGCATTCTGATGAGGCAGCTTAAAAAAAAATTAACATCTCACTCATATTGTGAAGATGATGAAATGGATCTACTATCTTTCTGAGTAGCTAAAGGTAGCACATTTGGGCTAGTAGTAATTCAGTTTGTAAAAAAGCTGAGATGGAGGTTTAAAGAGGAGGGAGGTGCAATGCAAGCAGAAACTGTATTGATCTGGATGTTATAATCTCAGCAATGAATATCAATATCCATTGGTCATAGGTTAGTTGTTATCTGTTTATCTTCAACAAAGCCCTCTTTTGATCGCAACATAACACTGCTGTGGGTTTTTTGTAGTTTTTTGTGAGTACATTGACCTGGAAAGAGAGAGAATTGCAGATCTGGATGCCTTCTGTTGTTCATGAGCATAGTCTGGTGACTCTTAGTGCTCAGCCATATCCTCTGCACAAATGAACACTCAGTTAGGTCTGCTTGGAAATCAAAATTAGCTCAGCCAGTTAAAGGATGGCAGGATGGCTCTAACATTGTCATCCATGGTCACAGGCTGTATGAGCCATTCGCTTTAGAGTTGTAGCCCATGATCCTTGTGGGTCCCTTCCAACTCCGAATATTCTGCAATTCCATGAAAACTGCTGGAAGTCTGATGACTGTAGGAAAAGAGACATCCAAGCTAGTTTTGTATGTCCCATAGCAGAGAAGCTATGTGGGAGGGGCAATATGTCTGAGGCAGTAAACACTAGGAGAAAGAGATTATGATATGCAGCACTATTCTGCTCAGAGGCAGGTGTTCTGCTTCAAGATTTGACATATTATGTCCCCATAGCACTGTAACATAATGTAATTCTACAATTATATTAGCTTCCTGATGGAGGAAAATGAAGCATAAAGATTGTGTAATTTTCCCCAGGCAAGCCAGTACCAAAGCTAGGAACAGCATAATAATAGACAATGGCATTGTAAGAATTCTAGGAATATCACAATTTAAATTGTCCACTGTACTTCAGGATGACAAAATTATTAGATGGTGACACTATGCATAGCAACATGAACTCTTTTTTAAGCTGCTTTTATATATTGTATATTTTCAAGCAGCATTGTTTCTTAACTGAATCAGGCTCAGGTAGGCCTGACCTTCCACTTTTTCTGTCACTGTATTTGGTAAAGTGTCACATGTGCAACAAGTACAGAATGTGGTGAGATGTATGGGACTAAGAAGCCTGCTAGGGATCTGCATTTCTTGATACCTAAGATCTGTCCTAGTCATCAGGAAGGGACAGAAGAAAATGCTCAGAGGAGTGATGGGAAGGAAGGATAAAGAAAAGAGGGGAGTGTAGGTTTTTAAGAACATATTGGGGGATTTTGTATCTCAGTTTCAGTCTCAGATCAACTCTTCATATATCCTTGAGACTCTATGGCCCATTACACAATTGCCTGGCTTCCCTAGCACATCTTTATTCCTCTTCTACTTCCGACCTTCCTCAGTGCTGCCAATAAAAATATTGTAGTGCTGCTACAAAGCATCATGTAATGAAGAGATACGTATAGTTGTGGTTGTTAGAGCTCCACATTCAGTGCAATCAAGGAAAGTCTTTCTAAGGGGAAAAAATTCTGAGCAAATTCCTTGTCCCTCATTGTCCTTCGCTGTCACCCTTTATGATAACCAGAACAATTATTGTTTAAGACATCAGTAAAGGGCATTTTCTCCTTGGACAGTAATTAAAAGAAGCAAAACAGAAGACCTCTCTTTCTGATGCCATCTTGTATTATTCTTTTGTGATGACACAAACCTGAGTGCCAGTGCTCGGTTCAAAAGACAAAACATAATTGTCCACAGACCACTGCAGTTTTGATGGTCCTGTGAGGATCATTGCTTCAGATGTGTATTATTAACTGGCATCCTGTCATTTTCCCCTGACCTTTCTCATGAGGATAGCACCCACTGCACATGGCTGAGCAGTTGGCTGTCATTATTCCCACACTCTAAATCTTGGTACCAAACTCAGCTGGTGACTTAATAAGATGTCTTTCTTTCTTTTTGAAAGAGTTCTTTGTCATATGTTATAATGAGTGTTTCTACTGCCAGTACAAAGTCATATGTTTTAAAGATTTTACCAGAAAGGAAAGAATAATCATTTCCCTGATCTAAGATCTGAAATGTTTGTTGCTACTTAGTTCTCTGGATTTCAAGTATCTTTTTAAAACTCCATAGTGTCTTTAGCAAGAACAGGGAGTAATTGCCATGCTTACTTTTCTTTATACCTTCTTAAAATATACTTAAAATATTTATAATTAAATTAAAGCCTGATTCCACCTTTTCTTTTTTTCTGTTGAATAACCTTGAAAGCTATACCTGATATTATGTAAATCAAAGGCCCAGTTCTTAGAATGAAGAAGTAATTGATGGGGAAAATCATGAAGATTTTTTTCAGAACTTAATCCTGTATATGTAGGTTTTACAAGGAAAAATTCCTTTAAGTTCAAGGAAATTGCTTCTGCTTGCTGTGCCTTATCACTTTCAGACAAACTTGGAGGCTTTTGTTCCAAAAATATTGGGCAGAAAAACACAACACACTAATATATTACCTCTAGAAGATCTGACTTTCCTGTGCAAAGGGGCTATCAATACCACAAGAGAATACTCTGAAGCTATCCTTCACTTTGCCTGAAGAGTTTGATTTACAGATATACTTGCCAAACCCTCACCACAAAAAACCAAGACAATGTTGCCAAAATTATCTTAAAAGAAATTTAAGAAACTGGTAAACACAGAAACTATAGAAAAAAAAATTGCTGAGATCTGGAGCAGAAATAAGAACACTGCAGAATGATTCAAACACAGAATAATCTCATGAAAATACAGTATCTGTGATATAAAACATAAATGCTTCTAGAACATGACTTTTCAGTTTAATTTGTATTCCACTATTCCTATATAGCTGAGATATTCAGCAGTGCAAAGCAAATGAAAGAAAATAATTAAACCTGTATATATTATGCCTCCTTTAGAGATTAACATTATCATTTGTGGTCTTCAGCACTCAGATGCCTAACATATTATTTATCATGAATGAAATAACAACACACATTTATTTTGATGGTTACATATGTTGTTTCAACCTCTAAAATACATACAGTTTTCATTTAACTTTGTGTTCAGCAGTGACACAAAAACAAGGAATGCAGTCAGTTCCTCACTACTTACAAAATATTGGTATTACTCAATTAATCTATTTAATTTTTGTTTAGCACCAGCTGTTGCTGTTTTCTCAGAACTTGTTAAGCTTAGATGCTCAAGCCATGAGCAGGAATGCTGCAGGAAGCATTTGAGACAAGCTTGTTGAGGAGCTGTTGATTTCAGAACACAGTATAAATGAATTTGCATAGACAAATTAAATGACCCATATCAACTTCTAGTGCTAACAAATACTATTTGTGAGTAGTGACACAATGCATATTTCTACCCCTTAACCATTAATGAAGCTACACAAGTAAATTAAGTTATGCCATTCCATCTTCATATATTGCTGATTCAATAAATCACACTAGAGAAACAGCTGAGTAATTAGAGGATGATGCTTGAAGCAAGAGAGGCTTCGTTTGCATATTAACAGGCTATTTGTTGCAATAATTTCTGTCCTGGACTGGTGAATGTTAGATATGATTAATCCTGTGAGCACTGCAGCTTGACTTCACAAGGGCTGCAGTATGTGTGTGCTCCACAACAGCAGCAAGGAGGCACACAGGTCTAATTAGCACCAGGAAATTGTGCAGGTATAGACACCTTGGAGAATATTTATCTGCAACATCTTGTCCCACAAAAGATCTTGTGAAACAGTCTCAGAAGACTGGGAGAAAGGGGAAAACAACACAGGAAATCTTTTAAGCACAAGTAAGGCAGAGTTCCTACTTCTCAAATGCCCAAATAGGTACAGAAAGATAAAAAAGTTTTCCACACAGGTTTTAAGGAAGGTTTTATTTCATTTGCAAATTCTGTGCAATGAATGAGCTTTTTACCTGAGCAATTGAATGAGCTTTGTACCAGAGAATTTTGCTTGGTCTTATTTGTTCGTATAGAAGGACACAGAAAACTTGATGAAATTTATATCATCCTACCTGGTGAATCTGTGGGCATAACACATCTAATTCACCTTGGTGAAAGTCAGTTTGCTCTCTAATGATTTTCTGTTCTTCATTTGTACTTAACATTTCTTAGGAGGAAAATTCAATTGTTACCCAACCAATTTAAGTCTACATCCTTTTGGGTAAATAAAGGATCATTTAAAGGACAGCAAGATACAAGAAAGAGGTAGAAATGTGTATGAATGGAATTTGGAAGCTGACTTGACTTGTGGGCCAAAATGATGAAATGTTACTCAACCTCTCCATAAAGATAATGATGATGAACTAATATATAGTGTTCTCTGAGCTGCTTACAAAGCCATGTCCAGTTTCAGTTCCAGTATATTGACTCTCCCACATTAGTCAAAAATAACCTAACGGGTTTTACTGAGTGACGAGGCATACTTTGCAAAACTGCTAGCAGAAGAATGTTAGCCTGGCATTAGTCTTTACCATCTTTAAGACAGAAAAAAAATGCATGGCATATACACCTTTCATATGCTTATTAATTTTTTCCGTCATCTAATTAAAGAACTGTAGTAAAAGACAATATTATTTTTTGTGTAAATGCATTAACAACAGAAGGAGGGTTGAGGAGAATCTCTATCCTTTATTGGGTAGGGAGGAAACACAGTGATGAAAGAAGATGAAAAGGCCAAGGTACCTAAAGTCTTTGCCCTAGTCTTTATTATTAAGACCAGTTGATCTCTGGATGACAAGGGCCCAAGCTAGAAGGCCTGGATGGGCACCAGAATTAAGCACCCTAATCCAAGGGAAAATGGTCAGTGACTTGCTACACCACACAGACACACACAAGTCCGTGTGGCCAGATAGGATCCACACAACTGTACTGAGAGAGCTGGTGGAAAGTTCAGAGAGTCAATTTCTTTCCTTTATGAACAGTCCTACTATCTGGGGAGGTCCCATTTGACTGGAGCTTTGAAAATGCAATGCCTGTCTAAAAGAAGGACTGGAGGGAGGATCCAGGGAGCTACAGGCCTCTCAGTGCTGGGAAAGGGTATGGAGCAGATCATCCTGAGTGCCATCATGCAGCACGTGCAGGACACCCAGGGGATCAGGCCCAGCCAGAGTGAGTTTTTGAAAGGCAAGTCCTGCTTGGCCATGTTGTTGTCTTTCTACTGCAAAATGACCCACTTAGCAGATGAGGGGCAGGCTGTGGATACTGTCTACTTGGACTTCAGTGAAGCCTTTGACACTGTTTCCCACAGCAGCTCCTAGAGAACCTGACTGCAGGTGGCTTGGACAGGTGCACTCTGCACTGGGCAAAAATCTGGCTGGATGGCTGGGCCCAGAGAATGGTGGCGAAAAGAGTTACATCCAGCTGATGGCTGGTCACAAATGGTGTCCCCTGGACTGTGAGTACTGGGGCCAGTCCTGTTGAGTACCTTTATCAATGACCTACACAAGGTGATTACGTGCAACCTCACTAATTTTGCAGACACCACATTGGGCAGGAGTGTTGATCTGCTGGAGGGTAGGAAGGCTCTGCAGAGGGATCTAGACAGGCTGGATTGATGAACTGAGGCTGATTAGATGAGGTTAAACAGAGCAAAGTCCTGGACCCTGCACCCCCTGCAGTGCTACAGCCTTGGGCAGAGTGGCTGCAAATCTGCCTGGGGTAAAAGGGAGTGCTGGCTTACAGGGGGTAAATCAAGCATACTTTCTCTAAATCCAGTAGGAAAAAGAGTGGCATGGTGTACCCAGATGGCCATGAAGGCCAGTAGCATCCTGGCCAGCAGGACTTGGGCAGTGATTATCCCCCTGTACTCAGCACTGGTGAGGACAGACACAAAGTGCTGTGTACAGTTTTGGAAACACTGGAGCATGTCCACAGAAGGCAATGGAGCTGGTGAAGTCTGAAGCACAGGTCTTATGAGGAGCACTTGAAGGGGCTGAGAGGTGTTTAGTTTAGAGAAGAGAAGGCTGAAGAGAGTCTTGTTTGCTCTCTACAGTCATCTAAAAGAAGGTTATGGTAAAGTGGAGGTTGGCCTCTTCTCCCAGGTAGCAAGAGGTACGACCAGAAAATGGCCTCAAAATGCACAAGGGGAGGTTTAGATTGACATTAGGAAAAATTTCTTCACAGTAAGGCTTGACCAGGGAAGTGGTTAGGTTCTATTTTAATTCTGTTCTGTTCTTATTATGTCCCAGTGTGTCTTGGGAGGTCCACTTTTCTAAGGAGAGCCACCTTTCTATGTGTCTGCTGTGATCAGGATGGCTGGGGAATCCAGGAAGATTTCCCTTCCTCTTCTTTCACATAATGGGATTCATCAGATTTTTCTCACTACAGTTATTAATTACTACAGTAAGCTGCCCAAAGAGGCATGATGTGAATCCACATTAGACCTGTAAATTGTTTCCTGGTCTTAAAATCCTTTTGAGCAAAAGAGAAAAAAGGGAGCCTCATTTTCACTGACTCAGCTGTTCCCCTATCTGTTCATCACCAGAGCACATACTAAGGTACCTTCAGGCTGGAAAAGCAGGGTGATTCAGACCACCTGTGGGAGCTCCTCTGCCTCCTCCTCTCCTCAAGGGTTTGGTGCTCCTGAAATGCAATTTGCAGCCTGATTAGGGGCTGCCTTCAGCTAGACAATGAGGATGTTAGGAATAAGGTCAAACATCTCTCCTTCCTCTGAGGCATCACTGCCACAGGGACAAGGCCTCCGCCTCACTGAGATCTGAGCAATCACACTGGTGTACTGAAGTTGTGAAGAACCCCATCTAAAGAGGATGTGGTGACTCCTTCCTAAATAGGTGTCTCATTTTGTTTTGGTATTACTTAATTCTTCTCTGTTTTGATGGAATAACATTATTCTGTAATAAAAAATTAGGGTGCAAAATCAGAGTTCCTCCCAACGATGTTGAGGTGTTATATCCTATCAATTCCTAAGCTATAATGCAATTTCTGGTGCTGTCAATGCAAGCTCTCTTCATCGTCTCTATCCCAAAAAATACACGCTTATTCATTTGCTAGAGAAAGGTCCCTTTTGCATAGGGCTTTTCTGTCTTCCAAGTGGTAATAATGCAATACATTCTATAAAAAAGAACAGAGCAAATCAGCTTGGGACCTAATTACCTCAAGAAAGCAAAGTTCTGTTACAGAACAAACTATCTTACTAGGATATCTAACTCACGCATATATCAAATTACTTTTGCCTGGTTTTTTTTGTGGGCTTTTTTTGGTTTGGGAGTTAGGGGGGAACTGGTGGGATGGGGAGGGGAGGCTTAATATTTTGTCTTTGATAGCAAAGCTCTAAATGGTTAGCAGCCTCTCTATTTTATAATAACACAATCACAGTAACAGTTATCAGAGGCAGATGAGTTGGGAATATCTCAACAAATATTAATTAGACAGAAACAGAAGAGGAAAAAAGAAGTAAAGAGCATTGCAGTTTCAGACAGCACCTCACCTTTCTCTAGGTGTATCACTCTGCTTATGAAGGTGTTCCTCAGAATGCACCAGAGATATTGGCAGTAACAGGATGAGAATTAAGCCTCTTGCAGTATGAATAGTATCAAATAATGTTAATTTTCTAATGGCTAAAGTGAGTCCTGTGGTTCTCGGTATTTATATTTCACATTAAATCATTTGTTGTCTTATGGACTCAGAATCACATATCACAGAGTCCTTGAGCACTGGGGCTCATATTTAGCTTTTTTAATTACCTGAAAGATATATAAAAACCACATTTGATGAGACAGCTTTATTTAATTCTGACCATTAATCTTGGAGCCCATTGTTGAGATGACTAGACAAATGATGGCATTATTCATTTATTTGTTTATTTATTCTCTCATGTAGCACTAAGACAGAAGTACAAATGCAAAAGCTGATGCTAAACAACTTCAGAAAGGTTTCTGATGGTCCCCAAACAACACAGACTGGCGAGTAAAATATAGAGAACCAGAAATATTATGGAAATTTTAAGAACTGAATATTACTCAGACCGCCATGGACTATTGCTGTCACTGGATTACTTTCCCTAACAAAGTTGATTCCACAGAGGATGCCAAGAGGAAAAACTTCCATGTATTCTCTTATATCTTGGAGCAATCTAGCATTTCAACCCACAGGCATCCAAAGATAAACATTTACAAAGATAGATAAAACCATTTCCATTCAGGAAATAGGCAGAAGTTCAGGGAGCTCAGAAATCTAACTCACATTTGTTTGTGGCTTATAGAATATCTTCTTTATTCCTTCTTTTTAAATATAAGCAATGAAGCTTCAAGGGGAGAATTTGCTTCTACCAGAAAAAAGGACCTCCAGAAAATGGCCAGAGTTCTTTTTTTCCTACTTATTACCAAGACTTCAAAAATGCAGTCGAGTGTTAGATTTCTCTTAAACTCTATTTTCTTTGCTTCTTTTTTTTTCTTTTTTTGCCATTGTCAAAAGTAACTAGGTAAAAGCACTTCTATCACATATGTAACCAAAGGAGCAGATTAAGTGTTCACATCAATTGAAACAATTTTGTGGAGCTTCAGTCACAGTAAATATATGAACCACACAGCCTAGCTTCTTGAAATACTGGTGGCAAGAGGATTTACAGTAAAATTATATTAAATTGAGTTTGGTGCATACAATTTTTTACTTTGTCAAATTACATTTAATGTTTTTTACTCAACAGTTATTTATATATTAAAATGCAATAAATTACTATGTCACTGCAGATACTCTCTCCTGTTGTTGAGGATGCTGAACTGGATTTCACAGAATCATGAATTTCCTGAGTTGCATGATACAGTTTATTACAGAGTTCATGCTGTTTCATGAATTGAATAATACAGTTTAAAGCCAACTTGGTATTTTTTTTTTCTTTTCCTGAATGATTTATCCCTTGAGATCCATATTTGAGTGTTTGTCGGGTCAAGATTAACTGAAAATCTATATAAAATATAGCTACCCCAAATCACAGTCAGAGAAAACATTTACTGCTGCTTCATACCTTTCCAGGTTATAAATTTTAATAAGACCATGTTGTTGCCATCTGCATCAATTCCCCTTACATCAGGAACTTTCTGCAAAAAGTGTTTCTATAAGCAAGATGTAAGTCTACATATAAGAAACAGACCCAAGCAACAGAGAGGAGGCATTTAATACAGCAGGATGGACATGAGATGGACCAGTTACATTTGTAGTTTATCACTTTTTGGAGGGGGCAGTGTGTGTGGCATTGTAATGAGCAAAGTGTGTGATCCTTGTGTGTCGGAGGAGAATGTTTTTCTTCCCTTTACCATTTCTGCCTGATGAGTTGCCCACAGTGATTCAGCCAGCAGCCACCCAGCTCTCTGGCAGGGTGCACAGGGCTGGAGCCTTGGTACAACTATGTGAAAACTAAGGATATACTAGGAAAATCAGTAGCAAGGTTCTTCTCAAACTGGTGGCTGTGGTGTTGTCTTTCACAGATTGGTGTCTTTTATGTCAGGGAGCAGGGATGGCTGCTCCTCTGGGATTATTTGTTCTGCTGATGCAAACTTAATTGTTCTGTACCAGAACATCACTTTGCCATCACTTGCTTCCTGCTGACTCTGGACTTTGATTTAGCAATATTCTCAAGTTCACAAGCAGGTGCTGGAGCAGGGGACATTAGTTATGCTCATATAGATTAATTTCTATTGTTGAACCTAAACTGAATTTCCCACCCACCTGGGGTGAAGCTGCCAGTTTTTCTGTCTTTACTCTTGTTCTATTCCTCTTTTCTGAATGTCAAGTCAATGGCAAATTGTACCATCTTGAAATTCTCTTCCTTTCTCCCAGCTTTAGCAAAAATGCATTCAGCACCATTACTGGCTTTGGACTCTCCTGGGTAACTTGCCAGTGGATTCACCACAGTTTCCTGACTGCCTCTTCATCACTACCAGCCTAACAGATGGGGACTCACCACATCAGATAGGTCTATCTGCCAAATACTTCCCAGTGGGGATTCCTCCTCTTTGTAGCAGTTACATCTTCACTTCTGTCTTTGAATAAATACTCTCAAGTCATCCAGAAGACTGTTTTGATTTTGTTCAGTTTAAAGGCATCAAAATTAGTTTGATGAAGACATTTAAGAACCAACAGCACCCTTCAATCTTTGGATTAATTCATATTTCAGACTCCTGGCTTTTGGGAGACAGATAGACATTAGTATGATTAAGGTCTATACCCACATACTTTTACCTGAATTTATCTCCTTACATTTTATTTCTGGTAATGCATAAATTAATGGTAATGCATATATTCTTAATTTTAATAATATTTTAAAGTAAATAAAATATCACTTCAAGATGTCATTAAACAAAAAAAAGAACATTTTAATAAGTGCAGCCAGTAATTTACCTTGTTTTGAATTCCAGAGTCTCTATTGCTCCGATATCTCCAGCTATTAAGATTACTACCCTGTCTTATGCAGCATGATATTTTCTGGTGGCAGAGACCAAATGCCAGATACCATGTTTCATTTTGCAAACAATAAAGGTTTGGAGAAATTGAGACAAAGCAAATGTAGATAAGAAGATTTTTTAAAATATATAATTCTTAAGAAAAATCATGAAGACAAACACTTCTGAAAGATAGGTGTGGAGTGGAAAATGGGAAGCTTCACTATTTGTAACAGACTTCAGAAGATTAACTCCTAAGTGCATTACCTCACTCATTAAGTACCTCTTTCCTATGACATTGTGAAAATTGGATTCGCCTAATTTATAGGTATACTCCAGATGCTTTGTTTGGTGCTGGTTTTTTTTAAAGATTTGTGACACAAGCTAAGTGCTATGAAAAGGATTTAGCAGCAATCAGTGCCTTACACACACTTTGGTGAAGAAAGTATAGAGACAAGTGGAACTCAAAACCAGGGAAACTATATTTGATTTCATTTATCCTTTTCTCTTTTCTTAGATGGAGCTCTGTCTGTGAGAAAAAAAGAGAGCTGGAGACCTTTAAACAGCAGTCTGGAAGTACCATTAGTTGTCACTTGTGGTGAAAAAGTTTGTGCTTTTAAGGATGACCACAATACTGCAAATTAAATCTTGATGGTGAAGATCATTGTTTTCTACATTACAAGGCAGAAATTAAAGGTTTTCATGAAATCTCTCTCCAAGCCGAAGAAAACATAATGATCCTATAAGTCCCAAGGGCTCCCTACCTATCTCTGAATTGAGAAGAACAGCAGACAAATATATGATATTTCTTTAGATTGAAGTGATAAGTGGGAAAATGAAGTTTGTGTGGCTTGAAAATAATGGAAAGAAAGTCTTGGTTTAAGAAGAGTTAGAGGCCTTAGGGAGGCATTTAAAAAGAATTACATTTCCAGGGCCATCCAACTTAATTAATCTTTCAAGCATGAAGGATTTTAAAGAGCTTCAGGTGCAACTATAACAAAGTTTATGCAGAACTAATGATCTCCTGTAGAAACTGTCTCTATATGGAGTAAGGTACACACAACAGAGCACCAAACAGCTTTACTCCTCTGGGAAATTAAACACTGTAATTGTACAATGTGAATAGTTTATCAGTATCTCAAAACACTCTTGTACTGAGATCAGGTTGAATAAGTACAATACTAAGCTTCTTATGTTTCTTATGATATCCTTGGATTCATTTGCTACCAGTTTCAGGTGGTTTCTGCAATTTTATTTTCTCCTTCTTTATAACAGTGAGAGATCTGGCTACTGAAAACTGATTGTGGATTTCAGATACTGTGCATTTATAGAGTGTATTTTATAATGGAACTCAGTTTGTTCATGTTTCAGACACTATCAATAAATAAATGTAATAAATTAATGATAATATTATGCCATTTCTTTCCCGCACATAAATATATTTTTATGAAGAGTCTATTCATTCTGCTTGGCTCCACTCATAAATTTTAGTATGACATATCATCATATGTCAAGATAAGATGTAGAGATTTATGTGAAATAATTCAGTGCTTTCAGTCTATTTACAATGCAAAGTTTGAGTGGCATAAACACAGCTATAGGTAACATAAAATGTGACAGACTTTGAAGAGAGGATTGGGAGTAATGGGGTCATTATGCTCATCACTGAAGCTGATCTTCTTACATTCTGATCTACATTTCTAATGGACAAATATGTGGATTTTTTCAGTGTTCTTCCTTGGGAAGACAATGGTAAAAAATAATGTTTTAAAAATTATTATTAAGAAAATAATTATTGTACTAGTATTTAGTTTTATTTTAATTTTTTGGCCAGCTAAAAACTGGAAGATACTGTGCAGAAGTGGTGAGAAAGACCACTTGGCAACAGTATAGTGAACTAAAGCACCTTTGCTATCTTACTGCAAAAGCTCTTATTCTTTGAAAAATCTGCAGCAAACTTTAGGGTTATTAGAAAGGACCTAGTTCTTTACTGCTTTGGTGAACCTGAATGCCATGCAAAAAAGTGCAATTTGTTTTACAAGCCTGAGTATCTTTCCAGTCAGTGCAGAAAGTGGGTTTTAGTGCTGTGAAAAGCTTAGATTAATTTTCTCTGTCCTGTCAGACTCTTTACCCCTTGAATCGTGCTGTCTGATCTAGCATTCATCATAGCTACAAAGCTTTTTTCCTGAAGAATAAATAAAAGATTTCTGTCTCACCTCTTAAAGGACCAGAAGTCTTCTTTTAAACTATTTATGTCCTCTTCTTACTCTGCAGCCTGCTGAGCAACATATAAATTTTAAACATTTCACGAACACCACACAACCTTTCAAAATTATCTTGTAAAAGCCTGACCTTTTTTAGCTGTTGACTTTACACTTTTGTTTAACCATTGTTCTTTAGGCTGGTGGCAAATCTACCAGTTAAAGGGTCTCATTCAAAGAACAGATAGTAGAGCTTCTTGCTGCTATTTACATCTTCCCTAAGGATTTTCAAAGAAAAAGGATTGAGTATTACATTAGCATAAGCATGTCCAGTCTTTATTCAGCCTACAAGATGTTCTGTCTTTCTGCATGATAACTTATCTTTCCAGAAAAGAACAGCATGGTAGTCATGGCAGATGTTACTGGCATGATATTCAGCACTAGGAAAATTTGCAGTTTTGCCATATACATGACAAAAATTCATGATGACTGTTTGTCTTTTTGAAAGTTTAAATAAACAACAATAATAACAGTAATAAATATTTAAAGTAACTTTTGAAAGTGTGAGGCTGCATATGGGAGGAAATAAGAAAATATAAGGAAAAATCAACACCAATAGAGAATGTCAAGTTTGTTTTACTAGAACTTCCACATAGGAATTTTTGCAATGCTTTTAGAAGCATTTATAGTAGGGAAAGACGCCAAATTTTGGATTTTGATCCAGAAAATGTTGGAACTTATTGGTATGATCTGTTTCTTTTGGAGAGTATCCATCCTCTGTTTTTCCTTCAGCAAGCTGTTTACTTTTTTGCCATCTCAAAGCTCCATTCACCTACTACGTCTTAGATAGTGAGTAGGCAAAGTTGCCTGTTTAGAACTACTTTTTGGAAATACAACCGGATATTGCTGCAATGTTCATTCATTGCAACATGGGACTGATCAAGCTGTATTTCTGAGCTGCCTCAAGTCACAAAAAGCAGGGAAATTTCCCTCTGCCCACAGCCCACTTCTTTAGCTCCTTCCTGTCTCCAAAATTGAAGTGGGACCCTGATTCTTGCCACCATTATTACTCTTGTGCAAAAATGAGCAGTGGCCAGTTGCACATGGAGCCTTAGCATGCTGGTACTGTACTGCCAGGTTTGTTTTCCTAAATTGTGATCTACAGTGATCTCTTCCAACATCACCAGGCTGGAAGGAGTCAAGGGCATCATTATTGTGAATTTGGCTACCCTGACAAAGAGGTTGCTAAGTCTGCATTAGGGGATGAAATGAGAGCTCTTATGTGTGATCCTAAAGAGACAGGCAACGGTTGTGATAAAGGTAAAAATAAGGCTGAGAATTGCCTCTTGATTTTGGGTAGGTCTTTTTATCATAGAAAAAAAGGGAGAAAAAGAGCAGGCAATGTCAGGGCATTTGAATGTTCTGTTTGGAAAACCACATCTAATAACAATATAGCACTAGACAGTGGACACTCTTGCATATTCTTCTACGATGTCTGAGGATATTTTCATAGGAGGATTTCAATGTTGGTTTTCCTTCTATCATTATTCCTGAATGATACTCAGATGTAAATTATTATTGCCTTTAAAGGCAATGATAAATGGACTATTCCTTTAGTAGTGCATTCAGAAGCAAATTTATGCTTAGTCTTGTTATGTATATTAAAATGTTGAAAATTAAACCTTTCTTTTCGCAAGCTTAGGAGATGTTACCAGTTTTCCTGGCTTCTGAGCAAATTCCTAGCAAATAAGGATAATGTAATT
Source organism: Chloebia gouldiae (assembly GCA_003676055.1). Taxonomy (NCBI): domain Eukaryota; kingdom Metazoa; phylum Chordata; class Aves; order Passeriformes; family Passeridae; genus Chloebia; species Chloebia gouldiae. The sequence goes on along the minus strand of QUSF01000001.1, from coordinate 22,142,774 downwards.
TAATCCTGTGTTTATTATTAATTTCCATTAATTCATTTGCCTTTCGGACTTTTGATTTAATGGTGTCTTACTATTTTTATATGCTTAGTATTTTATAACGACTAAATATTGATGTACATCACTTCATCTTCGTACATGTGTTGTTATACCTAGCAATAGTAGTGTGATCTTCTTCATTTTAACTGGGAGAATTTACACACTGAAATCTTTCTGGGTAGAATATGGCAAATTTGAGGAACCCGAATCCACTAATGTTTCATTTACAATTCAGAGATTCTTCAGAACAGCATGGAAGTCCAAGACAGCAGGGAAAACTGCATCTACCTCTCAATGCTCCTATTTCCTAATTTGCAAAACTTTTTGCAAAATCTTCTTTTAGTGAGACTGAGGAATTATCAGTATGTTGGACTAAATGAAGGCTATGGTACTTGTGTGCACTGGATTTTGTACCAGCTTTTGCAAGACTGAGGCAGCTGAACTAGACAGGAAATCTTATAGGTAAAAGGAATTCTTCAGTGTTAGTATGCCACTTAACCTATGCCTGGAGTTTGGAAGAATTTCCAGACTGCCAAGTGAGAGTTTGCTGCCAAATATCAACACAACAGTTTTCATTAATACATCCATCTCACAGTAACATCTGGCAATATCTGCATGTGCTTTTGAAAGAGGAATATTTCAGCCGTATGTATGCTACAGCTCATTCCTGGAGTCCTGCAATCCCAGAATATCAACTCAGTTTTAAAGTAAAAAATATGTCTGACTTATGTAGTTCTGTGTGCAAGCTGGTGAACAGCCTGAGAATGGTGAAATACTTTTCTGGTTACTGAAATGAGATTAGTATCCTGAGGGTGCTTTCCATCACTGCTCACAGGTGCATCCCAAGTCATAGGCATGGAGAAGTCAAAATTATCCTTTTCCAGCTGAATTGCAAGATTCAAAAGGAGTAAGTAGGGTGTAGTTTGGGGATTTGAGTGGGGTTTTTAATTTGGTTATTTGTGTTGGTTGGGGCTTTTGACTCTTTTTTTTTTTTTTTTTTTTGATGAGTACTGGCTGAAAAAAAAATTGTAAATGCCTTTATGAATTAATGTTTTAGGTTTGGCCTTTTATATTACTGTTGTAAAAGGAAAGTATCCAAGTGAATAAGTAAATCATTAATGAAATTAGTAAGTTTCATGTGATTAATTGGCAAAATAGCTCCACTGATTAATTTCTTCTTGGCTTTGTCCTTAACATCAGCCAGCACAGTAAATGCTAGCTGAGCTAAAGATTAGAACAATACCAATATACAGTGCAAAAGGAAGTAGCCAGCTATGCAACATATATATAAAATATTTTTATACAAGGTAGAATTGGATACTATGAATAAGTAAATGTCTTCCTTTGACACTGGTGATACATTGACATAATACCTGGGGACTTTTTATTTCAAATAGAAATAGTAAGAGATACTCTGAAGAAATTATGTACTGGAAAGGATAACATTTGAACAAAATAGCACTAGTCTGTGAACCAAAACATGATTACTCAATTAAAGAAGGAAATCAAGAGAACTCCTACTTTTCTCGATCACAGGTTAGAAGACACTTTGTTGCACAATGGATTTCAAGTCTAGAGCATTGATAATGATAATTACTTAGGATGGTAATTCCTATGTAGAAATCCTTAATGAACTTGAATACTGAATAAGGTTACCGATTTCTAACCAGAATTTAATTTCAATTGAACATATTTCATTCATCAGGCTGACACTAGAGGCAGAGATAAAGGGTCAAAACCTGCTTTTTAATGGATTGCATAAGAAAGTCTTATATAGCAGCAGAGGTCTCTCACATGATAACACACAAAGCTGTCACAGAGCTTGTAATAATCTTTTCATTTAATGAAAAAAAATATTACCCAGATCAACAAAGGTATATTCTATGGCTTATATTTGACTTTGTAAAGTAGCAAGATACTACTAGCAAGATAATAATTCATAGCCAATTCACATTCATATAATTTTTTGTTAACACTGACCTCCTCTCCTTAATATTTGCTTCCTGAAATATTTATTGACTGCAATAGTATCTCCTCTCAGCCTTCTTTTTTTTTTTTTTTTTGTGAAAAAAGTTTAGCACTTCCATTCTCTTGCATAAGATAGGCTTTTAACACCCCTTTCCATCTTCACAGCCTCTCCAGGCACCTGTTGCAGATGGAGAAAACTTTTCTAGGAGGTGAATAAGGCCTGACATAAATGAGGCTTTACAAAAAAATTTACACTAAAACATTATTTTTCTGTTTTCCTCTGGAAAACACTTTACCTCCCACCTTCAGATTGCAATTTTTGAGTTTTTTTTCAGAGCCCAGAGCAGGACTCAGAGTTGTGCTATCATCCACAAATCTGTTCAGGTTTTTTTTCTTCGACTTTTGCTTCGAATGGGTGACTTCCCAACCTGTAGCAAAACTTTCCAGTTTGCAAGTGCAAATACCTGTACCTCAACTAGACATTGGAAGAAGGATTAAATGAAATTGAGATTTCTGTGGTTCATGGTTGTGAGCGCTTTTCTCAGCTTCTTTCTGACTTCGTTGACATCCAGTCCCTTTCAATATCTTCTTCCCCAATTCAGTTTTGTAGCTGTCACAATCAGATTCACCACCTGCCCAGGCAGGGAAAGTGACCTCTCAAGGGCAGCATGCAGAACCTCTCCAGGGTCATCCAATTGCCCCACTGGAGTTCCCAGATGGCTTTCTGTGGAGTGTCCTGAGGATATTTTAGTACATAGATTGTACATTCCTGGCAATGTCAGGAAGCGGGCAAATTTGAGGGCACACTGTTCCTTCCACCATCCTTCAGAAGTGATCAAGAAGTAACTAGGAGAGGACTTTTTGTGTTTGCCATGGAGAGTGAGGTCTGGAGGAGATGTTGACACTGTAAGTAGCTACTTTCCTTTCAAACACCAAGGGAGAAGCTCTTGGTACATTGCTGATGTGAAGTAGTTGCCCGCATGTCACCTTACTTACACGCAATCTGGGAACATCTGAAATTCTTGATTTTCCATACTTCACATCTCAAACACCAGAATCAGATAATCTATCTTCTGCTTAAACCTTCCTGAAATTCAAAAGTCTTTCTCTGAAATTGAAACTGAACAGAAACCTAATGAGTCTTGATGCAGTTATCAAACACAGATCAACAGGACCAAAATAAAAGATACTGTGATTTTCTTCAAAACAAAGCTGATTATTAAGTCTACAAATTGTCCTCAGATACTCAAGCACTAGGAACCATCCATGTTTCTTATAAATTCGAATAGAATTAGGCTACCCCACTGGTATTTTCAGTTTCAGATTATGAATATTTTGCAAACAATCTCCATTATTATTTATAACATGTCTGCATTTTGCCACATCCTAACATCAGTTGTCACATTTTATATTTCTGCATTCTAACACCTATGGTACACATTAGGGTGAGAAGAGTATTCATTGTGGATCATTCTTTCAACTCTAAAGAATCCTGTTGTTATGCATGACCCTAACTTTAACCATTTGGTACAGTTCCTTTCTTACAGTTTTCTATCCCTCTTTAATTTATACACACATAAGCACGTGTGTATAAATTAAAGAGGAATAGAAAAAAGGGGAAGGGAGATTAAAGAAAAAGAGGAAAGAGAGAGCAGGTCTAAAGATCAGATCATGCCTGATTAATATTTGGTGAGCATTACAGAAAAATAAATATGCACAGGATGAACCACACACGGGCAATGAGTACTGTAAGGTCTTGCAGTAGCTTGAAAAATATTGTAGTAACAGGTTTGAATCAACTGCAATTTAATTATCTAAATGCACAATGGTATTTCGATTTTCAATATATTTTTCTATTCCTGCTGCTCCTGCCACTTAACACAAATTTCAGCTTATTTTGCAACTTTTGAAAGTGCTGGGTATCTTTAGAAATCTGAAATAATAAAAAATCCAGTAATAGTATGATTCTTAAAAAAACAGTATATTGAGAAAGAAATAAGACAAAAAAACTTTTTTTCTTCCCTGAGAAGACTAAAGACAGATGAGGTGTGCCACAGGTGTCAGTTCAGCTCCTGTGCTTATATCCATAGACTGCAGCTTGTGAAAGACTTAAATGCATGTAGCATTGATATGGAGCAAGTCAGTGCCTGCTTATTGGCAGGGACGAAAGAACATGAGCAAAGTTTGCAATCACTATGGAAACTGACTCTCTGGTTGCTGTGTTGGCACACCTGTCAGGGGCAGCAGCTGTTCTAGAGGCTTCCTTCCAACAAAGCTTTTCATGAGACTTGTATCTGGGACTGGGCCCAGGACTGCAGGGTTCCAACAAGAATCCAACATTCTGCACAAGCACAATTTTATTCTTCACATTGCCCTTGTAAGGCAGCTCTGTTTTCTTTTCAGTGATTAGAAAACTTGCAGAGTGAAACACCTGGAGAGGTGACATGCAAATCCTTTCTACTGTGTGGTTCAGAGCCTAGGTATTGTGGCAAATGAAGAGAGAGTCCAGCTAAGAGATAATGGAGAACTTGGTTCTCCTTCAGCCTGGTGTGTGGCCTCTTAAAAACCTATGACTTCTTAATTTAAAGTTTGGGCACAAATTATTTTTAATAGCAGGGTTTTTTTTCTTATGCGTGGCTACTATTTACAGTATCACATCAAAGTACTTTCTGGCATTAGCCTCAGCAGAATCATTCTGCATGAAAGAGGAGGATGAGGTGTCTGAGGATAGCACCACCCTAAGGAATCCAGCCACCAGCAAAGGCATGGGTACTCTTAGGGCTGACACGTGAAGGCAGATTGGAATTTTCATAATCCAGAGGCTCTTAGATAAGCAAGTCAATTTGAAGCTGGTGTTGTTTAATTTGGGATATGCTGCCTTCAATAAATTAGTGTTTAGAACACTGCATAGACATGTTGAAAGGAATGTACATTCTCAGGTGTAATTTTCCTGTGCCAATGACATCCATGAGGCTGCTGAAATATGTGGTGAATTTTCATTAAATCCTGTGTACTAAGTAGAGAGTAGCTCAATCTTTTTGTTCTGGGAACCCTTTCAAAATCTAGACATGATTTTTGATTCCCATGAGAACAGGCCATGGAATTTTTTGTATAACTGAAGTTCCTCACTGTTTGTAGTACTTTTTAAAACAAAAACTCTCAAAATTTTCTTGGGCATTAAGGTATTCCTGCAGCTAATGCAGCAATAGTTCATGAAAGAATGGAAGACTACAAAGCAATTTGAATTTAAGCTGGTTCATGCCAGCCCAGTTCAACTGTCTTGATTGATACTGTTAAAACTTGATGTAATTAATGGGTGAAAACAAGGGGAAGGAAGAGTGACACAACCAGCTGATTCATCACAGGCCTCCACAAAATTCTTAGTAATTTTTCTTTTGAGAACTGGTGAAACACTACAATCTCTTTCAATACTTATCTTTTACAAGAACGCATTTTCTTTCCTCCAGTAATATATGCCTAGGCATATAAAACAAAGTGACACATCCAAGAAAGTAGATCATCGAAATTTCTGATCCCAGTGTATTTTTCTAATTGTACACTGAGTTAATATTGGAAACAAACTTTTAAGTCTTTGTTTTTATTATTTATATTACACCAGAATCCCTAATCTGCTATAAAAACCAGTTACTTGTTTGTATATAATGGACTTTAGAGAATAGATATTAATTTTTCATTTAAGAGTTTATGTAATTAATGATGCATTTATATCCATATATATACAAACAGTTATCTTGTCATTTAATCCTTGAAAGCTACTAGGGTAGCACATTTTGCAGTGGTTAGAAAGAATTCAGACATGAATATTGTTACTTGATAGCCAAATATTTTTAAATATTTTATCACATTTATTAAAGAATTTATGAATTCAAGTGGAAAGGCTATTTATTTCGCTTTCATAATCACTGGAAAGGAAAAACAGTGGGAAAACAATACTTTATTGCCTGACAGAATGCTAGTGGTGAAAGAAAGAAAAAATTAAGAAGGTGTGTTTCCTTTGGCCCAATGTTTTAATTGCAAATAGGTTTGTAGAATAAAATAAGTCCTTCCTGATGGTCTTTTGCCATTGCTATGGGGGGACTATCCAGATGACACACTTCATGAAGGACTGCACCTGCTAAATGTAGTTTTGTCTGAAAAGCGTTTTTATCCATGTTCACTATTGTAGGGATTGCCTAGAGTGAGTTGAATCATGAGGCCAGTGAGACCTTCTTGTTTAAAATCTGTTCCTCTGTAGTTCCAGACCAGCACTTTGATTCCATATGCCAATGGATGTGTGGAAACACTCTACAAACACAATTCTGAGCTGGAGCACAAGCACACAAAGGTAGTTCTGGTGAGTTTATTCAGCAGTGGAATGAGATCCAGATCTGAAGTGCTGCAGAGCATGGTCATGCTTCACTCTCAGGAACAAGTACTGCCAAAGAAGGTTCAAAGAGCTATGTTTACAACCATGGAACAAGCTCCCTGTTGATTTCAATATTTGATATTACACAGATATGAAAATTTAATATAATTTGTTCCATCTGTCCCTCGTCATTGCTATCTATACCAGTAGCACAAGTACTCCCTCCTCCCAACATCCTACAGTTCTACTGTGTGACTGCAGTGAGGACCAAACAGGGACAGAGGAATAGCAAATAAAAATCATTATCTTCACCTTTCTCACTTACACTGGAGTAGTACTGGATTGTGTATTTTTTTTCCTGGTATGAATTTCTTCAGGTGAATGTAGTTGAAAGACAGAAAGAGTAGCTTGTCTTCCCAAAGCTAAACAAACAAGTGAATGTTACAGGTATGGCTTCAGCTTGGGAGATTAACTAGAGTCCCTGTGTCTTCTGGACAGTGTCATGCTCTTCTGTAGGCTGGCAGGTACAGCTGGCTTCTTATTATTCTGCAAAGATATGATTATATTTTTGTGCAGGCTTTTTACAGAAAGTTAAATTACCCACTGCAGTTAGGTCTCTGTAAACAGCCACTGCTGCAGAGCCAAAGAACCATAAAGTTTTGTTGTATTCTTTTTGATACCAGCATTTTCTGGAAGTGCTGCTCACAGGAATGAAAATGCCCCAAAACACAGAAGCACATTTATTCAGAAAGACTGGAAGTAATTTGGTTGCAGAATTTCAGAGATGCTGCAGTAATCAGGCTGCCCAGAAGGAATTGACTTATCACATTTTTTATACCACTGGGAAAAGAAGAAATTAGCTATCAACCAATTGTATTACCATGTTATACCCTCCTCTTTCCTTCATTCAGTTTACCTTCAGGAATACCCAGAATTGCAACAATATTAATTTTCTGTTAAGTTTGATTACAAAACTAAAACCTGTCATTATACAAAAAAATATTCTTTCCTTTGGACTGCTTGAACCACTTTGTAACCATGGCAAGTCTTACCAGGACATTGTCATCTGTCACCTATCACATATCCATAACTCTCAACTCACTGCATTTCAGATTTGGCATCCCACTTTGATTCCATGCATTGACACTTCCCAAAAATCACTCAGTTCTGGTCCCTTTTTATGAGGTCTTTCATTATACACATGTTATTTACCACACTTTACCTAGTGCTTTTATTAAAATACAAACAGCAAGTTTTCCTCTCTGTATTAAACACACTCATTGTCCCTAGTTTCTTGTTGATAAGTGTTCCTGTCAGGGAGGTCTATAGTCTCAATTTCTTCCTATTTTTTTCTCTTCAAGTTTATTATCTCTCTATGCTGGATGTTTTAATGTACTGACTTCTAGTAGATAATGAACTGATTTTCTCCCTGCTGAAGGTTGTATAAACCTTCCCTTCCATGGCATCTGCCATGGAAGAAAATGCTTAATGGATGTTTTTTTTTCTCTCAGTAGCACTTAGACTGTAAACTATCAACAAAGACATTAACTTGCAGATTCAGAAAGAAGTGAAAACATTATAAAGATACTGTGCCAAATTTGGTGTCAGTGATTCAACAGGGTTGTTAAAAAGTTGCAGGAGATGTAGAAAAAAGCTGTAAGAATAAACAGAAGGCTAAACTATGCTTTATGGAGAATGGTGTGAGGTGTTCAATTTGCATACAAAAGGAAGAAAGCTGAACTTAGGCCCATCAGGTGCTATGAACTCAGATTATTTGATCTATAAATCAGAAGATATTCAAGTTGCCCAATTTCCTTAAATGAAGCTCAAAGCTTTTTCTAGCTAAGCCAGACAATTCAGTCTTCAAAAGTGTGTTAGAGACAGTGAATAGATGAGTCCAGTTTCTGAGCAATCTGTCTGCAATGGGAAGGAAGGTGATGCATCTGACATGTCAGAAGGAGGGGATGCCATCCAGAGGGACCTGGACAGACTTAGAAATGGGGCCCGGGAGAACCTCATGAAGTTCAACATGTCCAAGTGCCAGGTGTTGTACCTTGGCTGGGACAATCCTAGACATGAGTTCAGACTGAGAGAAGAGCTCACTGAGAGTAGCCTGTGGAGAAGGGCTTTAGGGGTTCTTGAGGATAAAAACCTGGACATGGGTCCACAGTGAATGATTGCAGCTCAGAAAACCAATCACACCCTAGGCTGCATCAGAAGCAGTGTGGCCAGCAGGTCAAGGGACATGATTCTGCCCCTCTTATTTGCTCTGGTGAGTTCACTCCCACCTGGAGGGCTGCATCCAGCTCTGAGGTCCTCAGCACAAGAAAGATATGGACCTGTAGGAGTGAGTCCAGACGAGGGCCACAAAAATGATCAAAAGGCTGGAGCATCTCTCCTTCAAAGACAGGCGGGGAGAGGTGGAGTTGTTCAGCCTGGAAAAGAGAAGGTTCTGGGGAAGATCACATTTCAGAACCTTAAGGGGACTTAGAAAAAGGAGGGAGAAGGATTTTTTATATGGGCAGATTGTGACAGAGCAAGGGGGAATGGTTTTATTCTAAAGGAGGACAGGCTTAACTTAGATGTTAGGAGGAAATTCTTTACTCAGGGATGATAAGGCACTGGAACAGCTTGCCCAGAGAAGTGGGCAGGATGCCCCCTCCCAGTAAGTGTTTAAGGCCAGGTTGGACAGGGCTCTGATCTAATGAGTGGCATCTGTGTCCCTGGCAGGGGAGCTGGAAAAATATGATCTTTGAGTCCAACACAAACCATTCTATGATTTTATATGATCCTATGAAATGATCAGATAAATTAAGCTAAGATCATTCCAATGGATTAGATATATCTTCTAGTGCACCAGAAAACCAAGAAATTGAATAAATTAACCTAATGCTCCATCACCACGACAAGGAGAGAAGTTCTGTCCAACTGGTCAGACCTGAGTATGCCAGCAGATTCATCAATGACACAAGTTTTCTTCACGGTAGCGGACTAAATTTTCTACTTTTATGTTGCCAGCCACTGATGCTTCAGAGGAAGATGAGAAAACAAATAAACAAAACCAGCAGGAAGTTTTTTCTGCCCCTCTAAGTAAGTAAGTAGTTAATTGAAAACTGTAAGCTCTGATTAACATAATTACATTAAAACTTAAGCATTATGAGAAGAGTATATTGATAATAGGATTCTGAAGTCAGATTACAAAAAAGAAATTGAATGAAGAGACAGAAATGGGATGAGATTTCATAGTTGATAAAGAAGAGGATGAAATTTTGATTTATTGATAATTAGAAAGAACAACTATGCAGACAGGCTGTCCTGAAGCCAAAAATGTCTCTGCAAGGTTGCATAAGAAGTGCCTTTTTAAAATTATAGCCTGTAAAGCCCAAATCTGTTTTTTTATAAGCCTTTACACTTTATCATAGAGTTGATTTTTTTTTTATTTCTACTGCTGGACACTGATCTATACAATAACAATAATGACAATATTGCTAAATGCCTCTTGTCCAACATTTACATCCTGTATCACAACCAGATTGATGAAGTATCTCAACTTGTTTAAGGCACAGAATATAACCAACTACTTCAACAACATCATGATCCCAATAACCAATATCCTTGTTAACCAAGGATAATTTTGAACTATTTAGTTCAATAAAAATCTAGTTTGTGCACAGGAGACAAAGACTTGACATGTTAAGAAATATTATGATGGGATACAAATTTCCAGTGGAAAACAGGGACTTAAAATCCTCAAGAAGATACATTGTTCAGAAATCCAAAAATTTGGACACTTCTTTTCTGCCTCCCTCAAGACATACTGTGGGTATGTCTTCCAAATGTCTTCCAAAACAAGTTTGTTTGTTTTTTTTTTTACTTGTGCTCTCAATTTTATAAACTCCTTTCCTCCTCAAGAACTGAGTACATGAGATTCCCTGTCTCACATGGGGTTTTCTTCAGGATCTTCTGCTCCCAAAGACATGTGCAAGCTTGAGGCCACAAGCACTCATGTTCTTCATTCAGGAAGCTCCACTTGTTTCTCATTTGTTTGGCTGAATCAATAGGAAGTAGTTGTTGGGATTTTTGTTGATCCAAGGCCTCAATTTATCCTCACTTAAAAGGTTTACTTTAGAGAGTTATAGTAGGATTCTTAAGGTTTACTTTCTCTGCTTCATCCTACAGAGTAAAGAGATACAGAGAAGGGGACTGAGAAATAATAAACCTGTCAACAGTATTCTGCCTTTGGAATGAATAAGTATACACAAGTTGTTTACTCTCAAGGTAACAGGGCATAAAGGTTTTATCTGCTTCCTTTTCATTGTCAAAATGCAACCATGGAGGCCTGGTGTAACTAAGAGTTGGGCTTGCCAAGGATGCTAATTCAGTAAGTTTGGAAAATGTGTGATTGTAGGAAAGCAGAGAGAGATGTCTGTGGATCATTGTTACAAAGTTGACTATTTCATATTTTGATTTATTTAATCTTATTGAATCCCAGAAAGCACTTTTAGTGTTTATTTTTTCCTCATTTGACTCTAATTAACCTTTCCCATGATTCAGATGTCTGACAAATGTGTAGGGCTGCAGGGCTAAGTGCTTTTTTCCATGATTGACTTTAATTAAGCTTTCTCTAAGCTTGAAACCCTTGTAAACTCAAAGAACTTTATTTTAATTGCCTTCTGCCAGATTTACTTATGCTAGACAAATATAATAAATCAAATACAACACTATTAGAAGTATGATGAACTGACTAGCAAAGCAGTAGTCTGCCATGGTGAAATGCATTAAACTCACCAAAAGAGCTAAGATGGGAGAAACAATGACTGATTTCATGAAGGTAACTTCTGGGGTGTAAGCATCTTTTGTTTTTCTGCAGTGTAAGCCTATGAAAATATTGTTATTCTTCTCCAGTTTTGGTGGTGGTATGTCATATTCATTCATACTAGAAATTATCCAGTGGATCCTCCAAGAACTTATTTCATGCTTTGGACTGATCAATAGGTCTCTGTTGCAGCTGCTGGAATGAGTCAGTTCAATCTTAATTAGGGGACTTTGTCACCTAAATCATGGCATTTATGCTCCCTGACTCTGTCCTAAAAGAGTCATCAGGAGAACCAGACAAAAAGGCACCAATGCTTGTACAAATAAATGCTGATTTTATTTTTCAATACTGCACACAGAAACATAGTTCAATGGCTGTTTGCAGAAATAAATGAAAGATTGTCCATAAATTTTAAGTTAAATGTAAGTTTTATCCAAACAAAAGTTTGTAATCTTTTTTTTTAGTGCTTCCTGTCAAATGGTAGGATGTTAAGTACGTTCATGGATTGGAAACGTCCCTTCTATTCAAACAAATGGCAAACCCTATTTTCATTCTATGTTGCATTGCTATAAATTGAACTGTAAAAGAGGCATTGTGAGTAGCACAAAGGTCGTATGCTGCACATTTTGGCTGCTTCTCCATCATATGTTCTGAAGGATCAACTGAGCTATATTACCTACCTACACTTCTCCTACACCATCTCCTTGCGGCTGATGGGAAAGGTGTGGTTCTCATGCCAGAATGCCATCCTGAGAAAATCCTTTGCTTTTGCTGTGGCTGAAATACTTACTCTTAATAGAAAATGTTCTGGGGAGCTTTTGTTAGAACAAAGCCTACCAAAACTGTCTTTGGGATTAATTACAGTATAGCACTGGTCTTGAAGTAAGTGTCAACCTTCTCCTTCAGTAACTAACAACATGAAAACAGATATCAACAGACGTTAACCATAATGTCTCAATTGTGATAGCTCTGTGTTTCCTTCCAATTTTTAATCCTTTTCTAACATGTGGAATCTTCTAAATTATAAACAAAACTATTATGACTATGGCTTAGATCAAGTTAATTCTCAAAACCGAATCCTCACAGCTGAGCCCACAGTCAAAGAAATATCTAATATTTAATCATATTATATTAATATGATTAACATATACAAAAATGTTTGTGTGCAATTATACATTAATATATGCAACTATTTAAAACAACTACTTTATCTGAATACAGATCCTTCACAAAGCAGTAGACTTGACTGCTCCATTAGCTCTATTTATCCAGCTAATATGTGTTGCTAAAGCTGTTGCAGCAAAAGGGTCTCCATGGGGACCAGCTTTGGCTTAGAAAGCATAATTAAGTTTGGATATTGTTCATACTCAGCTTCCAAGAGTTTTCATAAAAACACTGTACCAAGGTGGCAACTTTCAAACCCCATCCGAGGACAACAGAACTCCTTAAGCCAATCAAAAAGCAAGTGCCAGAGCCTGAACAAAGCTGTTAAGTTTGGAGGATAAATGTTAGCTTTCCTAGATCCTGCAAGGATGGAGGGTTAGGTCCTGAGTTAGACAGATTGTCAGTTGGAGGACTTCAGAGAATTTTCAAGGTAAGTGAGGATTCATGAAGAGAGATGCACAATGAAGAACTGATGCACAAAATAATTTGTTTGAAAAGCATTCTTAGCCCTCTAAATAGTAGAATATTGTTTTTTAAAAATGGAGATATAAACTGTTTGATGTACTGAGGCTTTTTTATTCTTGTGAGTCTTTGTTTACTCAGTCACAATTATTCTTAGAAAAAAAATCTACAGCCATATCCTAGTTTTAATTAATTCTGTTTTATATCCTGACACTTTAACTTACTTTTGATCAGCTTCTAAGTGATCTGTTTGACATGTCTATCTTTAATTCAGACTAATTGTCAAATCAGTTTACAATTTATTAGCAATGTGAAGTGTAACTCTAGCCAGAAAGCTATTTTTCTTTTCAGAGTGAAAATAAGCTATTACAAAGTGCCTGGGAGACCTAAGAAAAATGGTACTGTCATCTGAAATTTCTGCGTGCAAGAACCCCTTCAGATTTCTAGGAACAATTTTAAGTAATTTCTGCATTCAACAGACATGACAATTGTCTGACTTGAATGAAAAATATTGCCTAAATTCCATTGCCTTATTTAGACTAAGCTGAGGGCCTGCAATCCTTTACAATCTATTCCATGTGCTGGTTTTGTGGAGCTGTTTTCAATACCATACTTTTACTGGGTGAGAGTGCTGACAAGTTATATTCTTCTTAAACAATACTTGCAATTACAAATCAAACAGTAATGTCTGCCTCAAAATTTTCTTTACATATATTTAAAAAACTCTGTGTAAAAATTATCTGAAAAAAGAGCTCTTTCTTTCAGCTTTTTTGCTGTATATAAAATCCCAAGTATAGACAGTCATATCTTTTCCTTATTGACTGTTACCTCCATGTAACCCTTCCTCCAGCTTCCAGCAGTGAGAACAAGGACCTTACATGGAAATATCCTTTTCTAAACTGATTAAACTACAACCTATGCACATTTGATTTTCTTCTCCTGGTTCTGTGAAATTAAACTAGAGTTGCAGCTGAGCCAAACATTTTAATGAATTGCAGGTTTACAAGAGAAAAAAAAGGGCAGAACTAGGATAATTTTGCAATTGAGTGATGCTGGACAAAACTGGCATGAAGTTTTGGTTCAGAAGGAGAAATTAAGAAAATACTTTCTATGAGTGCTTCATTTCAAAATGTACACCATACAATGCTGTGAATTTTCATAGATTTCAATTAGGAATTTACTAATTTCTTTATGATTATTAATGAAAAAATCTTAAAAGCGCAAAACATCACTGGCATAAAAAAAAAAAACAAACACAGCAGATTTCTCTAACTTATATCCTTCACATTTTGGTTGGGACGCTGAATAGAAAATCAGTTAGTCACACAGAAGCGCCCTAGTGTGCAAAGTCTAGTCATTTTCAGGGTCATGAGTCATTGGTTATTACTTAAACCATATAACTCAAAAGTCTGCACAGATAGGATGAGACTCTGTATATTGGCATTTCCAAAGACTGAGCAGAGCTGAGTAGGTAGAGCCTATGAGCCGTATGTTCATTACCCATCTGGTAGGCACTAAGGATATAGGCAGGCAGCAATTCCCTGTGGCACTCAAAGTTTGAATTAATGATATTTAGAGGTGATGGGGATTGGTGCTATTCCCTCTGCTTCTGTGACCACCATGCTTACTCCTTCAGAGTAGACTGTCCATTCCCCTTTTCAATGCTGGCAGCACAACACCTGCTTTATCCCTGCTGTAAAGTTGTCTGTACCCCAGTACACCTCCCATCAACATGAAATATTGGGCATAAGGGCACAACAGTCTCACTGTGAAAAAGAGCAGTGAAAATGGATCCCCCATGCCCATGTGTTTGTCTTTCCTCTGCAATACTCAGGGCTAGATTGTTCCTTTCTTTCCAGAGAAAAAGCAAAAAGCAAACCCAAACAAACACCAGCCAATCAAACAAAGAAAATAACCCAAACAATTTAACAAAAACCACCCCCCCCAAAAAGGGGAAAAAAGAAGCACTAAAATAACAGAGGATATAAGAAAGGAGGACATGATGTGTGTATTGTTTCCAATTAAGTGCAAGGATTTTGAAATGTCTTACTGAAAGCAGTGATTATTTTAAAAAAATGCAAAAAAATGAACATGTTTAAAGCATTTTCTTGTTTCCAGATTAGTGGGTTAAAATAATACTCTGGCTTTTTGCTCTGATTTTGCTCATATGAAACTTACCTTCATAAAGTAACTTGCCATATTGATGCAGCTGGCTGGATAATGTTTGTTCCTATGTTTGTCATTACCAAGCAAAGAGACCTGCCAAATTATTCAAAAGTGTATTGCAGTCCCAGCACCTCTTATTATTCTGTTAACTTCTTGCTCCCATTCCTTTCATGTTGTTCTGATACACAGGGATATAATGAAGAAGTTACATAACTAATTAAAACAGATGTATTTTTCAGAAAGACTTTGGAATTGATTTTTTTGAGAACTAACAAATTCAATTCTCAAGTGTATCTCAACACTATTTTAAAAAGTGTTTCATTTATTTGTTTTAGCTTTGGGGAGTGATGTTCCCATATGGATTTTTCCAAAGACTTAAGGTCTTACCTTGGGTTACTTGCAATGAATGTGACTAAGCCATGACTGTTTAAGCATGCTGTCAGATCAGAAGCAAAAGTGTAACTAATGTAGCCATCAAAGGATCTCTAAAACTGACAGACTGCCTCTACAGGATTTTATAATCTGTTCTATTCATACCATTAGTAAGATATAAGTATAGTTTAATTTTTAGCACAAAATCTATAAATGAAAGCAGTTGCAATTCAGACATGGGGCTTTGATGGGGGCTCATTGAAATCATTGAAAAGGCACATGCTGGTTCCACTGATCATGGATGAATATTAAACACATGACATCCTACTGTAATTACTTGTTTCCATGAAAAATTTTCTGACAAATCTGTCAAGCTTTATAATGTGCAAAGGAAAGAAGGGTTAAAAAAACAAGGAAAAAATATTTGTTATATAAATCAAGGTTTTTCTAGTGTGGGCAATGGAAGGAGGGAAAACTTGTAAATTTTCTTCTTTTTAAACAGAGATCTCAAGTAAATAACCTTCAATTTTGGATTACTTCATTTTTCAGGTTGGATGGCTGTATTTCTTTACCAGCAGTAAAGAAGTATTTCTTTACCAGATCTTGATATCTTTTCTCTGTCTTGTTGTCATATGAGGTCAGAAGGGAAAAACTGAGGAGAAAGAAAGGGAGAGTTGTACCTAGTTACATTTTGGGATCAGAATTCAAAACAAAAGAGAAAGCTCAATACATGTTTTCTTGCATGCAAATATTTGTAACAAGAATCATAATCATAATCATTATCTACATTAAAAATCATCATTATTAATAGCAGTGGAAGCAGTGGTATTTGAAGAAAAATTTCCTCCCTAGTCACTTATAAGAAGACAAATCTTTACAAAATACTGAAATTAAAATTCAAAAAACAGTAAACATGGTTAGTTTTGATTTGCCACACTTTGAGTTCTGTTTCTTTTTTATAGATTCAAAATATTCATCTGCATTGGAAATCTCAGTCTCAAATAGCTACTTTTCCATAAAATACACTTTTTAGATTGCATACTTTCAGTTTTGGCAAATTGACCCCAGGATTAATTAATTTTCCCTCTCTTAAACCCTTACATGTCACTCTGCAGCCCTACCCCTGCTATGTTCTGTTTGACTGGACCATTGAATTTCTTGCTCACAGAATACTCATCACAGGGAAAGAAGCTGGAATGAGATTAGACTTGATCAGTAGTGATTGGTGATGTATGGGGGGGACACAAACACTCTTTTTTTCTATCTGAAATGACTTGTTGACATTGCTTGTGTTGTTCCTTGCTTGCATTGAGCGAGGATTTCCACTTTTTTTTTTTGATCATGGAGTTGTCTTTGCTTTGGCCTGTCGTTGTCCAAACATGGAAATACCAAGTGACTGAGTGATGAGCAGTGGGGGTTGCTGTAAAGAATCTCCACATATACACACTGTGTATATGTGTGTAGCTCCCATGCACAGGCACAGAATAAAAAAAAATTATCCCTGCACTTTCAGGTACTTTTTACTGGTAAAATAGCTGCAGGGTGATTGAGATTAATCAAATTACTTGAAAGAACAAAAGTTCAGGGAAATAGGCATGGCAATAATCCTTGTGATTTATGAGCATCGTGAAGGATTTACCACATTCAGTTCACATGATAATTTCGCTTTGGTCACTGCCTTCTGACTCACCATGAGAACTAATTAGCAAACCTGAGATATCTGAATCTAAAATGATTCTGTTTATTATGCATGATGAATAGAAAGCCATTGTACTAACATTCCCTTATTTTTCTTTAAGATTTAAGTGACTGAAAATGAAAGGTAAGTGTCCGAGTTGTCCAAAACTTGACATATATTATTTTCTTCTTTTTGCAATTCCCAACATTGTCTTTCAGCCTTCCCTCATTTTAGATTTTTTTTCCCATCTCTTCAGATATGCAACTGCCTAACTTACCAAACAAAGAAAATCTTCAAATTCTTGTAAAATCTGATGTCCTCTTCCCAGTTACAGCTGCAATTTCTCCATTATTAGTGTTACTAAATATTGTTATTTTCCTTTTTTTTCCCCCATCCATCTTTGCTTTCTGCTGTTTCTTGCCCACTGAAAGGTGTGTTGATTAGCACTATGACAGGAAAAATAAGCAGGGAAATTATACAAAAAAGCCACATAGATGTCTCTGAAATATTTTGGAAATTCTGTAGCAGGAACATATATGTCACCTTCTGCCATAAGTATAAATTGCTTCAGCTCATTTCTTGTTGAAGTGTGAGATGTATTAATAAGGAGTGGGTTTAAAATCCTCATTGTTATTTTAAAGGTCAGCCAGCACATACAAGCAGCATGCCAATGACAGGAGTTAATCATTTACATATCAGAAGATAAAAGCATTAACTCACATGAAATACAGTGACAGCATCACACTGACAATTGTTTTCCTTGGGAAAGCTATATTAAATTTTCATGTGGGTCCAGGAACCACAATGAAGAAGTTGAATCAAACATGAACTTGCAATAATATAGGATACTTCCTGATAAGTTCATGTGTATCCTCTGATAATTTAACACACTTGTGCTAAATGAAAGGTACTCTGTACATCCTTCATTAAGGGACAGCAGCCTTTAGTTTACCAGTATCTACTGGAGAACTGTGACAGCAACTTGACAACTCAGTTTTTCTCCTGCTAATTTGTTATCAGGTGAGACGATACCTGCATTCAAAGAATGTCTTGATAAGTCCTCCACTCTGGTAAGACAGGATTGAGTAGACACTGTCATTTTGTCTATGTTTGGACAAAAGTGAGAAGATCTCTTAAATCACATAGCTCTTGGAAAAGGAGCTATGGATTAGTTATTTTCATGTTCTTTCTACATGAGGACCCGGTCTGAAAGACTGAGAAGAAACATCTTTATGCATTAATAGTACACGGTCTGTTTGATTTGGTCAAAGGTTTCTTTGGTCAACGTTTTAAAAATCATCTAGCCAACCCTCTTTTTGGAAGGTGCTAAATACTAGTTGAAAAATTGATCAAGAAAAGTATTTGAAGCCATAGATGTCCAAACTGAAAAACAGAAATCCTGAAAAATACAGGCTAGTTTTCTGGAGCTTCCTCAAAATTTATGTGGCAAACAGGATATTTGATTTTTTACAATACAGGGCATCACACGATTGTCATTTGCCTGCTTGCTGTTATCTGTTCCAGTAGTGAAACTTGTTCCTTGGATTGGACAGGCAACAATACTGACATTGCTCCCTACAAAAATGGCATCTTTAAAATCTAGCTAAGATTTTGTAGGATTCCTGTCATCTTCCTGAAGTTTACATTCCCAGCCATCCTTGGCAATACTAAAGCAAATTTTCTTTTCGGGGTAATAATAATAATAATAACAAAGTAACAATAATAATAATAATAATAATAATAATAATAATAATAATAATAATAA
>QUSF01000001.1:21877078-22123971 GCA_003676055.1 Chloebia gouldiae | reverse complement strand
ATAATAATAATAATAATAATAATAATAATAATAATAATAATAATAATTTTCTTTTAAATTCAAATCATGACATAAAACTTGCCAGAATAATCACAAGCCCTTACAGAAGGGATGACTTTAAGGAACTTTATTAGGCATGGAAGTTAAGACTATGTTGAGAGGAAAATGAGATGGTAAGAAAATGAGAAAGCAATTCAAAACACTGCCTGACAATCCAGACCTGTGCAAAATGCACCAGTGACTAATTAATGGTATGAACTTATACAGAGCAAGCCCAAACAGAAAGCTTTCCCTTTGATGATTTGCTTTCATGTGTGACTGGAAGGACCTGACTTCATGTTTATCCCCTGTAGTGGTCATTTAGTCCTTGAAGGACTGGATTAAAGTCCCCTTCCCATTCTGGCCTTGTGCCACTGTTTGCCCACAGGCACTGGCATATGCTATGGGTGCTGCATTGGATGGAGCTCCTCGTGTTTCCCCCCAAAAAGTGATCTGTTGGTTCACCTTGAACTCCACCCAGGGGATGAGTGTGATAATTTCAATATACTGTGCTTTTCCACACCAAGTATTATCTACACTGGAAAAAGTGTCGAGAAAAAATGGAGTGGGGAAGACTGTGTTTCATGAAAACAAAAACCTGTTGTGAAGGAAGTGTTTAAAACATGTAGAAGGACATTGCCAAATTACAAAGACTTGTTATTGCATCTATTATAAAATTATAATAATACAGAGGGGACTTCTTTCTGCTAAGGAAATTACTTGCTATATTGTTAATAATTAAAGAAAAATAAAAACAATATGACAGACTCAGCAATTCAAGCATCTAATAAGCTTTGATAAACAGCTTCTATAGAGCCTGTGCAAATACAGATTAACTTTAAAAATGCTATTATCCCCAGCAGAGAGATGTTCAACTACTTAAGTTGAGAGACAATTATGGATAGTAGATTGCATGTTGAGTGGTACTGAAGGGCTGTCAGTGAAGATACACGTTGAGGACTTTAAATAGCTCTCCCTGGCTCTCTCAGTGCCAGAAGCCCCTTTTTGACAAATCTGCATTGCATTTGAAGGAACAGAGAGGAAGTACCTTACCCAGTAACTCTCTCCTGGGACATGTTACATTGATGGGAGGACACAGTTTACTCATGAGGTGGTCATGGTTTGCAGTTGACCTGATATTACCTGAATAGTTTTGTAGCTTTAGTCACTCAGTGCAATGAAATGCTCACAAAAAATTTGAATCTTGGCTGTCAGGCTGTAGCTTTTCTTTCTCAAGCTGTACCAATAAGAGCACCACAGAGAACAGTCCTAGAGTCACAGAATTTCTTCTGTCCAGGGTAAATTTTCAGTCCAGGGAACAAAATCCACTTATCTGTTGTAGTGAAAAAGCTTACAGCCTTCCTATATGCATAAAATTATGATACAGACCTTGTGGTACTTTCTCTACTTATAGTATATATGATAGATCATTACAACAGCTCTAGGAAAACCCAAAGTTTCAATTACTTCCTTTGGTTTACATTTTTGAATTTTTTTAATTTTGTGAACTGGAGATAGTTAAGTCAGTTCTCACTTTAGTTTTTAGTCCTGTCTGTGTGCTCTATAGAGGCTGACAAACAGTTCTGAAAAGCTAGATGAGGAGATTAATTTGCTAATGATTACTTAACATACCTTTGTATAAGGGGAAAAAGAAAAATAGTCACATATGGATGAAATCCTGTCTAAAAACCTAAATTTTGTACAAAATTAATCTGTTAACATCCAGGCTATTACTGTATTAAAAAAAAATTAAAATATTACTATTTGTTCCAGTTTTCAATGCCCTGAATTATTAGTGGAAGCTGAAGAAGAATGAAAAACTGAGCCCCAGGCGGTGATGAATATTTCTATGAGAAGTGCTAGGCAATTGGAATAAATCATTATAAAAAGTGAGGAGCGTGTGAAACAGGCAACAAATAACTGGAGGGCACTTTTTTGTTACCAGTCTGTATGAAAGTCTGCTTGTAACCATGGCAACTGGAAGGCCACGTTTACAGCATTGCTACCAACAAATATTGAAGAGTAACTTACAGCACTTCCCTCATTCAAGCAATATTGGCTGCTTTCCGTGCTGTGCCCTACAGACATGTCCTCTGGCCCCAGGCTCCTCCCTTCACAGGGACAATCTGCAACAGGGCCAGTCAAGCCCTGCAAGTCTGCATTCCTCACTCTTGTCAAGGGGACTGGCATGCAGCATTCCATTTTTTTCATTATTTACTCTGTTTTCAGTAATAACATTGAAGTTTTACAAAGTGGTCCAGCTAACCCACATGGGACAGGAGGATAAACCTGATTTAACAAAGGAGTGTCATCTAAAAGAGCAATAAGCAATGTGATAATCAAAAGTTAAATGATGCACTGAGATGTTAATGCACAACTACTTTTGCTCACTGTACCAAAGCATTCTGGAATGCTTTAGAATGAACATTCGGGAACAAAAGTAACAAAAATTCAATTTATTTTCATTTTTTTTATCCATAGACTCCATAAGTGATGCCTCTATCTGAGTCTTAAATTAAACAACTAAAAGTACTTTGCATGTACATTTGTATATTTTGTATAACATATGGAATTATTTTAAACTTTACTTTAATTCTGAGCTCCAAATTTTTCTGGGTTTTTGGTGGTGGGGCTGTTCTTTATCCTTATTGGCCTGGAATACTATAGATCACTACCCATTCTCATCAAAGAGTTCTCCAAATAACAAAACTATGAGTAGAAACCATGTCCCTGGCAATCCATATCTATAGATAGATAGATAGATAGATAGATAGATTGATTGATTGATTTTGCAGCCAGCTGTTTAGGTCAGAAAAAAAGCCTGTACTACACCAGACATATTTGCCATGGGTACTTTATTTCTATTTACAGTGATGAAGAAAAAATAGAATTTTTTGCAGGATAATAACTTTTTGATAACATAGAGATTCTAATACCATGTTTTGGAAAATGGAGAATCATAGAATATCTCAAGTAGGAAGGGACCCACAAGGATCATTGAAGTCCGACTCCTGTACCTGACAGGAGAGCCACAAAAATCATACCATGTGACATAGAGTATATAAAGGATCATCATTGTTTTCATTTTTCTGTC
Organism: Chloebia gouldiae; assembly: GCA_003676055.1. Taxonomy (NCBI): domain Eukaryota; kingdom Metazoa; phylum Chordata; class Aves; order Passeriformes; family Passeridae; genus Chloebia; species Chloebia gouldiae. The sequence goes on along the minus strand of QUSF01000001.1, from coordinate 22,120,838 downwards.
ATAGGACATTGAAATTACCTGTATTTGAGTAACTCTGAAGTCATAAAAGCAAATTAATATAAACAGTTGCAGCTTAGGATCGTCATTTATTCTTTATAGTGATTTTTAGAGCTTTCTGCTGCATGAACTGTTATTAACATTAAATTCTTTGTCCAGAAGGGAATTTATTATATAATAGGATTTGTTTTTCTTATGATGTGATAGTAAAAATTAAAAAAATTATAATAATTCTTCTTATTTTTCCATGAATATTCTTCACTGGACATAATATTCCATTTGAGAACCAGTGACTAGTACGTATCCTGCATGGGTTCTCCACACTTGTTATTCTGTACCTATGTTTGCTTCTGTGGGTTAGAACCCATTGCTTAATTTTGTGAGAAAGAGGACAAATATCATAATGTTTTAAGAGATATCAAATTCACAATAATTTGTGTGGTTTTTTTCACCTGAATGACAAGAAGATTCCATAAGCCCATCTCTCTCATTTGCTTTTGTGTTCTATGAGTTTCCTCAACATCATGAAATACTCACATTCTGCATGAGTAAGAATCTATCAACAAAAATATTTTTTTAAATCCTACTTTGAAGAGAAATTGCTCTGGGTTAGAAAGTGCTTGCTTCAACAGTTGGCAATTCCACCCTCAAAGTCAAATACACTAGTATAAAAAATTCTTTCAGTCCCTAAATGCTGATTTGATAAAAACAACATGAAAGAAGGAGCTGTGATTTTAATTTTCAAGGAGCTGAGGTCTCGCAGTTGGTGTGGATTTAATTTAAAATATTGAGTTTTCACTACTTTGGGGGTCCAGGCTGTGCTGTTTTCTATAATTGCCCTGATGAACAATTATCTAGAACTAAAGAATGTAAAATACTTGAAGGAATGCAATGAACCCAACTTAATGTCAAAATCATTAAATCCCCAGCTGGGAGAAGAATCACTCTCTTCCATTTCCAAAAAAGAAGTTAAAGATGCCATAACGTGCAAGTCTACCTGAAACTAATAACTAGATCTTTGTCATGGCAAGAGCTATAAAGGACAAATGCAAACTATACACTCCTTGAAATGTTTGGATTTAGGGGATAGCCACAGTTAGTATGGTGGCAGGGATTTTTAGTTACAGGACTGTTTAGTTACAGTCTCCTGTTTTACTTACAGGAGAGCTGATAAATAGTGTGGGAGACATCCTGCTGGGAGACACTCTCACGCCTTTATCCCTAGCACTGCCTACCTCCCACTGTGTTCCACTGGTTCTTCTTGGGAGTTTGCAGCGGGGTAAAGCAGCTCTTTATAAATGAGCATGAAAATGCTGCAGGCGCACAAAAGCACTCCCTGATGAATACTGTGTGTGCAGAGACTCCACCTGTTACTCAAAAGCAAGCATAACATGAAGAACATATTGAGTATTAGGCTGTTTGTTGAATCAAGACCCTGTACCATTAGAGTAAAAAATACTTTTTTTCTTCCAAATACCAAGTCTTTGATCCTTACTTGTGAGCCTAGCTCATTGAAAGGATATGTCCCTGTATGTATAATCAGGCGGTTGATGTCCTTTTGTGTCATTTTCATTTTACTCTTTCTGAATGGGACCTGGCTGGGGTATTGTGCAAAAACATTTCTGTCTCCCAGCTTCCCATTTCATATGACTGAAGCAATGAGCTCAGCACAGCATGATGGAGAAATTGCAGATTGAACAGATGATTCAGAGGTGAGATGAGGACAAACCTGTGTTTGAATTGTGGGGTGGGGAGGGGTGGTACTTGAGTTAACGTATACAAGGCTTTCACAAATAACAAGGGCTTTTTGTGTTTTCAAACTCAGCTTGTTTTTCTGAGCATTAAATAATTGCTGGAAAATTTGTTTGCAGCTAGTTTAATAGTTAGTAACAACAATTCATTATATTAATTCCACACAACTACTACTCTTTCTCACCAATGTTAAATAGTTTAGTTGAACACATGCTATATATGTCCTCATTTGGTTGATGTAAATATATTTACTATATTCTGTACCAAAACAATATGGAAAATGCAGCTTTGACTCAACAGGGAATTTAGTAGTAAACAGCTCAGTATAATTACTTAAGACAGGTTTTAGTCTGCTGGATCATGAAATATTCATAGTCATACATAAGAATAAATGTCAGTACCACAACATTTCTTTTCACATCTAGGACATTACCTGTGAATTGTTTGAGCAAGTATTTCCTTGCAAAAGGCTGAAGTAACATTTCTGCCTGCAGTAATGTGCTAAACAGCTTTGTGTGTGGTGCTATCCTGCACTAATCAATCCTCTAGGGTGAGGTTATGATTATTATTCTCATCACTGGCTTTTGTAAAACAAGGGTAATGCTTGCTGGTGAGCAAAGATTTGACATTTGAGCCCTGTAGAAAACTTGCACAATACTCAACATCTTACACTTGTATGTAAACTTAGTGCAAGACAAAGCTCTTTCCTGCTTTAAAGACAGTCTATTATACAGGCACCATATCCTTAAACTAGATGGAACAAAGTTAAAAGTTGCATGGGAAGAAAAATTTAAAAGGCTGCCTAGTTGTCAGAAACATTAATTCTGGATTGCTTTTTGTTGAAATTTGTGTGCAATTGCATGTTTAGATCCAGATGTAAATAGCACACTCAGCAGGCAGTGAGATTTCACTTAGAGGGCATGGAGGTTTGCAGCAGGCTGCTTAGCAATAGTGGGCCAATTCCCAGCTGGAATAAGCTGGAGTGGGTCCTAGTGAACTTTACATCTACTGCATGTGTCCTAGTGATTATACAGCTCCAAGCATGTGCCCAGACCAGTATCAGGAGACAGCATGAGGGTAAAAGAACCTTTGGTCTGATTCAGTGCAGACATTTTTATGTGAATAGGGAATATTACTAATTTTCACTATTTTTATATTGTTATTAATGGTGAATTATTGCTGTTATTATTCTTATTGTTATTATTAAAGCAAAAGCCAAGGTAGACAAAACATGGGCACACATTGTGACCCACAGATGAGCTTCTGCCAGGGCATGAGGTATCATGGCAGCACTGGGACTGGGCTTAACAAGTACAGAACAGCTTTCCCCTGCATACCTGCATCATAGACCTGTACTTGCAGCATTCTCGCCCTTTGGAATACCAGTGAGTTTTTGGTGGCACCCATCTTGTATCTCTTTGATGCTGGAAATCATTTGATGCTGTTCTTGTGGGCTCCACCTGAACCTACTCAGATGACACATGAAGCAAGGTTTGCATCCTTTTCAGCCCAGGCATGGCAGGAATGACACCCACCTGAAGGCTCAGTGTGAATAATGCACTCCCCTTCCTTCTGACCATCAGCTGGTGAAACAGGGATCAGAATGGAGCATGGTGTTTCCAGGTGGAGTTTATTCATTCAGTACATCAGGTGGAGTAATAAACTCCAGGTGGAGTTTATTTATTCAGTACATCAGTGAATTGTGAGCCTATGTTTACAAACATGCTCAGAGAAGCAAACTGTTGTCATCTCAGCCTTAGTAAATATAAGAATCTGATGTTCTAACTCTGATAAGAGATACTTTTATCCACCAGTGGGTTTTGTTTCAAATCAGAATGGTTTTTTTTCAGATACAGCATAAATTACATAAATTGTTCCTCTTACACAAGTATATCAGAATCTAACCCAGCTTTTGCTAACAATATGTTGATAATGAAATAGAAAAACACTTCTTTCAGAGCTACATTATATTGTCTTTTTTTTGGGTGAAACCAGTTGGCCATAATGCTCAAGTCTTATGGGAAGCTGGAAAGATATTTTTTAAAATGCTTCTACATATGTCAGAGGAGATTTGTGCTTATTAATTAGCACCTTGAGAAGACAATTTCAAGAATATGTAGGAGTGTAGGAGTGGTCTACTTAATTAGGGACTCTCAGAAACCTTAGATCAACAGAGTTTGGATGTACATTAATTTTTTGATGTCTATTATTTCATCTAGACACAGAATTTTGTTGAAATATTGAAATATTTGACCTAGTTCTCAGCTTTAGTATCTGAGGCTACAGAGACTTTCATATCTCAGCCAATTTCACATGTTGGATGTTACACAGATTATGAATAGAAAAATAAATAAAAATATTAAGAGAATATTATGAACAAGTAGACTGGCTGGCAACATCATAATCCCCCTATGAGTATGCAAATTAAAATTAATTAAGGAGAGGAAAGTAGATTGTTAATACTGACAACGGATTTTTTTTTTACTGTCTTATTTTCTTTTTTTTTTTCAATTTAATAGCAATTTTAATTTGCTATAGTTATTTCTTTTGCTGGAAGTGAAGAATATATGAGCACCTGATAAATTTTAGAGTGCAATAGTAATCTGGCACAAATAAACCTTCTATGTTTCCTACCTTCCTCCTGAAAAGAGGATAATTCATATGAGGGATTCCAACAGATAGGAAAGTATCATAAATGAGATTTTATGGTTCTCATGTTAGACAGACCAAGGTCTTGATTGTAGTGATATTTTTTTTTAGGTTAGTGTCTCAGGTGATGGCCTCAGAGATATGTCACCCTGTGTTTTCATGGAAAGTTTCAGTGCTGTGAAAGAATTTGCACTTTTTATTCACCAGTCTTTTCATTGCTCTCCTTGAGTGCTTCCTATTCCATATTCTGTTTCTACATAATCATTTTAATAAAAGCAGTAAAATACAGACCAGTCACTATTATAATTTCTTATTATCCTTATAAAAAAGGAATTTAATTGTAGAGTGTATTAGACACCTGAGCAGGAAATTCTAGGCCAGTATAAGCAAGCACAGGCTTTTTACTGTACTAACACCACTGTTATAATTCCCTGCTCACATATCCTGCTCCTGTATTAGACCCCTACCTCAAAGGTTCTCTACTGTTGCTCTCAGTTGTGTTGGTTCTGTAACCAAGAGCAAGAGTAACTTGCTGTCAAGGAAGAGTACTTTTGAAGTAGGATGGATCATGTGAGGTACACATGATATGTGTGGAAGGATGTTATTTTAAAAACATTCTCCTTGCTAGTGAATATCAGGAAATTATCCTTGAGACAACTTCAGATGGAGCAGATGGGGAGAGAGCAGAGTGGAGTGGAAGGGAAAGAAGATATACAGGAAGGATGTGGAGGCTGATTTCTGGCTTCCCGACTCTAACATCCCAAAGGAAAATGATTTATTTCATCTATGTCCTACTACATGCAACATTTTAAAATTCTTTATTTCTCTAAAATTAAAACATTTTTGAACACCAAATCTGAGAAAAATCTGCTACACTGTCCATCTTCTCAGTCTCTCGACACTGGTGGTCATGGTTTCACAGAGGAGGCTTACTCACATGTGTAGTGTTTATATAGGAAAGTCTTAATCAAAACCACAAAACAAAATCTTTAATTTATATAAGAAATCAAAAGATAATAGATTTTAAAAAAAATCTCTCAGTATTTTCCAATTACTTCAGTTATTAATTTGACTAAGTGCCATATCCAGGGACATTTAAGGAATCCCGCTTCTATCCTTTGATCAATTTCAGTCAGAGGAATTGCAAACTGATCAGAAGATATTTCTTCTCAGTCTGGCTCTGTACAACATAATGTCATGAACACATTTTTTTTCTAAATACCAGGTTCAGACTTTTAAGGAAAGTTTTATTCCCAGTAAGCAGTCAAGCTCTTAACAGCCATTTGAATTTGAAAATTTCTAAGAATTAATCAAATGGATTATTGGATGGACTTGAATGAGGAAACTGGTTTTGATCCAAAGCCCAATTATTGCCATTCATACCAGTGAGTTGTTTTTAAACAATTATATGATTCAGTGATTTTATAGAAGCTTATGAAAGATCAGTTATCTAGACAGATCTCTGTGAGGGTAATGTGCTAACCTAGACTATCAGCATGTCACTAGAACCAAAAATTAGAGAAGTCTTAAGAACTTAAAGAAATGATAGAACCATAGAATCATTTTGGTTGGAAAAAACCTTAAAGATAACTGAGTCCAACTGCAGAGACCTAACAGTGCCAAGTCTACTTCAAGAAGGATTCCAAAAAATCTTGGAAACATGAAATACATCATTGATAAGCTAATGGAAATTTTGAATTAAATGAAATAAAATTAATTAGTTATGAGATTATGCATAATGTTCTATTTGAATGTTAGTTACATAGGACAAGAAAAATACTTATCTGTTCATCTCTATTCCTAGATAATAAACATTGCAATCTCTGATGTGTATTTCTATAATTATAAATTTTGTAATAAAAAACAACCCCAACTAAGGTAGTGGAACTTTTTTTTCTTAATCTTAAATGCTTCAGTAAAAAGGAAATATATAGAATATGGAAATCAGGCTAAGGGAACAGCAAAGAGATGGAAGGGGACAAACCCTCAGGATGAATACATGCTAGAGAAATATTTATTTTAAAATAGGTCACCTTTACATCAATTCTTTGATACATGTTGTCATTATTAAGTGTTTATGATAGTGCCTAAGAATATTAACATAGAACTGAGGGACATGTGCAGCTTTTTAAAAAAACTCCTGTCCTTTCTTTAAGGTATTTACTATCCATTCTGGCAGATGACATGAAGGGTAAAGAGACAGAATGGGAATAAAAGAAGATAATTAGGTGATGCTATCAAAAGAGTTCAGCAGAAAGGGGGTTTGTCAATGCTTATTTCACTTCTTTTGTACTAACACATCCAATTTATATCTCTACTTGTTTGCTGGGTAGTATTCAGGAGGAACAAAACCCATTTTCTGTTGCCACATCTTCTTTACAAACCTATACAGCAGAAAAACTCTTAATTTTTTTTTAAATCTTGTATCAACCTCGATATAAACCTTGACAGAAAAAATGTTCGTTTTTTGCAGAGGTTCTTGTCCCACAGCTGGAAAGCATGGCTCCATATACTGTGTCCAGCTGTTGGTCCTAATGTGAACACAAAAGATTATTGTACAGCTTCCAAACTAGCAAGACACTGTATTATATATTGTATTATTATGTATTATTATTATTATGTATTAACATATGCAGTAATATATGTAGAAATGCATGTGTCCATAGAATATAGATAGATCACAAGAAAGCATTCCCGATTAATATAATTCTTTGCATGCATCCTCAGCATGATACAAGCAGTTTGAAAAGAGCTCTGGTGCAATAATTTACTAAAGAATATGAAAGACATGTACAAAAGGTGTTGTAACACTGCTGTGGAATATTTTACAGACAGTGGAGTATTGGTTATTGCTAAGCTATCCCATTGAAACAATATTTATAAATACATCCTATACCTGCATCAAATTAGAAGTGGCTATCTGACCTATATCCCATCAAATGCAGAAAAAGAGACACCTGACATTACACTCCAAATATCCCCACGGAAAGTTGTAGACATGATTTTTTTTCCCAAGCTCCCCCTTTCTTTAATCCTAACAGTTACGAAGTGGAAAGCATTTTGATGGGAGACATATTTTTCCTGCTGACTTACTACTTCTGAGTATTGGTAAACTGCTTACTGATTACTGATTGAAAGAACTGATCTGCTGCATCCTTGCAGGCTTCGAATTAGTCAAAGTACACCTAGGATAAGAACTGGGAATGCTTTCTGATTTCCTGTGCCTCTGAAGTAAAACAAGTAAAAGTTCAGTTTATATTGTTCCCACTTAATAACTGTCAGGATGAGACACAGGTAAGAGGTATTTCAGCCTGAAATGCCTATGTCTAATACAAAAGACAACAATCTGTTTGCTGACACTTCTTTTTGAACATAACATTGAATTATTTGCACATCCCTAAGAATTCAATGCATCAGACTGCATCATACCATGTATGGTTCCCTTGGTCTAATCAGAACTGAGGAATTTTTCTCTCTCCTCCTAACTGTGACACTTGTTTTATCCAGACACTTAAGATATTACATATTTAATGCTTATTATTTGGTCCATGATTAACTGAAAGATAATAAAAAAGCAACACCATCCACCTTCTTCACAGATCCTTCTTACAACCAGAACAAAATGTTTCTTCTGCTTTAAATGAACAAACACCTTCTTGGAGTAGCCTACCTCAATAGCTCACTGGCTGGGCATGAGGAAGAAGCTCACTTTAGAAAGAGATTAGATCCTTAATCAAAGGAGTGTGAAGACAGTGATTGAATCAATCAAGGAACAAGCACACAACAGTGTTTAGATCTGAAGAGGAGAGGAGTGTGTCCCTTGATCCCACATCTTTCTCACACATTTCATAAGGACATGTGTGAGCCTGAGGGGGTAAATAGTCTCCATTTGCTCTGGCCATTAGATGTGAAGGTGAGATATGAGCTAACCCATGAGCTCCACAAGTTCTTCAGAGGTAGGAGACAAGAAAACCCTTGCATGGCTCATTAGAAAAACAGCCCAGAATCATGTCAAGGATTTGACATGTGCATTTTAATCTGTCTTCTCGTTCCTCCTCATAGCAAGGAGTGTGAGATTCATTACCAGGATGATTCATACCCTGACTGTCAGGGGGTTCATTACATGGCAAAAGGGCATTTAGATTCCTGAATGGGAAAATTAAAAATTTCGAGGAGATTTCTCTTCATATCATCAACACTAACAAAAGTGATGACCCACCACTTGGGATGAATTTCTGTAATCATTTTTTTTGTTTTTCCTGCACGTTACCACCCTTGATTTTCTACTACAGACCTGCCTTCAGAAAATAGGTTATTTTAATTATAATTTATTGTGAATGAAAAACTCTAACTTGGACAAAAATAAAAATACTTCAGATTATAATGAAAGTCTTCTCTGAAATACTGTGGACCAAAAGATGTTTTGATTTATGACAAATATGATGGGGTCTACTGAAACGTGAGGGTGCACAGATGAAATGACAATTGTGCTGTATCCAGCCTACTCTGAATACCACTTTCACCCTGGCTAAGAGATGATCCTATCAACTTTACATATACAAAGTATAAAAAACCTGGAAGCCTTCTTGGATTTTTCTGATAGTTGACAAAGGATGTTTGGCATTATCTTCATAACTTCTGCTCCAGTGAGACAAGAACATTTCATTAGGATTTATCTCGAGTACCAAGCTCCTTTCTAGAGTACTCTTGAATCCCAACAACAAAATCTTATTAAAGCAAAGTTTTATGAACAGGTACCACCTTTGTTCTCCATCAAATTAACATTTTTCAGAGGGTTCCAGGTGAGTAAAAGTCTAGGATTTAAAATGAAGCTGATTTGTAATGTTTTCTATATCAATTATTACAGACATGTCTGTAGACATGCTTTTATAAAAATGGCCGTTTCATACTTCACTATATATGTTGAGTTGTGTGGGGTGTTAGGCACTTCTACAACTATATAAGTTCCATAAAGATAATACATTTTTGTATTCAAAAAATGTTGAATGCAATTCCAAGTCTGAGCATTTTTCAAAGCTTTAGTTGCCATATCAAGTTAGTAAGTAATAGGGGAGGATGACAGGTATAAAGAAATAGATAACAGAAACATAATGAATCAGTTATTAAAAAGAAGAATTTTCTTATGAATCCACTTGCAAAAGGAATCTATTCTGTAGGAAGAGCATTTGAATGTTGGCAGAAATAAAACATATGGTAATATATTTGTAAGATAGTGAAATACATATTCTTTTAAATATGTTGAAAAATATGGCAGATAATGTACACTTTTTATAAATGCCTATAAATATTTATAATGAAATATATTGAAACATATACTTGTCAAGTATATGTTTTGTCTTTGAATAAAGAATTAATAATGTGAAATGCTTAGCAGTGATAGCTAGATGACTCAGGGGAACAAGATATCTGAGCAGAATGTTAAGTGTGTGACTTCCGTTGATTTCAACAAGAGAAGATTTTCATTTTAAAAGTACAGAAACAATGCTGCATTGTTTCTGTAACTTATACTGGAAAGCATCATCAGTTAGTCACCATCACACTGGCACTCTTTATTACATCTGGAGTCTCAGTAACTATCCAGACAGACAAAAAGGCTCTTTTCAAATTTCTTCCTTATGTATCCAAAACTAAGGTACTCCCGATCAGTTCTGACTGACATGTTGCTTTTCTGCTGGGAAATAGAAAGTTTATCTTCATCCCTATCCAAAAATAGAGAAGAGAGTGGCAAATGAAAGGAGTATAGAGAGGTGACTATGTATCAATTTGCCACTGCAGTGGGGAAGTGTTTTTCTGTGGGATACTGACTACCAGTGTGATTTGTAGATTGAGATAAAGTTAATTAGTCTATCCTTGATCTCCGTAGAAACTTATTAGAAATAAATAGCCCCTTCTTTTCACTCAAAACAAGCTAAGTAAATATGTTCCTCTGTTTGTAGTTTCTTAAGGCTGAATGTAAGAAAAAGATCACCAAATTGTCTTGTCCTGCATCAAAACAATAAAGGCATTATGAGATAATTGTCCCTTGGTTTCTCTTTCTGTGTGGATAGGAAAGATTCAAATCAGATACACATCAGGCTTTATTAAAATTTTCTAACTCTTGTGACCCATTTTGAATTTCTGAATTTCAGATGTTTGCATTTAAGGTGTTCACCTCAGCTTAGTAAGTAATAGGAAAAGGATGGCTGTTATCTCTAGATCTATCTCTTCTAAGACACATCCAACAGTGCTACTCTTTATTCACTGGTTTCTGTCATTTTGGGTAAGACTGGGGAAGAATGATAGCAGCAAATAAATAAAATGATGGTACATTACATGGAGACAGAGGAAAATCCATTAGGAAATACATATTTTTATTTTTTAGAGTTATATAAAAAAGATAACAATTTGAAATTAATCAAAGAACTAAAGCATTTTCATGAAAAATATTACCAGGGAATATTTTAGTTAGACATCCACCAAAGTAGCTGGAGCAGACAGCCTTAGCAAGTCATCTAGAAGTTTTTCCTTAATTACTTCCTTCACTCTTCTGTAATCTAGGGGGAGGAATAAGCACATACAAATCATGACTGACTTGTATTCTGTTGCTAGATATGAAAACTACTTCTATGCATCCAAGTTCTTTTAGGTGAAAGATGCCACATAGCAATGGAAGACACTAGGATATATGCCTAAGAAGAAGAAAGGAAATTTCTTGGTCATCAGGCTTCCCTTTCCCTTATTCTCATTTTATTTTTATTCAGATTTACAGAAACTTTTAATGTTTGTATGGCTTTTAGATAAGACAATTTTATTCATAGTGGTTTATGTACAGTATTATATTTTGGACTGGTGACCAAAACAGTATTGATGTTTCAGTTGTTGCTGAGCAGTGCTTACTCTGCATCAAGGGTTTCTCTGTTTCTCACTCCATCCCACCAGCCAGCAGGCTGGGAATGCACAAGAGATTGGGAGAGGGCACTTATGAGACAAGAGACATCGACTGATGCCACACACATCTGGTCCCATGGGTATTCAGAGATAAAATCTGGGAGAAAGAGGAGGAAGAGGGAAAATTCAGACTGATCGTGTTTGTCTTCCCAAGGCACTGCTAATGTATGATGGAGCCTGGCTTTCCTTGTTTTACTTTGCTTCTGCATGGCTTTGCTTTACCTATCAAACTGTCCTTATCTCAACCCACAAGTCTTCTCACTTTTACACCTCAGATTCTCTCCCCCATCCTGGTGTAGAGGAATGGGAAGTGGTTTTGAGTGGTTTAGCTGCCTTCCCAGGGTTAACACTCAAGAGTGTTCTAATCAGACCACTGGGTGGTCGTTTAACAATGGAGAAAATTTCTAATTTTTCTTTTATTTAAGGAAAATAGCTCCCTTGAAACTTAGCTTGTGTTCTGGAATTATTTTATCATCCAGAATTTTAAATATTATGAAAATTGCATAGTGTAATATTCTTTATGTTCAGAAGTTAATTTTGTACTTCATTATCTTGATAGATTTAATTTTCAAATATAATTAATTAATCACTTACCAAAGACAGTGATTTTTAGTTTAAAGTCATCAAAAATCTGAAAGTGTCCAAGGCCAATATAGCATAGTACTTGATCTTACTTTTATGTTACTTAAAATGCTCACTAAAAGCAAAACTTCACTGGGGAAAAAAAATTGCTTCCTGGCTACAACCACGTCACCATTAAGAAGTTTCTGAGTTGATTTTATAATCTTTTAAAAATAATAATGGAAATGCTGATACACCTATGGGAACCACAATAGACCCCCAGTGAATCAAGCACACAAAACCTTGAGTGGTGCTGCAACTCTCCAAGGTGGCCTTTGCTTCCTCACATGTCACTGTTAGCTGGTAGTGACAGCTGTCATGTGTCCCAGAAGAGAGAGAAGTCTCATCACAGAACTTCAACCTGTGGCACTGGTCCTACTGGGAAAGCAGTAGCTTATGAGATGTTAAAAAGCAAGAAGAATGCATAGATATGGCTGAGAGCATCTGTTGCTAACTGACATAAAATACTCTATTTCCTCTTCTACATCAGGTGGGTTTAGGTGCCACATGGCAGTGGAAGCCAGAAAGAAATATCCCTGACAAGTAGGAGAAAATTAAGAGTAAGAGAAGGTATGGCCAGTGGAGTGGACTGTAAATGTTCTGAATGGATAACAGCAAGATCAGCTTACATTTGTCAAGGCAAGGAAAGTACATTTCCACAATTGAAGAGTGAGCCAGCTGAGTGCACACAAATTTCAGTTTTGTGGATGGTTTAGAAAAGAGTGCATTTGATGCTGAAGTTACATTGGAATCACTAGTAGACTGGTGTAATTTGGTTTACAGGAAAGGTAAACAGCCGGCTCACTGAAGCACAGGTGGCAACCTCCCACGTCAGTGCAGTGATCCATGTGTGTGTGCACTAAACAAGAGTTTGCTGTACATGACACATTGCAATTGTACTCAGCTGTCTTGGGGAAAAAATTGGGTCTCCATATTAGGCTGAGGGAAAACAAAACCAGAATGATATTCTGCAACTGGTATTTTCTGAACCTCTTTCCTTTTCTTTCGCAATGCCGAGAGTGGGGATTCTACTGCATCTGTAGGTCAGGCCACCTGCTTGACAAATGCAAAGGTAAGTGGAAGAGCTTCTGTGTATGTCAAAAAAAAAAGTTTTTCATTTTTTCCTTTCAAGTACTGCAACACAAAATGCAATAAATAAAGAATAGACATTTTTTGTGTTCCAATCATCATGGGTTGTGATTAGGAAGACATGGAGCATATGGCACTCTTTTGGTGAGTCTCTGTAACAGTGCCCTGAAAGCCTTCACAGGCCCAGGGACTTCCCCAGGGCTATTCCACATCCTTGGAAGCAACTCATCAGGAAGGGAAAAATAAATTTACAGGCTGATAGGCTCATGATTCTTCTTCATTCACAGGAGAGGGCACAAAAAGGTGGCTGTATAGACATTAACGTACATGTTCATGGGCTGTTTTGAAATAAGTCCATCCCACAGGAAAAACCAGCATTGCTCCAGCTGTGAGATGGTGAATAAAAAATACATATTTACAATTGCTGCCATCATATTGCAAGCACAATATGTAGAAAGTATGTAGACCATGTTTTGAAAGGAGGTAAAGCTGAATTAACAGGGGCATGGCCATGAGGATTGACAGTGTTTTGTTTCACCTGTTCATCTGAACCCCAAACCACCTCAAGTACTACAGGCACATTCTGGAGCACAGAACCTTTGGTCACAAACCCTTTTAAAGGCAGCTTGGCCTTCCCTGCTACAACCCAGCCAGCTGTTGTGGCTTCTGATATGGATATCACTGATTTGCACTATGTTGGAGGATGCTGTAGTGTGAAAGTATTTAATTTTTCTTGTGGCAGTGGATGATAATGCCTTCCTGGACTTTCTACAGATGATTGAGCTCAATAATATATCTTTGCAACTGTCAAAAAATACAGCTTGGATGTTCATGGCTATGTCACGTGGCTCCATAGACAAATCCTTACTTTTGTTTTTGATAGAATCTTGCACACAGACAGGCAATATAAACATGATTCCAGCCCAGCAGCTTGTCCAAAATTGGAGGATGTAAACCCAAATTTTTGTAACTCATGGGTTTTTTTTTGATGCTTTACTTCTTGTAGGTGTGTTTTCACTCCTCTCCTTTCTCCTTTGTGATCTTAATTTTTTATATGTAGGTAAAGTGGTTTTTTTAGTATGTTACATAGAAACTGAGGAGATAGAGTTGTCTAGCCAGGCCAGTTTTGTGCTAGGATGTGCAGGAAGAATCAGAAGACCTTGAGATAGTTTATGCGCAATAGCTGTTGCATTTTATTGGTTTGCATTCAATGAGGTACTACTGAAGAATTTGGAAGCATGGCCTTGAGGATCATTTAACATCATGAATCATCCAAATTTAACCTAATTATAGAAGCATATGAAGAAACTAAAAAAGTTCCACATTGGGCTGTAGAAAATAGTTTTCAATTTAACACAAGATGAAATGTCTGCAGGTGCTTTATGAAGAGAATGACTCAGAGACTCAGCAGAAGAAAAGTTAAGCCACATTCCAAAAGATGGATACCCATAATGATGTTGGATTTAACTCTTTCCTGAAAAAAATCAAAAAAATAATACAATTATTTTCTTTATGATGCATGAAAAATTATTCAAGATGACATTCTATTCATGTTCATGGGTAAAGATGGGTTAGTATATTGGGAAGGCTAATATAATTTTGCAATATAATTTTATTTTTACATTATTTTTGGTAACACAAACCAAACTTACGAAAAGAAAATCTCAAATATTTTGTGGTTATATCCTTGGACGAAGAAACTTCATTGCTAGTGTGTAGCAATGGCCTTCAAGGCCTCTTCCTCAGATACTAATCACTGGGTGAGAAGCCTAAAGGAAAACTGCCTGTAATGTTTAGTCAGTTTCTACTGCTCCATAACTCCCATTGTGGGTCTCCTGCAACAGCCTGAAGCAACTCCAGGGACCTCAGCCAGAACCTCAAGGAAAGGAGAGTGGCTGAGTAGGAGAAATGGAGTCCAAAGCATGACTGAAATAAAAGCATAAATAGTATATATTTTGATGTTTAAATGGAAGCACCGCATATTGGATATTTGAATCCTTGCATAAGGGTCATGTCTCAGCTGTATCCTTGTCTGATTTTCAGTTCTGTCATTCAAGATAATCACAATATCGTACAGATACTTCAAAGGTGAATGATCTGAAGTGCTATGACATACGAAACAAAAAGACTCAAAAATATTAAGCAGTTCAGAACAAAACTAAGGTAGAACATACTGTAGTCTTTAAATCTATAAATGGATGCTGCAAAAAGAGAAACAACCCATTCTTCATTATCCATGGGAAATAGGATAAGAAGCAATAGGCTTATTTATAATAAGATACATTTCTAATTTAAAAGACAGTTAAACCCCGGAAAAAAAATGTAGGAAATTGTTCCATACAGGACTGTTCCATTTATAATAGATAGTCCCTCTGGATGAACTTTATAATATCTGAAGGACTGCAATTCAGTTTTCACTGTCTTAGAAGGATGCTTTTGTCTCTGTAGATCCTTACGAAAAATGTTTAAAGCTATATTTTAAAGTCATGCATAACAAGTCAGTATTATACATACATGTCACTTAGTTTTCCCAATTTTTTTTTCTGAAATGAATTGTTAAGTGAGACAAATTAATAAATTATTCAGATGAGAAAGGAGAACCTTCTGGATTAATACTTTGCAGCATTACAAGCAAGAGGGTTATGTTTAAACAAAAGTTGTGACAGAGTCGGGGGTAAGAATTGGCAAGGCTTCCCCAGTATTTCAGAAATACTCAGATTTCTTAGCTCCATGTAGAAGCCTTCTGGGGTATACTGTCAAGTCAGGAGGGGATGACTTTAACTTTCTGAAGAAATGCTCTTTTAAAGTGAAAATAAATGTAATGGAGAAATCATAAAAGTTAGTTCATGTCTCAACAAAGCGTATGACCATTCACTCAGCTGTTGTCAGAAAGAAGCACAAAGGAGGAAATGCTGCTAAAAATTTCCAGAAACATCAGCAACATTTTGCAAAGAATTGAAGCAAACCAGATCAAGAAGTAAATATTTCCCTATTATGAATATTTGCTGTGAATATTATGTATATTTATCCACAGGAGTGCACAGAGATTGTCTGTAAAATGTTGTACATGTGATAATGTTAAAGCAGCAGAAAACTATTAAGAAAGCTCAAGCAAAAGGGTGAGTCATGTGTTTGCCTCAACTAAAAATTTTCAATCTTTGAAAGTGCCCATAAATATTTAATATCACAGTAATAGGATTCCATTTCTCCACACATATAAATGAGTCAAGTGTTGGAAGGTTATCGGGAACCTCCAACTTTACCCCTCCAACTTTACAAATAAGAGTGCTGCAGCATGCATTGGACTCCTTTCAGCATGAAAAGATGGCCTGTACATGTGTAAGGACTTCTTTCTAAGGCTGCTTTCTCTGCTGCTTTGGACCCTCTTTCCTGTTAGAAGGTGGAATGCTTGTAGTTAATATTTCTCACCAGTCGATTTATAACTTTGGTTAACAACTCAGTACTGAAGAACTTGCAATTTCCTCATTTATTAGTCCCCTCATTTTGGTGGCAGTTCAGTTTCAGTTTTCATTAATAGATCTGATTCAAAGCCTAAGAAAAGAACACACAGAAAAACTGTATATGTCTTTCCTTCTCTTAATTTCACCATTTATCTTAGCTTTGCGACATCAGAGCAAGGCAGATGTCTTTAGGGAAAAACAATTAAGAAGCAAGTCCAAATGTACTTTTGTTTGTTTGTTTGTTTGTTTGTGGGGGATTTGAGTTTTGTGGTGGTGGTTCTGTTTTTTTCAGTTTTGAGGTTTTTTTGGACTAAGACTTCTGCAAAGCAGAAGTGCAATCAGTGTAATCTTTTCTCACTCATTCATGAAAGAAAACCAAAAGGCTGGAATCAAGCTGGCTTAACAGCAGGAAAAAAAAAGCCAGTGTCTTCTCATCTAGCATTTATTGTTGGGTTCTTTGTGACCTCATGTCCTGGAACGGCATTGTGCCAGAGGTACAATTCTTCTAAATATTAGAAGTATGTAGTGTCTTTTTGCTACTGTATTTTTCATTGTAGCTCTATGATGGAGATTTTTTTTCCTTGAGTGAAGGAATAAATAATTTAAAACTATACTTATTTTTGGGAAGGAGCGGAAGACTACAGATTCTGTCTGTCCAGTGTTTAAGAAAACCCACCTGAACTCAACATTTTCTGGAACTAAATATTGTTAGTTGAAGGAAAACTTCAGATCCTGTAAACTGAGAATGTGTGAGTGCTAGAGAACATTTTGCAAGATTATTCTTGGGTGTTCAGTGGATTTTTTGCTTACCCTGAAGGAGACCTTTTAGTCATAAACCAAACAAAACAGGACCTACAAGCTGAGCACAAACCCTTTGTGATGGAAGCAGGGGCAGATCAGTGTTCATGTACCAGAGGCTTGAGTTCAGTGAGTATTCAGTAGGAGATATGTGCCTAATAAAGATCACTGGCTAAAGCAGCAAGATTTATTGCACTCGTATCTCAGGGATTTGTGGTTCCATTCCACCTTTTTGACAATAAAAATATTCTTCAGTAGAACAAACCTGGGAAATCAGTGCTGAGGCAAATCTGTTTGTTGCACTAAGTAAATCAGTCATATATAACATAATCAAGAGGCAAAAATGTTATTATATATGTTAATTAATTAGCATCCATAAAATAAAATAAAATAAAATAAATATATGTGGACTCAAGCACACATTTTACAGTAAGAGTTAAATAAAGAAGTAGTTTTAGCTTAATTTCTAGTTCAGATAAATCTTGTGACTAAATAAAATTTTGTATCAGAATTGATTGTGGAGTGGAGGGCTTCTGAAAAAAAGGATAGTTAAACCTTCTAGTTTTATTTTCTAGTCCAATGCTGAAACCCCAGTGGTTTTCCCAGACCAATACCACTCTCAAATGCTCATACCTATAGCATAAAAAATGAAGGAAACCTGTAGGTTTACTCTAACCCTTAAATATTAGAGGTTACAGTGTTCTGCTTGGGGAGAAGGGAAGGGCTAAAATTTAAAATGTGGCTGAAGAGTACCTTTGATTTCCTCAGACCTCTAAATTCCAGCTTAAAATCAAACATAAGTTGAAGCTGAATGAGTTTGTATTAGGCGTGTAGAGGCTGCCCACATTGCCATCCACTGCTGGGTCCTGCATTGAGTCAGAAGTGCAGTTCTGGAAATGAATCTCCCTCCCATTGATGGATTTTTGGTCAGATTGATGAGCAGTCTTGTAGCATACACATGGGATGCTTTTTGGATGAGGGTAAACTGAATGTGCATTGGGAGTACATTAATTATGATCAAATGGGGTTGTTTTAAAGTACTTCCCAGAAATGCTGTAGTTGAACCATCATCTTGTACAGGAAATCGCCAGTGCTGGGGATTTTGGTTGAAAGCTCCAGAATAATAACTTAGATTTAGATATGGTTCATGGATAAAGTTGCCATTTGGACTATATTTGATTTAAAGCCATGATAAAATGAATGCTTTACATATTGCTTTGCATATTGCATTGTATATGTAAATATATACTAGATAAACATTCCGAGTTACTATTTTGCTATGATTCTGGTTTTTCAAAATACATACTTATGCATGGAAACAAAACAAACTTGCATTTCAGCTAAAAGCATCAGAAATTTGAGTAACAAATTATTTCTTATTACAGAGACTTGATACCATAAAGAAACATTAGCAAGTCATCCTGAGGAGTTTAATAGCGATGAAATCTAATGAAAGGGGATATTAGGTATTTTTTGTCTCAAATATATCTGCTTCATGGTTTGACTTGCAAAATCAATACTTGAAACCAACTTTATGTTCTTTTTTTCATAATGATCCTGTAGATGAAGAAATTGTCTCTAAAGCTTTATATTGCTTGGTACTTAATTTGCTATGCTGAAATGTACATATGTTATTGGGATTCTACATATCTACATATGTTATTGGCATTTAAAAATATATGAAAGAAGCAAAATATTCTAACAATATACATTACTTGATTGAATTATTGTTACTTTGAGATTGTAAGTAAATGCATTTAAGGTCTAAAACTGTCAAACTAAACTCTAACAAATTTTATTTTGAATATTTTCCACTTTTATGTAATTAACCTTGTGGTTTCTCTGCCTCAGAAAAAACATCATTATCTCAGCACTCAAATGCAAAGAAGGAACAAAGCTAAATTCTGGCAACCACAAATGGGCTCTCATCTTTAGTAGTTTTGAATACATCAAAGAATTTTTCTCACAGAGAGCATAACCCTAATGGCAAAGTAGTTTGTCATTATAAGGCAAACCACAGTAACAAACACAAAATGTACCTACAATATCCAAATTAAAAGACTAAAAAGCTCAGTCTAGACTGCTCTACCCCTCCCTAAGAGATCAATCTCCAGAACCCCATGGAGATATTTCTCTTTGCCCATGTGTCAACCTATTTCCTAAATGGCATTGATGCAAGCCATGTTTTACCACTTCCAGTTCCCTACTTAACCCAATCCTTTAAACAATGGCGTGACAAACCTTTAGGTTTGGATTTTCATTCAGTCTTCAGAAGAACATTATTTGACTTAGAGATACAAAACTGGTCTGCATGTCCAGCAGAGATTTTCTCGGTATACTGAATACTCCTGACTTACTTGTCTATCTCCTTAGTCTGCAGAAGGGGACAGCAACAGTCATGGCCATGCTATGCCTTATTTTATAACAACAGTCTTGCACATGGATGTAGATCCTTTGAAATGCAGCACTAGTAGAGGTTTTCCTGTTTCTCAAAATACAGCTTTAGGAATGTGAGACACCTTTTCTCAATCCACAAGCTGGGTAAAAGAATAAAGCTAACTTAAAGCACAGCAGGGAAGAAAAGCTTGGAAAACAGTGTTTTCATCAAAGAATGTGAATAGTCTGAAGGTCTGTTGTATGTGAAGCAAACTATAAAACTCTCATTCTGCAATAAATAATTTTGATACTTTGCATTAGCATGAAGAGGGTACATTGGCATTTCTAAATGACCAAGGTGAAGACAACAGATTTTTTTATTTATTAGATTGTTTCGTGTGCTTTAAGATTTGGACTTGGTCCTTTGTCTAGATGGATTTTCTGTTTCTCTGGAAGTTTATCTTCTCCTGGTTACTCAGTTCAGTAGCATTTGAAGGGTGTTGAAGATTATGTCAAGAAAGCCTGTTTATGAAACTTCACTGGAGTGAATGTAATCCTAGCTGGTCTCTGCAACTCATTTTTTATACAATGGGACACTCTTCTGGTATTTGTCTGTAATGTAACTTTTCAAAAAGCAAGGGGACCACCTTGACCCTTAACTTGAACACTGATTCATGAATATAAAACTCATAGGAAAAAAGAATGGCATTGAGCTTTTCCATCACTACCTCAATGATGGTGCAAACTTTCCATTTTATAACAACACCCTTGAAAAAGTACTGCTGTGTATTTGTTAAAGTGCACATTTTGGCTTTGCACTGTTTTGTTTAATACCTTCCTCTTTTTTTGGATACAAAAGAAGAAGATAGAGAAGAGATTTAATGATGTACAGCAAAAACCTTTCCTCTTCTGTACCTTAAATGAGACTATGCAAAGGTCCCAGATTGTATGTTTTCTTTAAATGACAATGTCTAATGCAGACACCGTGGGTGGAATTTATCTCACTAACTGACAAAAAGTTAAACATCTTGACTTTCTCTGTAGTCAGCGGTGAAAGGTGAGGTGTGACTCATGTTGTCCTTCGTGTCTAGAAAAGGAGGATAAATTGTGCCCTGAAGATCCTCAGCTCTCTCCATTCACTTCAGAGGAAGCCCAGGAGATGGACTAGTTGATGTAACCTCTAGGTGTCTAAAGTAAAGTGAGATAGATCTGAGGTGAAGGATAGCCAAAACATTTTACAATCAGCAGCAGTAGATCCTTCATGTGCTTGAACAAGTACACAAGCTTTAATGCTATATCATCTAATTGAGGACCTGGGAGCCTGAAAGTCCTCTAGAGACAGAAGAACAATGCAAAGCCACTTCTCTTACTACAGCATGCAGCACCATTCAGGTTTAACATGGTCATAACTCAGACTTCTCTTTCACAAGTTTAGATCAAGCCCTTTTCTTTTTTAGAGTTTTGAGGCATTTTCCTCAGTTTCCTATTGCTCACCAAACAAACCTACTGCCTCTGGAGAAGCTGAGATGAACTGTAGGGTGCACGCTTTAATCTAGTGGTTAGAATATTCACTTTGAAAAACATTGTCCTCCTTTTAAGACCTGTCTTAAATGTATTTTCTTTTCTTCTGGATGATTTACAAAGTGCTTTCTAAGCCCTGCTGCAGTCATACAGTTCTTTCCACTGACTTGGAGCATGCCAAACAGTGTTAGGAAAAGAAGCCATTTCTGCTTCAATCTTATTGCTAGGGAAAGCTATTAGGCTGCTATTCCTGATGATTAATAGACTATAGGGACCACAACCAGAAGTACATAATCAGAAAAAGAATGTATTCCTTCTCAAAAAATCCCACAGACCTCTTCATTAGCCATAGGATTCAGTTCAGGATCCAGGTGGCCCAAATTAAATTTTCCAATTACAGTTTTTAACATGAAACCCATAGCTGCTCAGAACAGATACTTACACCAAGCTATGGAGCATCTGACAGGTTTTATTGTCAAGATTTGCATAAACTTTTTTCACCTTTGAACCTGCATCATGTTTGAAAATATTTTAATAATAATTAGCAACTTTATATGTGTCCCAAATTATACCCTAATTCTAATAAGAAGTGTCATTAGAGAATCCAAATCTGCTAAATTATCTTTTTGAGTTGATTAACTTTCCCCTTCCTATACCTGATTTAAAGTAGGAGTCTAATTATCATCTCTTTCCTGATTCAAAGCTCTGAAATATTGCATGTTCTTAAATTACTCACCAGGGAATGTGCACAGTGATGGTGCTGAATGACATATTTCACAAGTGTTATACTTACCATATAAATTATTATTAAATTATATTCTCTGGAGTGTATGGTGTGACATCTGGGGTTGCTTCAGGCATTTGGAGTTCCATGTCTGTTACCAGATCACTATGGTTTCAGGCAGCTAGAGTAATACCATCTGTAAATTAATAAATGTCACCCTTCTGTGCTACTTCCTTTCAATCCACACTCATATCACGGCTTTCATAGTTTGTTCTGCTTCCTGCAAATGTATCATATAAATACATAAAAATTCACTGGACTTTTTTTCTGTTTTGGTGGGATTTTTTAAATGTACAAATGCCATAGAAGAAAATGAAAGCTCTGGTCAAAATAATAAGCAGTTATAAAGAGCTATTTCATTGTGTCATTTTTTACAATATAGTGATTTTCTCATTTGTGCCAAATTCCAAAGTAAGCTGCAAGCTGCTGATTACCTGATGTTTCAGAGATAGTGATGCCTTCCTGGAAATAAGAGAATTGACTACTTCTCTGATACGAATGAGGATTTCACAAGTGCTTCCCTTAGCAGAAGAAAAAATTTTAAGGGGGAAAAATGGCACGAAAATAATAAGTTTCTTTGTGTAAATCTAATTAAAGGGAAATCCTGCTTCATGTTTTGGAGAAATGTGTCATTCCTTTAGCAAATGCATATTGGCATGCATTTTAATGAAACCTTACAGCACATAGCTTCATATTTTAAGTGTAATTTTAGTACAGTCAAGTTAATATTTAGTTTTTTACTTAAAACATAAGAGGAAAGGCTTAATGCTGTCATAGACACACAAGGCAAAACCCACCTCTTTGTAAAATCTTGACCATGCTTGTGCACTCATTCTCTGTGTGCACCCATTTGTGTGTGCACCATCTCTGTGCTGCACCTGGGCTCAAGAAAACCATCATTTCTGCTTGTGCTGGGAGCTGCCACATGTCCACACTATATGCTGAGGTTAAATTATGATTTGAATGAGCTTCAATAAGCCCAAAAGGAAGAAAATTCTGGCCTGAGCTATTCCACAGTGCAGACTATAGTGTTGTCTTTCCCCTATATGAAGCTATAGGGTTGTCTCTCTATGTTTCACTTCCTGGAGGTACATCATGCAGCCAGAGCACCTTCCAGAGAAGACAGCTGCTGCAGAAGCAATGTGAAAAGGGCAGTGTCCAATGGCTGAGGTTCCCCTGCACTGTCCCTAGGCTTGAGGTGCAATTTTAGGGGAAGCTGTAATTTTGAAGACCTCAGCTGTGCTATTTGCCTTTATCTCCTTTCCAAAAGTGCATCACATTTAGATATAGCTGTGTTCCCTCAAAATTTCTTGCGCATCCCCAGCCTCCTCACTGGTGGGGTGGCATGAGAAGCAGAAAAACCTTGTATTCTGTGCAATCTTTGCTCAAGATTAACAAAAACATCTCTATATTATCAAACTTGTGTTCAGCACAAACCCCATCTTCCCCCTGCCACACTTACCACTGTGAAGAAAATTAACTCTACTCCAGCCAAAACCAGAAAAGGGGGGTGGAGGGTAAGCATGAAAATTACAGAGGGACACCATTTATAACCTAAGAGGTTATTGCATATTCAAAATATCATACTTCTTCAACTAGAGCAGTCTGCAAGGATTTTCCAGGATACTGTTCTGACTTCAATTTTTTTGCCCTAAAAGTGTTCTGATTAAGTCAGGTAAGAATAGAAAGTAAGGTCATCATAGCCTTGTTTCCTGAGCACCATGTGAATTTTCAAGCCATTATTTGTGCAATACCTTTGCTATTATTTCACTCTCATCGCTGCCTTCCTTCTTTTTTGTATATTGAATGTAAAGATACAATAATAAGAACAATAATTAACTGTGGATTAAGAAGCATCTTGGTCAACAAATACTGAAGCTGAAAGGGCTATACAAAGAAAAGTAAAATTATATGCTTGTTATTTTTAATTTCTTTCCTACCAACCTCTAGTCTAGACTAGTCTAAGGCTGGCCTAAGATAGCCCCTCTTATCTTCAGTCATCCTTTCCTCTTGCCTCCCTACCCTTTTCTATTTTGTCTTTTCTTCAGAAAAATCCACTGTAGCAAATCAGAATGACATCACCCCACAATACACTGCTGTAGGAAGAAAGCCCAAGAATGCTATGCTTGATCTGTCTGTTTCCTTGTCAGTTCCAGCTGCATTTTAGCCGAAATTCACTTTGTAAACAGATTCCAGCAGGTCTGAGGGAAGTTATATTAGAGACTCTTTTAATTACATAGGAATATGATTCAGTATAACTAATAGAAATCCTTTCTTAAAGTGAATTAATTTTGGATTATATATACTTTTTTTTTTTTTGCAAGTCATACTCCTCTGCCATACTGAGCCCATTCACTAGATCTAGCTTTTGGTTTTATTCCTAAGCCATCCCCAGGGCACAGAGCTTTTTCATAGCATCAAAGGTTAGGCTGGCATGATTCATGAAGCAAACCACAGGACCTAGCAGAAATCTGTAAGCAATCTGAAATCAACAGGGACTCTATACGTCATCTAACTGTGATACCCTGCTCCATCTGCAGTGCTCAAGAGAAAAATAAACCTGAAAACAGTTCATGTTAAAAAGACACACTGTTGGAGAAGGTGAACAGAATACTTGGAGGCAAGGAATGAAGTGCCCAAGGAGACACAAGGTTTGCTGGAGCAAAACTTAACGAGCATAACAGAAAAAAAAATTGTCAATTGGAATTGACCCAGCCCTAATAGATAAGATTCAAAGGGCACCAAGATCAGTAGGATCTTTCTCATTTGTTATGATAAAACTGGATTCTATTTCAATGCAAGGAGCAAGAACAAAAATGTAGGAATGTGTTTTAATAGAGGGATAATTTGTTGTTGATTGTCCTATTGTACAGCAAAAGCAGTTCCTAGATGTCCCTGTAAGGTAATGCACCTACTTTGAGAAAATATATGCAGCAGTTAATGGCTATAGTCAAACAGACTCCTCTGGGGTAGCCTAAGATAAGTAATTTTTTTCCCAAAATTTTCTACTTTTTCAGGGGCTAAATATATTGTTTGTGCTCCATTGGAGTTACACCATTTCTATGTGTGTAATTGGAGAAGGAGTTGTCAATTTCTAATCTGAAAAAGAAAGAAAAAGAGTTTAGTATCTGATGTTGACAAGAACAGTAGGCCTTGCAGACACCATTGTCCTTCATAAAATTGTTCCCTACAGTGGTGTCTTTCACTCTCAGAAGGTGATAAAGCCTTTATCAAATTCTTCTTATATGTTACTTCTGCACATTTCTTCTCCTGAAGCCTGTCCCTAAATACTTATGCTTCAGCAAAGAAATTCAATTTGCAACCCAGTTCTTCAGCTGATGTATAGCCAGTATAGTTCCAGTGAAAATCAATGGCATTACTGTGATACAAATTGGTTGATAGTAACTCTAATAATATTTATGTAGGTGTTTGTACAGGCTTAGTCCTGTTCATGAGATGGAGTAAAATATGAACCAGCCAGAAACCTTTGCAGCAGGTGTCTCTTATTGTAGGTGGAAAGCATGTAGCTGTTTGATTAGTCTATTCCAAAAGTAAATTAGAAATCTCGAACTAGCCCAGCTGTCTTGGACAGCACATTTGTGGAGGACAAAGCCCAACACCACCCCAGCTCTCTCATCCACTCTCCACCCTGAAAGCATCCTTTCAGCCTTCTGGTTTGTGGATTTTGGGGTGTAGGAGATGTATTTCAAAGATCCATAAAATCTGCTTCCCCTTTAGCACCCTATTAATATCCAGATGGCCATAAGGAGATGTGAGAATTTCTGCCACCCTTTAGCATTGTAAATACACACTGTCCAAGTCACAGTTCACAAATAATATATGCTCAATGTAAGAGCAGGTAGAAATATATGGCAATTTTTTGGCTGGTTCTTTCTTTGTCACAAGTGTTCTTGAGGCTATGCTTCCTTTCCTTTCTTTTTTTTTTTTTAATATAATTTATTCTTCTCATGATAGAAAGCAAATTAAATATTCAGCCAATAAAGATAAAGCACAAGCTTCAGGATAGAAGCTTCTACTATGCATGTTCCCAGTGAGTGATATCTTACTCTTGCATAATCTGTTGACTATCAGAATTGTTAGTATTATATATATATATATATGTATATAATAACATATAATAACAATTTTAAAGGTAATTTATTATATAAAATATAGTAGTGATAATGAAGAACTCTGGTGATAGCCATTGCTTTGAGATGAAGGAAAATCTACAGTCATTTTTGCTGCCTCAAATTACACTTGTCAGTGAAGATTTATTCACCATTATACTGTTTTCATAAAGTTTAGCTGTTTGAATCACAGTATGGCTTATAGCAAGCAATTTTTATTTATTACATTATCAGTATGTTTATTGACTGTGTCTGACATATTTTCATATTTTTACAATGAAACATCTCGCAGCTTTTGACAATGCTAAAGGTTTTATCCAAAGCCAGCCAAATGAAAAGAAAAACTCTGTTTTTCTTTAGTGGGGCTTTCATCTAAGTGTGTGTCCAAGTGTTCATCAAAGTCTCATTAGTGCTTGTCTTGCAAAATGGCATCAAACTGAATCCATGGCACTTTAGCAGAATACTCCGGGGCCAAGGATAAGGCTTCAGCCGGCAATACAGAACTATGTGCCTTGGGGAAAATATTTTGAAAATAATACCATGGAACCAACTAATTAAACTCTTGCAGTTTTCTGCAGCTTCTTGCCAGCCCATTTGTACTGAATAGAAAGGAATTACTCATATGTGTGTCCCCAGCAGAGCAGAAATTCCCTGAAGGATAAACATACACCTCTGTGTAATAAAACGCCTAAGCTAATATTGGGTGAGAGAGATGTGGAGACAGGAGTTAATAAGCATCTGGCCTCTATGACACATTACCACAACTCTTCCACTTGAACTCCAAACCAATATATCTGTTCAGTTCTACTTTCTCCTTAGAGTTGCATCAGTTCATTTGGAGATGGCCTAAGGATCCCTGTCACACCATAATAGACACTTCTTGTGGGACCATTTGCTGTGAACTGGTTTACCTAAAAAAGAAGACTCTCCTCGCTCTTAGTGTGTGTTTGCTTGCAGCAAATTTAAAGTTATTCTTTGCCTCAGCTATTTGAACTTCATCCTGTATTAGGCCAAACTTCTCACCCTAGTCCTCTGCACTTTCTGGATTATAGCGTGCTCCGTGGACTCATCACTCAGAGTAGCATCACCATCATCCAGTCTGGCAAGAAAGATACTGAAGCATACAGCAGCAAAGTTTTCATTTCACCTAATCTTTAAATCTGTGCACATGGGTTATTCATGTTCTGAATGATGAAAGAGATGGTTATCCATTGCAAGTGATATGTTGCTGGTCCCCTGTGCTATCCCAGTCCAGTCTGGAAGAAATAAATGCTGGAGCCTGCCTTTCCTCTAGCAGAAGGAAAGGAGCCAGGGACAATCACCCTTTGTCATGATCTCTGAGTGATGATGAAAGCTAAGCAATTAATCTAATACCATTAACTGAGTCATGCAAAGGTGTCTTATGAGTTTATTTATCTATCTTTCTGTCTCCACAGAGGCAGAGAGGAGGGAAGTCAAGACCCCAGGTTTTACTACCCTGAAGATTCTACCTATGAGTCAATCCAAAAGAGAGGATTCTAGGATTTCACTGGACAGGACACACCTGCAAAAATCAGAACAAGGAATGGAAGGAACATAAGAAGAAAGAAAACAGAATGAAAATATGTACTGAATAAAGCTGTACACTGACTCTGGAGTCTTACAGTAGCCCTATGCTTAATCACCTTTATACATAATTTTATATGATTAGGATTAGCAAGTCAAAGAAAGCAGGTTAAAAAAGGATATTTTTTTTCCTTTTCAATGTCATGAAATTTAGTTGTTGCATTGATTTGTTTTCTGAAAAGGTCTACTGTCATACTAGAATATTTAGTGGGAGATATCATAACAATAAATACTGTCTGCTGAATGTTCTCAATTACCTTGCTAACCAGGGAATCAGAGAGTATTCAGGGAACAATTAATCTGTTGAAGCTGATGTCAGATATGACAGTACAAAATATTTTGGTGTCTCCAGGTTTATGTCTTATGACTGTGGAGACAACCCTTGACTGCAGAGCAAAGTTACTTTGGGCAATATTGTGCATGCTTTCATAGTCCCTCTTTGAGAAATCTCATTGCTGTGTTAAGAGGAGACTGACCAGTGAACTTCAGCAACAAATCTGAAAGTAATGAACTTATGCTAATGCATCCCATCTGGTAGAGAATTTTTCTAAAGTGGGTTAGTAGACATGACTGATAGATCTACTCCACGGCTGGAGCACCTGTAGGATCTGTTATCTCAGGGTGTCCTAGAGAGTATTCCAGTTAAGGTGCAGACAATGCACTTTCTCCTTCACTAAAGTGTAGGCTGTGCCCCAAAGGGTCCATATTTGTAATTTCTTTCTCTCTTATTTTTAATTTCCACCTCTTTTTCTTTCTCTTGAGGAAATATATCCTGTGTATAAATTAAAACCCTAGATTCTTTCATTCAGCTAAATTAAGACAAGAACAGGGAGGTGAGCAAAGAAAAGAGAAAAAAAATTGTCTTATTTTGATGATGGTTCACGAAGAGGCAGGAATCCATGTTGTTTCTAAGACCCTTACTATCAAAAATAAGAAGCAGGGGAAAATATGATTGACTGGAAATGTTTGTTCTGGGTTTGTGGCTATGATATTCAAGCAGTTTTTCCAGCTGTAAATTAATACCAGACAGACCTTCAAGGCAAAAAGTATATCTATGTGAAAAAGTTGTAATGACTTGGGTTTATGACTTAGCTTCACATTTTACTTGGGATTCTTACCTACACTTAGTTTATATAACTTTCACACTTGAGAACTTTTTTATTTTGAATGTCTCTGTGAAGAGATTGAGTGCATGATCAGGGTATGAATATTGTCATCTCTCTGATTTTATGTTTTCACATTAGTGAAGAAATTTCTCAAACTATCAATGAGAAATGTCAGAGATGCCAACACTGTAACTCTGGAGTTGTTTTTCCCAGTTAATGACACTGTTGCTCCAGTGTCCTCCAAGGTTAAACACCTTTATATGAATTTGACATTTTTCTTTAGTATAGGATATTAATTTGACTCAAAATTAAATAAAGGGGGACTATCACAAGTTCTTCTGAATCAGGGCTCTGAGTGAGAAATAGGAGAAGCCTTGTGGTTACTGAGAAGACCTACATTTTGAGGACCACTGGATTGTAATGGTAATTCTATTGTATTGCATATTTTCAAGCTATATATTCAGAGGATTTAACCCACTGCATGGTTTATAATCTGCACCAGATTAGGGTAGGTGCTTATGTGAGGTTCCCTAACTTTGCCTATGAAACAAAATGGAGGCACAGTTACGAAGGAGTTTAATGGCAGGCCTCAATTATTGTTTTCTCAAGACAAGCCCCAAATATTTAATCTCACAAATAATGAATTTCAAAGTAAGATTTTAGAAGCTATTATCCTTCTGACTGTTCTTTTATTTCCTAGCGATGTGTCTGCAAACTATAACACTTTTTGAGTTCTAAGTTTCAGCAATATTATCAGCTCTGGCATGATTTCTTGTTTGTCATTTCAAAGCATTGAATATTACACTTTCAAAACACTCCTTATATGAATGAAACCAGAATGGGTTTTGTCCAAATGAGATAATAAAAAATTTAGGTTAGGTAAGTTAAAAGATAGACTGCTTTCTTTTAATTAAATTTCACTTATCCATAACTTTAAAAATGTTTTAAATATCTCTATATCCTTTTTATTAAATCAGGTCACTTATTACTCTATGGAAGCAGTGAATTAAATGGCAAGCTATAGTAATATTAATATAAAGTAATGGGGACTGTGAGCCAGGACTTCATGTGCCTTCATGGCAAAGGCAGACAGTAGTATCTTCTGAGGAAAAGGATCATCAGACCACGGAGGGATGTGATCCTTTCCCTCTGCTCTGTGCTGGGGACAAATACCTGAAGTGCTGGGTCCAGTTCTGAGCTCCTCAGCAGAAGAAAGACATGGACATGTTGGTTTGAGTCCAACAAAGGGACATAGAATCACAGAATTGGTAAGGTTAGAAAAAATGTTTAGGATCATCAAGTCTGAGCATCAACCTAGTGATACCACCATGTTCACCAACAAACCATGTCCTCAAGTTTTCTGAGTGCTTCCAGGAATGGTGACTACACCACTTCCTTGGGCAGTCTGTTCAAATTATTTGCAACCTCTTCTATGAAGGACTGGATCCTAATGTCTAATCCAAACTGCTTC
This sequence comes from Chloebia gouldiae, assembly GCA_003676055.1. Taxonomy (NCBI): domain Eukaryota; kingdom Metazoa; phylum Chordata; class Aves; order Passeriformes; family Passeridae; genus Chloebia; species Chloebia gouldiae. The sequence goes on along the minus strand of QUSF01000001.1, from coordinate 22,090,530 downwards.
TGGAGTAACTTGAGGACATTTCCTCTTGTCCTATGAAGGTGTTTCTGTTTTTCACAAAGGTTTTCCTGGGACTGGAGCATCTTTTATATGAGAGTGGTACACCTGGGACAATTTCAGCCTGGAGAAGAGAAGACTCAGCAGTATCCCATCAACATAAATACCTGATGGCAGGAAATGAAGATGAGGGAGCCAAGATGTCCTCACTTGTGCCCAGTGACAGGACAAAAAGCAATTGGTACCAAATAAAAAAAATAAAAATAATAATAAAAAAACACTAAAAAGAGCGCAGAGAAGTTGTGGAGTTTCTGTCTTTGGAGATGCTCAGTAGCTGCCTGGACATAGACCTGGGAAACTCACTCTAGCTCTGCTTGAGCAGAAGGTTGCACCAGATGATCTTGAGATTTTCTTTCCAATCAGAATGATTCTGTGATTTTAGGAAGTGTTTTATATTAATTTATGCCTTATCTTCAACTTGCACTAAAACTTCTGACAAGTTGTCTCAGGCAGTTTCTTTTTAAATATATGTCATTAGGAATGTGCTGCTTGTAAGCCATCTGATGCAATGCAAAAAATCTGAGGATGTCTCAACATCTCAGGTTTTCTGAATGAGACAGTTTAAAATTAACCACCACTTTGAATTGCTAGTCACATTCACATCCCAGAAGAGATGGACAACTTTACTCTGCCAGTGGAAGAAAAAAACATTGTCCCTCTAAAGAGACTATGCTTTGCATGACTAAGATGACTAGAGAATCCTGGGCATTTGTGCAACTATTTCACACAGATGATGCCAGCGTAGCTGATTTAAAATGCATTAAATGTGAAAAGTTGGAGAAACAAATACAGCATGAATATTAATTTAAATTCCTAATCATAATCAGGGGGAATCAAACCCAGTAATATAATTTTGGCTGAGTTCCACAAGTTTGTCTCTTTTTAGATCATCCTGTGAATTGAATGTGCCAGTAATGAAAACCAAAAAAATCTGGCACCAGCACAGTGATTGAAAAGTGTCTCCTACCCCCAGACATTTAGCATATAGCAGCAGATCAGCATAGCATCATTTTCAAGGGAAGCAATCTCTATTTAAGTGCCTGAGTTATGAATCGGAACAATATCTAGAACAATCTGTATTTTCATATGCAGCATACAAACTAATTTCTATTAGATTTAACCTTTTATTTTCTCAGTCTGAAATAAATGAACTTTTTCTGTACATAGCACCATGGTAAAGATGCTTGTATCTCATCCAGCCTGGCTGAGAAGGAAGAGACCCTACCTTGTGGGGCTCAGAGCGATATGGTGTAACAAACCCTCCCTAGCACAGTTACTGGTGCGTGATGACTGAAACAAATCTTGCATATGTTTGAACTAGGGCTTTAATTCTTTGAAACTCACAAGTGTGGTCCCCTACTCTCTGCTCATCCAGCAAGCCCAAGTGTGTTCTTCCAGAGCCTTTTTGCTCTTGGCAGCTAACCCATCCAACAGGGAAGTCATTATGGGGCCCTGAAGTATTTCACCACCAAAATCTTCCTTGCTCAGCACCAGGGCCACCACAAGTGATATGGCTGAGCATCAGAGGCCAGGGAAAGAGCAAATGTTTCTGGAGGTGTGACGCTGTTGAGCCAGGAATGGGCGAAATTACTGGTATGATTTCAGAAGGCAAATGAATGTTTATTCAAAAGCACCTGTCTCTTTTATAGACAACATCATGAACATTAATTCCATTGGTCTTAAAGTAAAAACATTTCACTTGATTGGTACACTGAACTTAGGTCAGTGTGGTAGAACACATCCATAAACAATATGAACAGCAAACAAGATAATAGATAGTTTACATTCCTCCTGGACTTTTTCCCAGGCTTAGCCCAGCAGAAATCTTTCTTTTTTCCTCTCTGACTGAACTGAGAATATCCACAGAGCTGGACAGTGAATGATGAAGTTGAGAACATCAGCTTTTGAGCATAGGGTCTCAAGTTCTATGTGGTCATATAAACCTAAATGCCTGAAGATGCCTGTTGGCAGCATCTTCTTCCTAGATCTATTTAGGATATTTTAGCAAGTATTTGTTTTAACCTCAGAATGCAACGCCACATTATAAAAGCTTTCTGTAAGAGATACAGGTGGCTCCTGTATGTCTACTCCAGTTTAAAATATCTTTTGTGGTTGCTATTCATCCTCTTTAATTACATTTTTAAATAGTAGTTTTATTTTTTTTCTGTGACAGGACTAGTTTTTATATGTAAGTGTCCTGGCTAGTCTGGGGTCAGAAAGGGGGATCAGACACTCAGCAGGTGGTGACCAATTGCACTGTGCATCACTTTTTCCCTCCCTTTTTATTGTTATTCCTGTATTTTACATTTTTCAGTTATTAAGCTGTTTTTATCTCAACATACAAGTTTTACTTTTATTCTACTCCCCATTCCACCAGGATGGGGTGGGAGGAGCAGGGGGGCGAGTGAGCAGCTGTGTGGCGCTTAATTTCCAGCTAGTCTTAAAATCATGAAAATAAGCTTATATATATTTTAAAGACAGTTTAACAACTTTTTATATCAGATAATTAAAATAGCATGTTTTGAAAATGTTTAAACATTCCCCAATGAACAAAACCGTATTAAATCTTCCTTGTGTACATAATTTTCTTCAGATTAGTATGCTTCATCTTTATTTGGAGAAAGAACAACTTTGAAACTTAAAAATAATCTACAGAATATTCTTGCCTTCCTCTTTCCCTTCTGGAAACCTTTAAGCATTATGTGAAGTTTTGAACAAGTAAATGGAAGCCAACCACATTGATACATCTGCTATGATTTACTATGGTTTTTTATTCCCTTTTGTCCCCCCTGCAACAGTTTATGAAAGTGAGTTCCCAAAATGTTAACAGATGTGTGGTGTGAAGAGGCAATTTGAGAAAGATGGTGTCAATGAACTACAGATTTGCACATCTGCTTCTTAGACCTCCATACAAACACCTCCTCATACTGGAAAAGTACCCAGAATGTGTTATGGAGCCTTGTTTGAGTGACAGCATGAACACTATTGTTTTTTTATTACTTCATGTTATACTAGAAATATTGCAAGAGTATTGTGACTCATCGTTTGTTACAGATGTTGATGTAGCTTTGCCTGTGCCTTTAGCTACGAATATTTCCTCCAGATGTCAAGATCTGCTGTGACAGGAAGCCAGCATGATTGTTTCAATACAGTCACAAATTCTCACAGACGTTAGCATCACAATGACACTGCGAAAGACTTAGCTGAGCTGTGGGATCTGGAGCTGCCAGTGGGAAGAAACAAGCTGGTAAAAGCTACGACTGACTGCAAATCTTACTGCAGACAGCTATACCCTGAGCACCTTCTCCCTCCACACATTTCCTCACATTCCTACACCGTATGTCAAATGAGGCTCTGAGGTGATTAAAACAGCAATGCCCCAATGCACAAAGTAGACCAAAGTAACTGTTTCACAAACAGCCCCTGCAATCTTTTGCCTTGCCCTGAAAGAAAATAAGAGTCCCTTTAATTTGAAGCAGATGATTTCACTCCGCTGCCCATTGTCATGTCTGTCTTTGTCATGTCTGTCATGTCTTTCTTTTAACTGTATTTTCACAATTAATTTATATACCATTGACAAATATGAGTACTGAGAATTACTGGTCCCAGTGTCCATTACCATGCTTTTACCCTGTCAGTGTTATCTGCTCTCACGTTTACCAAATTCTCTGGCTTTGTTTAATCACTTCATACTTATTCAGCCTCCTCATGCTTTTGGCTGGGAACAACATCTTCACTAAAAAAGCTGGCTATTTTTCCTAGCCAGTATCACTCCCTTTTGGCTAACACCATCTCAGTGCCACTCACTGATGTGTTGGCAGCAAGGTACCTTTTCTTACCATCTTCCCAGTTTCCTCTTTGGACAGAACTTTGCCTATCACCACATACTACATTTCCCCAACAGCCCCTAGTGAGCTACACTACAAAAGCTGCTGTAAATTCCAGGCAACATTTTTAACTCATTTCTTTCTTAACTTACCATACCCACTATTTTACTTGGAAACACGGGGATCACATTTAAGGGAGTTACCCATCATTTATTAAAGGGAAAGTTTGAACCTGTGTTCACAATGGCAGTGGATCTTGGTGGTCAGTTTAAGTAGTTCCTTTTGAGACGTGCAGTGCATTAAATTTGTTGCCAGTGAGAACTTGTATGGCAAAACTCCTGTGTTCCTCCAGTTGCCCAAGTGTCTTGTGGTAGCTATGTATGGGCCCAAGTATTTGTTTTCTCATGATAAATGCCATGCCTTATAATTTTTCTTCAACTCAGAGACAAATCATCCACACAGCATCTCTGAGGAGACCTGAAGAAATCATCTGAGCCCTGAAATTCAGAGATTCTTTATCTGAACAGATCTTGCTGTCTGAGTGGCATAAAGGTCTTGGCCCTGTGTTGATATTCCAGGTGTGTTTATTCTCTTCCTATGAGGGTCCTTCAGAGCTCAGCAGCAGATTACACCTGCACATGTATAGGGGTCCTGATGACTGAAACATTGGAAGAAGATTGTCTTAAGTCCAGGCTCAGGTCTGGTTTTGGCAAAAGTCAGCTCTCACAGCGAAAATAAAATATGTGTAGCAATAATAAACCCTATTGCAAAGTCATGATGTCTAGTTCAAAAACTATAAGCTCTTTCATCAAATCTAGAGACTTCTTTTTGAATTTTTTTAATGCAACTGCAGAGGTATTTATTATTTTTAGTCACTTTGACATTGAATTGAAACTGGCATCATCAAAACTGGTTTAATATCATAATTATCTTGTTTTATGTTTTTCTTATATGATTGTGATAATTAATTTACAGTTAAGAATGAAATTTTTCTTTTATTGAATGCCTGATTTTCACACTCACAAGGAGATGGTTTTCCAGAATGTCTGTCTCAGCTCCTGCTAGTGTTGAAATTTTCTAGTGGGGTTAGGAAAATCAAAATAAGAGTGAGTCTGTCTCTGGGATAATTCAGGCTCCTCCCCTGACTCCAGTAAAGAACATAATTCAGTATTTGTCTCAGATTAATTTTCTTTAAAATCCAGGTGGACCTCAGATTTAGTGTTGAATAACATTGGATGTCAGAAAACTCTTTTTTTCCCAGGTTGGAGAAAGACAGCTTTAAAAGGGGCAAATAAAGGGAACATTAAAAAACAGTGGAAACAGGAGCACATATGGCCATATACTGGGGAGGAAACCTGGGTTTGCATAGAGCTGTGACCTGAACCACTACTCTCAATAAGAATATTGTAACCCAACTGAATTTTAAACTCATAAAATTTGTGACATATTGAAGAAAGGATTTTAGAGAGAAAAGAAATCCTCTCTGATCTCACTTCTACTGAGAAATACTTATTTACATCAGTTGATTATCTTGTTCTTATTACAAATATAATTTACTATTAATTTAAAGGATGCTTTCAAAAAGACAGAAGATATGCTGAAAAGTACACAGTTAACTGACACAAAATGCAATTTCTTTCAGCCTCCCCTGTAATGTGCCATTTGTTACTGCAAACAGTAGAAAGGCTAGAGAGGAACCATTAAAGCATCCAGGCAGCTCTTCACTGCCATATAATCCTTTACACCTCATTAACCTCAATATCGTTTACATAAACTGCTGAACTTTAACACTGCCTCCAATAAAATTTGCAAAATACATGTAAAGGTCAAGATAACAAATTACAAAACTATAAAATCAATTTCTTACTGAAAGGATACTTTGCCAATCATCTCATGGTAATTTGCTTGCCACAGGAGAAGAAACCGATGACATGAATGAAATTATCCTGTCCCTTAATTGTTCACTTACAGATTTTCAGGCACTTTGTTTTTCCATCATGAAACATTCCAGGGAAGCTGCATATATTTTCTAGGTGTTGTGCAGTCTCCTTTATAACTTAACTCCATTGTTAGGTCCTATCTGATAGAAGATGCCTCTTCCTTGGTAAGAAGTGAATGGAGGATTTTTATGAGCAAGTGCTATAGATTGCTTGTCTTGGAATAGCACCCAGTTAGTGATATTCAAGCCAGAGTTCACCTGGTGGAAATATATTAATATAAATAGCTTTCAGCAACACAGCTAAAAATAAAGTCTTCCAGGTTTTTTATAAGGTATTGTCATCTACACAGGATCTGGAGGAAAAAAAAAGCAGCAAGATTTCTTGGTAGATTGTTTACCTCTCTATATGGTTCTTTCTGCATTGATTTTGAAATCCAAATCCTGTCATGCGCAATTACAAAAGTAAATGTCAAGTTATCTTTAGAACTTTTTTAGAACACTGTGGGACCAGAAAAGAAACGTGAACGTTTTTCAGGGTGCAGATTTTGCAAATATCAGAAGTTAAATTCTCACTAAGGTAATGACCTACTGTTTAGCCCATATGTTTGTTGTTTAAAAATGTTGAAAAATAGGATTATATAATGAAATTTTAGACTCCACTGCTTAGTCAGGCTGCTTATTTGAACTGATATTTTGAGACAGTTTCTTAGGGATCAGCCTCCTGTTGTTTCCTGTTTGCATGCAGGATGACTCAGTCTTCATGCCAACTTGAAGATTTTCTACTTAATTTGGAAGGATCAGTATTAAGATTGCTCTTTTTAAAAGGCTGCATGTACCTTATAAACAATGCCTTCTTTATTTCTGAATTAGCACCAAACAAACTAGTGCCAAACCAGCTGCTGCTGCTGCTGCTGGATATTCTTGAGGCATCACTCTGTCCGATCCAAAAGAGTTACTTCCCACTGCACTAAAAGGATCTGGGTGGTTTGGCTGGGTGGAGAGTTCAGAATCTGAAAAGCCATGGCCTTATCTGCCAGGAAAAGTGTCAATATTCTACTAAGTATACAGGCCTGTCTGACTGCTGAAGGGCTCAATTTTTCTGTATTCTGGGCTCCCATAAATACTTTTGGCCCCACATGATATGCTGGCCCTATAAAAGTGAGGCATCCTACTCTTAAAGCTGCCCATAAGAGTTCCCACCAAGGCCTGAGAGAACACCTTGTTTTCAGTGGGGTGCTTGTCTTCTCTATGACTTTCATGCTGCCAAGTGGGGCTGAAAGAAGCCAAAGGGCTGGAAACAGACAGGGCAGAATCAGGAGTGAGACAGACTGACAGAGTTACACAGGAATTGTTTTTTTTTATAGCAAGCATCTGTCTATAGGAGACAATTTATAAAATAATTGTAGTAAAAACAAAGCAAGGTAAGTTGAAGTGGGCTAAGGCACCATAAAAACCTAAGAGGGTCTTTGCACGTTTTGAAGGAAAAAATGTCAGGTTGCAGTAAGACGTGATCTATTGAAAAATAATATGAAAGTATTTTACATGAAATTGAGTGTTCATTCATTTTACAGTGAGATGATTTTTATATTGAAGGGAGTTTTAATTTGAAAACAAACTTTTCCAATTAAAGAAGAAAGTTTTTTTATTTAAAGTTTTCTCAGAGTGAAGGTTTTCTTGTGCCTGAGTTTTGATCATCCTTATTCTGAATAATGTGGTGAAATTAAAGGATTTCATGAGGAAAATTATTAGAAAGATCTGAATTTCCAGATTTTTTAAATTAGAACTGCATATCACTACTCTGTTCTCTGGGGGGACATTGTCTTTTTCTGGAAGTAATGGTCTGCTAAACTACCTTTAGTGATGTTAGAAGAGGTGTCCTCACAAGCCTCAGTTTTCAATCAATTAAAAAAATCCATTTTAAATGCCTTTACTTTTTTTTGTACTGTTTACCCAACACGGTCCTGCAATGGAACATGATACAGTCAATTACATCTGGAACTCTAAATATTTCTATTAAAGTTTCTCTAAGGTTTTTTATTATTAAACAAAGTTCATAAAGTTCATAAAGTTCATCAACAGAAGTACTGTTATCCCACACTTGGTTTATTTATTCCAATAGTTGGCCTCAGACAGATCCTGTCTATTTCTGATCATCATTTTAACCTGTCATAGTGTCCATCATAATTTACTTTTCTACACTATATGAAAAGAAGTGGGTATTTTTGTTTGGTTGTCTTTTTTTGGGTTTTGGGGTATTTATGGGGAAGCTAGCTTCATCATTCCATCAGAAATGTATCAATACCAAGACTTAAAAAAAATTTATTTTTGTCTTAATATTTTCCAGTAAATGTTTCTATTTTCAAAATGCTGTCTTTGTTTTTTAGCTGGAGAAAAATACTTGCATGTGTTTCCCCTGAAAAAAATTGAAAGCTGAGCCTGTTAAAATTTCAAAAGTTCAGGATTCTTTTGTCTTCTTATCTTAGAGCACTATCCTGCAAATAAATTCCTCTCCTCATTCCCAGCCCTCTGCCCTTGTCACCTTGTCACCTTCTCTGACAACCAGAGCTTGGAAGCACAGTATAATTCATTTTTCTATTAGTGACTTATTTAGTGAAGTAGAGGGATTACAAAAATAAGGAGAGCTGTGTTTTACAGTCCTTGTTTAATCTCCTTCCATACAATGAGTTTGATGTTTCTTCAGATTAAACATAGGCCTTATAAGAAAAAGCATAAAAATGAGCAAGCTAATTGTAAGTAAATAAAATTCAAAGTACACCAACATCTATTCAGACCACACATACTTTAACATTTTTTTCATATACCTCAGATATGTGAACAATTAATTGAATCTCAAAATTTTCATATGATGCTTTATAAACCCTTACCCAGAATCAAAGGTATTTCTCCAGTGTGCTTCCTTAGCAGTTCAGATCTTGGAAAGGCAACATGGAAATGATGAGATTTTCTCTTACTAGAGCTTGTTGAGCTGCTGTCTGCCACAGGCGTGGCCTAAATAGCTGAGCAGGGTTTTCTGTCTGTTTTGTGCTTGCAGATAACATACACCCTAGTGAGCAGGCATGTCCAAAAATACAAAGAACATTGTCTTATTGTTGCACTGCTAATTTCATTCTTGATTAGAGTCTTGCAAAGGCTGTAAATCAGCACTAGAGACAATCAGAGCTTTCTTTCATTGCAGTCATTTCACAGTGGTTTTAACTCTTCTTTAGTCTCCACGGTATGCAGGAGATAAAGATTTTTTGTTTTCGTTTTCTGTATGAGAACATAATGTTCCCTCTGTGTCTATCAGCTGTTGTGATAACCAGGGATTAATTAAAGAGTCACTTGTTGCTTCTTCTTATATGCCAAATAGCTTTAATCCCTAAAGTTCCAAAGTAATAAAGATAGCAATATCATCCTGCACACATGGGACAAGAAGAACAGTCCACCTCTGTTCTCATGTCATGCTAAACCACAGAAAATAATAAAATCATAACTTTGAAACTTCCCTTGTGAGCAGTAGTATAGAGATATACTGAAGATTCTCATTCTCCGTGGCTTCTCCACAAGACTCTGTGGCTATGGAGGGCAAATGCTTTACTGCAGAGTGGCACACACCCAGCAGAAAATCTGGCCTCAGCAGTAAAACAAAGATCAGTGATCAGCAATTCCAAGTAGCTTCTCTTGGAAAGAAGTCATACATATTTCAGCCAGCAGAAAGAATGCAATCCTACGATAAAAGAAAAAAAATTAACAAACAAACAAACAAAACCCAAACCAAATTAAAAACAACAACAAAGGAAACAAACAAGCAGAAAAAATCCTCATCAAACCTGCTGAAAACTGTTAAAGACATAGATTTCTGAACCTTGGATGAACAAGTGGCAGACTGGCAGTTTGATCTTTTCACTGTGGTCATTTATGCACAGTGCGTAAACTTCTTTCCTTGGCATGCTACATGAAAGGTACCACCTTTATGTAAAAGGCAGGACACCTCAGGGCATAACTGAGCAGTCTCAAGAGTTATTCTGAGTTCACATGCACATACTGGGTGTGGTACAGCTGTGGCTTTCCTGCCTTCTCTCAGTCATGGGGATAAGAGACCAGCCAACATGTTAGAAAGAAGCTTTGGCACCCCCGTTCCCTGATCTAGGCACCCGTGCGGCTCAATCTCCATGCAGCACCTCAAAGTACAGATGCCTGTACTGTTTCAGATGTCTTCAAGACCCAGAATTTCTTAACTTGTGGTCTGGAGACTACCAGAAAAACTATGAAGACACTCAGGAGAAGCAAAGGAAAAAAGTTAAAATTCTGCAAACAGATCATCTTTCCATTGGTTTAAAAGCAATTCACAGGACCCTGGAGAATCTTGTGCTTGCAGAGCTGACCTCCTTCAGGTATGATGACACAGCACTGCAGAGTGCTGTGTAGGCAAATCTTTAGCACCAAAATGGAAATAACAGAAGGAGGAAGCAAGCTAAATAAAGGGGGATAATTTGTGTCTGAGGTAGCATTATGCCAAGAAATCATAAAATTTCTCCAGTTACATAATCAGTAGCAAATAATGTTACTTAGGTTAATGGCTTTGAAAATAGTTTTACTAATAGAGCCTTCAAAACCTCACTAGAGAAGTTTTAGATTAAGATAATTTATACAAAATACTTCTCAATACTCCCCCTCTTTTCAACTCAGGAAGAAATACTTCAGCCATGACTAGAAGTGGTGTGAACTGACTTCTTTTCCTGCACTACTCACTGTTCATTGTTCAAATATTTTAACACGGGGATTGACACAAAAAAAAATATCCCTTGCTAGAAATAGAAAAGAACCCAATATCTGGGAATGATGTTTATTTTAAAGACAGAGAAGAACATTGTGAAATCTTCTAATCTTCCCATCTAATACAAAACCTTTCTTTAAACAGAATCATAGAAAACGTCCCTATCTTTTGGCAAACAAATTTGTCCTAAATGCATCAGACTCAAAAGGTCCAAAGCCAAATTCTCTGTACATATAAATGGCCACTGTAATTGATTGGAGAACGTAAGTTTGGCTGTCTCTAAAATTAAATCAGTTATAAAGAAATAATACCCAGCATCAGTTTTCATAAACCAAACCAAGGACACAATGCAGGAAGGTCTTTTAGAGAGTCTCAGTCATCAATCTATACTTGTAAATTCCAGTGAAATAAAAAAAACAAAAACCAACTTGAAGACGATTCTCAGAAATTGTGTTTGAAATTCCTCTAAAGTAATTCTGTTTACCAGAGGATGCAGCAGCATTCAGAAAAAGGAAAATTCATCTCCTTCCAATTTAGTGGTGGTGCTCAGTTTCCCAGTGCACTAGTGTTGTCATCCAGTCTTTTGGTAGCATGAGGGGCTTTGATGAGTTTGCTGGCCTAGGATTTATGTTTGTCTTCTCAGCAGGTAATGTATGAGACAGTCACTTCCAGATAGACCTGACCAATACTTTCTATAGAAACATTTGTATTAATGACTTCTGAGCTCTTTCATCATACAGCGTACCCAAAAGGAGACCTGGCAGGACAGAACATTTAGATTAAATGATGTCAGTTTGAAGAGTCAGACCAAGAGGGTTGAAACCACTGCTGCCTAAACTATTACTCTTGCAGAATGGTAATATCTTATTTTTAGAACATTGAAGCATGTCTCACCCTGCAGCTCAAGCAGCACTTTAATAGTTATTAATGGCAGCTGTCAGATATGCATCTATTGACCAAGAATGAGTCACACTGGCCCTACTAGAAGGCCCAGTAAGCTAGAAATCTGTGGTGCTTTTTTTTGCTTATTTTCTTTTATTTTTCTCCTTATTTTTATTTCAGCAGCTTATTCTTCTGTAGGCAGTACGATAGTGAAACATCAGAGTGTTTATCTGCAGTAGCCATTAGGACAATCTAATGAGCTTGTTTTGGAAATACAAGCAGGTCATCACCTGTTTTGTCAGTAAATAATAATGTTAAGGAGGCAATTTCCATCCCTGTAGGTACTCACAGGTTAATTTAGAAACTACCAGCTTTTAATTAGTAGTGCAGCCAGACTACTGTGTGGCAAAATCTTGATAAAAACCTTTCAATTTGTTAGGAAGATAGAGAAATAAATTAAAAATATTCTTCTCCTCCACTAAATAGTGTTTTGAAGATGTCTTACCAATATGATTGACATTAATGGTTAAAAGGTAATAATTTAAAATTCTATATCACTTTTTCTCCCCAAATTAAATTACTTTCAGACACATTTCATTTTCATCAGGCTGCAATATTTGCATAGGTTTGACAAATCAGCGGCTGTAACTGTCTTACAGTAATTAGTACAAGCATTTAATATATGCTTTCCCAGGCAAATAAGGCAACTACAAATAGTACAAAATCTGCAACAGTGCCTATGAGCCTTCATGATCAAGCAAAGTCTGCTGGTTTTTGGCAGGAAAGGTCTGCAAGGGCATGGCAACTGCACAGAAAATCCAGCCCATCCAGCCTGCCTGTTGAACAAAGAGACAGATACAGTGTAGGTCTGCATCCTTTATCTCAGAATGCAATTAAAAATCCTGTCCCTTGCCTAAAAGGTCTGTCAGAGAGAAATTGCTCTGAAGATATAATGACACTGACAGAGCCAAGAGGAGAGGTCTCAGGAGATCAAGCTGAAGCCCAGAGGGAGTAGACTTTTATGACTGAAAACACTCCTACCCATGCAGGGCTTGTCTAATATTGCTGTTTTCAGGTCACCATTTAGGCCATATAATTGCAAGTGCCTTTGAAGTAATAAAATGGCATTCTAATGAGTGAGAAAAATGAAGAAAGAGAAGTGAAAATGACAGTGGAGGAAAAGAGCGAGAGAGGAGACAGAGAGAGAAATAAATAAATGAGGGAGTATGAAGTCCCTTTGTCCCTAGTATTCTATAACCTAAGCACAAATTCCCTACTAAGATGATCTGATAGATTGTACATTCTTAAATATGTTAGCAGAGACAAAAATCTGCCTGGCCCATAGACCAGCACATAATCACTTCCTGTATGTTAGACAATGTCCAGTAAAGTGTAAACAAAGTGCACCATTCTCTGCATGTGAGGATATGCTCTTCTCTCTCCTGATAAGCAAGGTGATGACCGGCTCAGCCTGGAATGATGAGCTCCTCTGAATGACCAGATTGACTTCTGCGCCTGGCCTGTCCTCACTCCTGCACTGGCGCTGCTTGCTATTGAGCCAGCTTCTTCTCTGAACATGGTTTAAAGCAAAGCAATCTCCCTCCAGTCTCTGCTGCTACTCATTAAGCCAGAAGTCCCAAATAGGATTCACTTTTCCCACTTGAGAGCTTTGGAAAGGATAGGCAATTATATTACAGCTCTCCTGCTTGCCAACCTCGTTTTGTCTACATGCATGTCCCAGTCTATTTGTTTTAGCTAGCCAGCTGTTTTGTTCTAACTCTCTTGAAGTTTCTTGGTATTCCACATCCAGAATATGGCTGCTGTATGCACTTCTGGCCTCTGCCCCCTTTTTCTTCAATGTTATGACAGTTAATATGAAAAGTAATGCTTCTACCTTGGAACAGTCTTTGATGAATTACTAGTAATAACACAACATTTAATCCCAAAAATTGGGCTACCTGTCAAGTTTTTCTGCAAAGCAATTTCTTTAATTTCCATTGATAGTCCTCTTCTAACAGGGTCATCTCCCCCAGATCAATATCAGCTTAGATGTGATTTGCCTTTGTGATCTCTAGGGGCATTAGCTTGTCCACTTGCTGTGCCCAGGATATTTCATCTTGTTCTAACGTTTCAGCTGAACACAAAGCATCAACAAGCTGTCCAAGGTAGGTGTTTTTACTGACTTGCCTCTGGAGCTGCATCCTGGATGGCAGCTGTGGAACATTGGCACACAGGCAATCCTAACTTCAATAACTTGTCTTTCCAATGAGTCTATGGTGTGCCATTCTTATATTTTCCAGAAAAGGTTCCTTGTCCTTGGTACATTGCTAGGTTGTGCATTCTTCCTGCCATGCTGTGATTCAATTATCTTTTCCCAGGAATTTGTGTTTAGAAAATTTCTCCTTTAAGCAAAGATGTGTCTGAAATGCTTTGGTAAATGAGAGCATAAAATGCATTCCTTACCTCTTCATTGTGTGATATGGTCTTCTGGTTTGCCGCAAAGCTCTGTACAGATCATCTGCTTATAAATTCAAGAGGAAATGCTTGTTTTCCTTATGTAAATATCATTTTTTCAAAGTAGGAGAGTTTCTCCACAACAGCTGCTACAGTCTTTGGTTTGAATGAGTTTTTGTGTATTTAATATTCTTTCAGTTTCCTTTATTTCATTTGTGACTTAAGGATAGGTAGCTGCTCCTGGTATTATTAATTCATATTGTCAGTTTTTTGGGCCACTTATTTTTCACTTTTGTAATAGTCTCCACCATGGGCACATAGGTCTGATCCTCTTATCAAGAATATATCTGAGGTACCTTGTGATGGTTTCAAAGAGCGGGGGTGCAGAATTTCCTAGACAATGGTAATTAAGCACTTATTTCTTATTGGAATTAGGAATTCCTGATTTCTTACTTCCACAGAGAGAATCAAGGAAAAAAATATAAAAAATCGGGACATCAAATTTCAGGAAAAGCCAGTAATCCTGGTAAAACTCCAGAAAGAAGATGCATATTTCAGTATAATGCCTACAGATAAGTAAACATGGAGAGAGTGAAAGAATATGCTTCACTACAAGAGAATTTGGATTACAAATTATCTTTAAAATTTAAAACATAAGAACACCTTTAGCTTCAAAGCTGAAAGAAGGTAAAAGTTCTTTCCCATGACATTTTATTTTTCAGATCCTTTCATGACAATATTTGATTTTCCAGATCCTCTTTTCATTCCAGAGTTGAACCTTTGTGGTTGATTTATGGAGCCAGAATTGTGCTGGACTATCTTGAGAGCCAAATGTGTACTTCAAAAACATCTGAACAATACATATGAAACTTGAAACCCTTTTGTCTTGTCAGTTTTCAAAGTGATTAGAGTGTCAAGTAAATTCTGATGACCCTGGCTGAGAGCCTTTGCCTCCTTCCTTTAGGGCTGAGCATCTCCAGCATCTCTCTGAAATGGACAGAATGAAGGTAAAGCCTCAACTTACAATGACAGAAGCACTAAAAATGTGAGTCAGTTGCTGTGGTAATTTCTGAGCTGAGAATCTAGACAAAAAAATTTCCTGTTAAAAGCATCTTTTCAACACTTACACTGTTATTCTGTGAACTGTTTTGGACTCAATTCAGTGAAATTTCATGAAAAATGCTTCAATCAGTTCTTTTCAGGATCATTATGATGTAGTCTTTAATTATAAATGTTCATTTTCCTGTTCCCCATAGTCCCAGAACATCTTGAAATTACTTGTTTTTTATTCATATTTTTATTGTTAGAATGTTTTCCAGGCTGAAAAGCATCTTTTTAAAGAAAAACAAAATAAATAAGGAGAAATGGCTGCTCTTTGTTTAATGCATTTCACATAATAATGGTTGGTTATCTTGCAAAATAAAATAAAATACTGGCATTTTTCAGACACACGGAATTACAGGAAAGTTGCAGGGTAACTTGGTGTATAGGCTCAAATTTTTTAAATAAAATAAAATTTACCCTTTTCCTTTTGTTTTTACTGGTAGAGGAGGACAGCAAATAAAAAACAATGTTTGATGATTAAAAGTGATTCTAGCAGCATCTCCATTAATCTGAAAGCCATTGGACTTTTACTTTGTTGCAAGTATTTTTGTTGTGATTTTATATATATCAACAGTTATTCTTTGAGTAGGATAGGAAGCATTAGTGCACTCCATATTGTGTACATAAACATGCATATGAGAATATATGTATACATCTGCCATAGTTAGGATAATATTAATCTTTGTGCTCACCTACATTTGTTCTTCTACATTTATAACATATATGAAAATTTAAAATCTGCCTTGTATACACACAGGTATGTTTATGTAATTGTGCCTCCAACCAAGATGCAAAATCCAAAAGCCATATTTTTCTTTAATGATAGTAAAAAAAGACAATAAGCAAGATGTAGCTATTAATACAATTTAAGACACAAGTGCCCTTTCCCATATAATCTCACTGCTGAGGAAGAATTTCAGGATTTATGTTCAATATTAAACAGGTTTTGGTATGATGATGATGAGAAGAATGGAGCACCTCTTCTATGGGGACAGAATGAGAGAGCTGGGGTTGTTCAGCCTTGAAGGGCTCTTTGAGGCACCTTCCAGTACCTAAAGGGGGTCTGCAAGAGAGCTGGAGAGGGACTTGTAGTGATAGGCAAGGGGAAATTTCTTTAAGCTGAAAGAGAGTAGGTTTAGATTAGATAGTAGGAAGACATATTTTACTGTGAGGATGGCAAGGTGATGGAACAGATTGCCCAAAGAGGCTGTGGATTCCTCATCCTTGAAAGTGTTCAAGCGCAGGTTGAGTTGGGATTTAAGCAACCTGGTCTAGTGGAAGGTGTCCCTGCCTATGGCAGGGTAATTGAAATGAAATAATCTTTAGGGTCCCTTCCAACCCAACGCATCCTATGAGTCTGTGATTCTATGAAGGTGTGTGCACTGACAGCAATCTTTTGTTAGTGTTAAATGCGGCTTCCCACTGACAATCCCAGCTGACTTCATTGGGCATGCTCTCAGATCCATGCCTTCAGCACCATGTCAGTTCCAGGACAAGGAGGATCTGGACATGGAGATCCCATTCAGGATCAGATGGATGGACAAACTCCAGGGACTTGCTAGAGCTCAAACACAGGCTTGGATACAAGCCTGTGAAATGGTTCACCACCAGGACTCAGGGATTTTAAAACCAGTTAACCTCCTTCAAAAGAGTCAGTGGAGTTGGGGCAGTAACTCTGGCCAAAGACACTGGGGATTTCTATTATTTTATTTTACTGAGAACTCTGGCTACACTGGGTTTGAGGGATTGCTGACAGTACAGCCCTCATCCTGCCAGGCACCAGCTCTGTATTCACTTTCCTCCTTCTTCTTCCACACCACTCATAAGTCCATATAGAAAACTTCTGTGTTCCTGGGCTTTTCTATGCCAGTTGGGTGCAAAATTCGCTGCTCCTCGTGGTGTCAAGTAATTGATATTTAGGTTATCATACCCATGATACAATAAAGTTTTCTTTGTGGATATTACACATGGCATCAAGATTTCCTGAAATCTCCAAGAAGAAAGGTGGCACCACTGCTACAGCCTAGAATACAGAATGTCCAGAGAAGTAGGGTGCTGTAGGAGGCTGGATTGGTGTATTGGTAGCAACACAAAGTGAGAGTGTAGCCTTGCAAACTCAGTAGACAAGATAGCTCATATCACAAGTGTGCAACCAAGGGGAAAATGGCCTACGAGACCTTGCGAGATCATACATGAAATACATGACAAATGGGATCCAGATTCTGACTACCCCAGTGTTTGACTACTTTCTGCAGTAGCAATGTATTTTTCCATTTATAATAGAAAAGGAAAGGGATGAAACTGAGAAAGGGTTCCAGAGTAGAAAAAACAGAAAGAAGACACTTTAAAAAACCCTGAGAAAAGGATACCTTTCCTCTTCTTCGTTGCTCTTTACTGTCAGAAAAACACGATTTCATTAATTACTTCATGCTGATCTTCCCTGCAAACTCTTATGTTGTTTTTCATGCTCTGAGTGATGCACTTTTAGTCTGGGACCAGTGATCCCTTTGAACTCACTTGAAATAAGAGATGACAAATGGAGAAACAGATTTTAATCTTGGCATCTTGGCAGTAGATGGTGATGAGTATTCAAAATTGAAAGATGAACTGTGAAAATGAGAACTGTGTTTTCTTTTGTCTGGAGCTCCTTGGTTCCCAAATTATTCACATTCTGATTCATCATCTTCCTCCTTTTGTTTAATTTTCTTCTGACTGTCTGAATCCAGTGGGAAAGAGAAAGAACACCTTTAAAACTTTTCATCTTTGATTAATTTTAACTTGAATGGGGTACAAAGGATGAGGCAGTTTCCCCAGGTGCCCTCATTTTTCATTCTTTTCCTGGGAGTAAAGACACACTGATAACAGCTGGGAAAATTTTTTAGAATGAAAAAGGCAGGTGTTGTGTATGAGCTGATGGTCTCTAGTGAGAGTGGTCATCAGTGCCATGAAATCATTTTCTTGAAAGCTCTTGATCCTGCTGAAAGTTTGACTTATATTAATGCATCCTTGAAATTACTGCAAAAAAAAGTCTTGTGTCCCAAATGTTTCTTAAGGGAAGAAAGATAGATCTGCTCAAAACCAATCCTACCATCCACATCCACATGCTCTCTAATTATGGTTTCCACTTTCCTTGAACTAACCATTTCTACCATTATTTTGTCAACACATTCACTTCAGGAATTCTAAAATTTGGGTCATTTGAAGTGTGACTTACTGCCTTCTTATCAGGCATAGAGAAGAGCAAAAGGGTAACAACCATCTGCATTAATTTTTTTTTTTGTCTTATTCATTCCAAAATCTGGTTAAAAACTTCCCCAATTAAACCATACCTTCAATGGTTTACCTCTGCTTCTTCTTAGGAAAGCAATATCTCTGTAGACCCTTTTCCTTACACTTTTGAAAAATCACTAATTATCTTACTTTTATATATATGTGTGTTTACAAATGTATCCTGTGTACCCTGTGCTCTAACTATCTTTTCATGTTCATCTCTAAGTGCTCTCTATAGAATATTTTGGATATATTCTGCAAAAGGTTGCCATCTGTCTTGTCAGGAAAAAAGGTGTCTGAAGTAGATTATGCCATTGGTAGATATTGTTACTTGTCTTTTGGGAAAAAGTAGGATTGTGGGAAAGAATACACAGAGAAGTAATGCAAATAAACCTATTAATTCCAAAGGTTTATAATCAGTTTGATCTATTCAGTTTCAATTTTTTTCTCACTTGCAAATTTAGTTCCATCTTTGAAATACTCTAAATTCCTATCCATATTAACCCTTTTGCTTATTGGTACAAAATTCAAGGTCATTTAAGATAAAAGGGGAACAGTGAAATGTCCAGCTAAGTGTCCCCCATTTCTTCTTCAAGTATTCCTTGTCCACAGCATGGTTCATCCATCCATGCCCTATGATATGTCACCTAGTGAACAGCAGCACTTTCCCCACAAGGGGAGAAATAAAAGTTGTGTCTGTTTTCTTCAGAAGTCCATGAGGCATTTTTAACACTCACCATGTCTGACAGCCAGGAACCTGCTTTGTGAGTGGCTGCACACATATCTTGCTCTGCTGCTCTCCATTGTCTTGAAATGACCTGCACAAGAGTTTAACACCAGGCAGACAGAAACTTGAGCAAGAATTGTCTGTACATCTTGTCCCACAGGTGGCTTTGTGCTGACCCTAAAAGAAGCAGTCCAGCACCTTTGGTGTTAGGCAGCAGTCAAGTACAACCACAGGAAAGGAAAAGGAGCTTAAAGCAGATATCTAAAAGCTTTATGTCTACACTTAGAGGCAGTCAGTCTGCCAACATTTCCTTCAACATCCCCAGAAAGAAATAACCACTTCTAAAGTACTATTAATATGAATGTAAGCTGGGTACCTGTAACACAGATCTCCTTCTTGAGTTCCCTGTGTCTTCTTATTGAAGGTAATTGACATAGGCTTAAATGGCCTTCTGCCAATGTATACGTGAAAGAAGATCACCCTAGCTCACACAGCCTGGAGGTAACCGTACCTATACGCCCTGTCTGTTTTACAAAGTGGACTTACCTATAGTAAAATGAAGGATTCAAGGTTTTGCTCTAAATTCTCGCAGGATTTGTGCTTTGGGAACTCTGTAAAAGCAAGCACAATTAAAGTATTGCAAGTGACCTGCCTGTACATAAGCTGAGCTGTAGAATTTCTACAGGGCGACATGTTTTAACGCATTTAAAATTTTATAAGTTGTGGCTTTGGGCATTATGTGATGTTAAAAGTTGTGACAAATCCAAGAAAATAGTTATTAGAAAAAGGCAAAGAGAAAGCATGTGCAAAAACCTAAGGCAGTGTTCACTCAGATGGCATGTTTATATTTTGTTTGGCACGTTCTTTGCTGCAGTATACTAGTGTGTGACAGATAGGGAGAAAATGTACAGCGATTTTACAGAAAACTGAAAAAAATTACGGTTTTTTTTTTTGGATATCTAAGTACAATTTTTTGCTGCATCTTCTCTCATGGCAAATTTAGACAGTTCTGTTATGAGGATGTCCAGCATGTTAACCTTGGTCCTCCCATATCTCTGCTTTTCATCACATTCATCAAATTCTGCCTGTTCCAGTACTGCATGTTTCAGTGTGCAGGGTACCCCATTAGTACATGTATGGCAGAGAATACAAGAGGCAAACATCTCAAGATTATTAATGCACATGATATTTACTGCAGCTAAATGAGAACAATCTCACTACTGTAAGAAGATGGACTGAATGTTTCTTTTTACAAGATTTTGTATGCTCTGCTGGGCATGAGACATGTTTAAAAGTGCTCCCTTGAAACAAAGAACTACTGGTTGCTGACCTATGCACTGCAGATCACCAGGACTCTTCACTGAAAAGTTTAGAAGTGGGAAGGAAACTGATTTTCTTCTCACTTACCAGCACATCAGAATGTTTTGACCTTATGAAAAACATCTCAATTAAGTCAACAGCTTTTCTTGAGAATTTGGGTGTACAGTTAAGCAGATTGTAAGGCTGATTTGACAAGTGGCCGTACTAACATCAGTTTATTTTTTACTCACTTGAATAAAATTCATGGGAAATTTTATACATAACCTGTTGAAATCCAGTGGGAAAAAATTTCTCCATGGCTTCATATTTGTACGTCTAACTCACCACCGCATACTTCAGTTTTAAATTTTAAAAGTCACCCATTTTCTTTTTGTGCAGTGCATCAAAGCCTATAGATTTTAATAATTATGCACTTAATATATGTTGCAGATCCAAAACCTATCCCAGTATCTTATTCTGTGGTCTGCCAAAACTGCCTTTAAAATCAGTGCCAACTCGTCTACAAATTCTGTGCTCTCAAAACATTTTGTGTCGTTTTTTTTGGTAAGTCTAATTTTAAATCTTATGGTCTCTGATGGATGTACAAATTCATTTAATCAGTCAGTTATCCTGCAATATAGGAATCTGAGTCATATGCTCTCCACCAGCCTTTGCTTGGTTAAACACCAGATGGATGAAACAGCTGTATAAATCTTTAATCTTTGTGACAGCCTTTCTTTCATTTATTTTTTGACTTATGTGGTTAGTTTCACTTGTGTGTTCTTCCAATTAGGGAGTCAACCAATCCCTGTCATTCAGATCTATTTAACACACTTTGTCTTTAGCTTAGGAAATTTTACTTTTACATTGATTTTTCAATTTATACATTAACTACTTAGCCTGCATTTGAAGTAATATTGATGTCATTGATATTTCTGTTAATTATCTAATAATCTATCAATGTTAGTGATATAATTAAAATAACATACTATCATGACACTTTATAGCTATCATGACAGTCTCTTTCTTTGGAAAAGTACTTTCTTGGAAGATAAACCTCAAAACTATTCATTATCTAATCCATTCTGCTTTTTTTTTTTCCACATCATTCTGGTTTGCAGTTGCACTGTTTTTGTAATCTCACTATTTTGACAAAACAATGTAAATCTAAACTGAGACAGTGGCAGAACTATCTGTTGAAATGTACAGCTTTTGAAAGGGTTAAACTTAGCTTTTTAATAGGTTACTGTCATCTATGGATATAAATTTTGAAACACATTTGAGCTTTCTATAGAAGAATAAAATAATACTTTGTTACCATGATTAGTGGAGATGATTGTAAGAAAGCATGCATGATACTTAACACCAAGGAGAATTCCTAAACAGGTTTAAAGACATGCCGAAAGCATTTTGTCTCTGTGATCCAAAGACTGCAATATAGGAAATTTTGTGCAAAGGCAGAGAACCATTTAATGCATTTGAATACTGATAAGACACAGGAAGAGGGTGGAAGGTCCTTTAATCATGCAGCTTAAATAGTCAATAGGAAAATTACCCTGTAATAATGAATTTGGTTTTTTTTTTAAGGATAAAAGCATATTCAGATTATTGGTCTGGTTAGAATAGAGTAAAGACTACTTTGTTTGTTTCCCCCACCAAAGAATGTCTTGTTTTATCCAGGATTAGACTAACACTGTAATAATTTTTCTACTTAAGCAAAAGAGGAATGGGAGGCAAGTGGTGAATACCAATGCTAATTTAGGAAAGGCTGTTGTGGCGCCATCATTCTGTAGAGTGCACTAGGAATGCTTTGGCTAATTTTACCACTCCATGTAGTAATGTAATTTCTGAGTTCCAAAAAGATTCCTTTCTGGGTCATCCAGGCCACAACATGAAAATCCTGACATTTTCCAATCGGAAAAGAGATTTGCATAGGGAAAAGAGTGGGAATAAATGGTGATAGTAAAATCAAAACTTTCATAACTGTTATGAAAAACATGCTTCTAGAATATAATAAATCAATCTAAAGCTCCAGGATACCACTAGAGATGCTGAGAGGACAATGAGACTCAACAAGCTATCTCATGACACTGAAATTCTTTAATGCTACTAAGTCCTAAGAGATGCTTGAAATTATTTCATCCTTTACGTTTGCTCTGGTGTGTTAAAAGCCTGTGGAATAGGATAGGAGCTGGGAACATATATTCATAACTAGTCCTCTTCTGCATGTGAATAATACACTGCCTAAGTGACAAAAGTGAGTGCAGATGTAAGGACACGTGAGGTTTCTCCCTTCACTTTGGTGTTTCATGGATATGACTTATAATAACCTCATCATTTCAAGGCTGAAAGTTGACTGAATTCATGCTTCCTTCTTAATGGCTTTTCAGCCCTGTGTGCTTTTGTTGTTATGTCTCATATTCACACACATGGGAGTTTTTATCAAAGTGAAGGGCATCAGAGTGACCACAGTGTAAAGTAATTTTGTTCAGAGAAGAGACTCTTGGTGATTTCTTCTTTGCAAGGTAGCCCAAAATACAGAGTGGTTCATATCCCTGTATAGAAATACAATCTCATATAACCAATGCTTTGATGTGTTTGATGTGTTTCAACCATTTCTGAAGTATTTCTAAGCATATTAGTATGATATATGAATGCATTCTCAATGTAGGGAATTAACCTTGAACTTCATATATTACAGGAAGAAAGGTTCTATTCTTCATTCCAAGGAGGTGTATAAGAGTATTTAACGTAAGGAGCATTTCTCATTTCAGCTCTACGGAAATGTAAATTGCCTATACCTGTATAGAAACCCCCCCTTTGAACTTCCAGCTTGATATCAATACTTATTTTGCTTTTGCATGTCCCTTGTTTATTTTCCTCTGCATCTGCATGCAAAAAATTCCTTCCCATCAATATCAGTTACTGACATACAGCCAGAAGAGATTGGATCTCACCCCATTATAGTAACATTTTTCAAACTGTTATAGCCATGAGGTGAAATCTCATTTATTTTATGGCCACAAATTCCAACAAGGAACAGGAATAATTTCCTCTCCATGGAAAGAATTTCTAAGCCTCTGAGACGATGCAACAATGTCTTTTCCAAGGAAGGTTGCTTAAAAATTCTTAAAGAACTTTACTTAAAAGAGGTTTAACTGTCTTTTAAAATTGAATATATTGTTGATAATAGACATCAACATGTCTGGTCTTCTGTTGCTATGAAACTAGGAAGAAACTGAAATGTCTCCCTTTACTTGATTTCACTGGTGTAAGGCAGACAGTAACATATTGGAAGACACTTTCTGCATTAAGATTTCTAGAACTTTCCTCATATTTTATCTGTGTGGTTTGAACTGATTACTGCTGTCCTGTCATTCTAAAATACGTAGAATGACAATTAAATATTTCATAATACTTAGGTAATTCTCATTAAGCAAGACAGACTTCTGTACTTCTACTCCACATAGAAAGATTCACTTGATATTCAGTAATACTTTCACTGCATATTTTCTGCTTTTAAATCTGTTGACTCTTGAAACCACAATGAAGGAACCAACATTAAATATATTATTAATAATCCCATGGTGATTATCTCTGGACAACATAATTTATACAGTAATCATATATCATTCTAGATATTTTTACCCTTGAGGTTTGGAGGGCTTCATTTCAAGAAAACTAAAATCCAAAACTCTGATATTCTGTCCAAACAGACAGGAGACATAAGTTCACTTTTTTTAGGGTTACCTTTTGCAGGAGTTAATCATGTTTATTATTATCTAGAAGCCAGTGGTAACACTGCCTTGTAGATAACAATAGTGTACTTTTTTATTATGTATGTGGGTACCTACATATATGCATTTTAATTTCTACATACATGCACACACAGGCTTTTATGTGCACACACCTACAGACTTTTATGTGAAAACATTCATGACTATGACTTGCTGGTTGTTTTCAAAGACAGTGTAAAAAACTCACACTAATATTTTGCCATATTTTCCTGAACACATGAATTTGTGATTTTGGAGCAAGCCTCTAAGCCACAGTCATTTCAGTGTGTCACAGCTGGAAGAATGGTTTCCATAGACATTCAGCATTAAAATAAAACTATTTTATTTTAGAAGATGGAATTAAGCATCATATTCCAAAGGAATTCATTGGAGAAGCACTTCAGATTTTAGTTTAAAGGAAGCAAGCTAGCAGAAAACTGAACATCTTATTTGATAATCTTGTGCATCGTTTTTGTGAATCTGAGAGCACTGCAATTCAGTCATGGGACAGCAAGTGTTTCATTTGCCATGAAATGTAAGGTGGGTAATTCTATACCAGTGGGAGGGAAAAAAAAAGGGAAAAATTTCAGTGTTATTTTGGTCCTGGAGTTTTTGCTGTAATTGAGAATATGTTGAAATGAAACAGCAGTCCTAGGATAGCTTCAACACAGCCTGTTACCTGCTTATCTTCAACTGCTTATTACCAGAAAATACATATCACAAAAAATCAAATGTTTATGTATTGAACTAAGCTTCTATTTTGTGTGAAGGTCTATCATCATTTGTTTGCTCTGTTTCCCAGAATTTCATGATCAACCAATTAAAGCCATTTAACATCTACTCCATATACCAAAGAATTTAATTCTCTAAATTTTTTGTTGCACATGTAAAGACAATAATATCCACCTATGCAAAAGTATCTGCCTTGTACAGATGTTAATCGGCCTGCTCTAGGATCATGATGTGACAAATATTACTATTTACCTACAAAAGACACTGTTTTCCTATGAAATCAACATTCAATACATTGAATTTCTTGATACATGTAGAAATGGGAGCAAATTATTACATGATAGACTATCCCTATTTGTTGATTTTCTCTTCTGTTACTTCACATTTGGTTTTATAACTATCCTAAAATATAAAACTTACATCGACTTGATCAGTATTTTGAGAAAATGTATTTTAAGGTAAAAGTTAATTTGTGAAGGAATGATTCAGCTAGAAGCACACATGTTGTACGAGTGCACAGAATTCACAGAAAAGTGGTGGCAAACCTGCCTGACGTCCCTTTGTAGTACAGCCAAATGGAAGGACTACACATCCTTGTGAGACCACCTCACAGAAACGGAATATGCATTTGAAGGTAAGCATGACTAGTCCATATTTAGTAACAGGAATCTTATCCACATCCTCTTTCCTATAGCCCAACCAATTTCTGCA
Organism: Chloebia gouldiae; assembly: GCA_003676055.1. Classification (NCBI taxonomy): domain Eukaryota; kingdom Metazoa; phylum Chordata; class Aves; order Passeriformes; family Passeridae; genus Chloebia; species Chloebia gouldiae. The sequence continues at coordinate 22,064,978 of QUSF01000001.1, read as the reverse complement.
GAGTTTGTGCTTGGTTTAGTCAGTGGTGGGTTTGTCCATGGTACAGCCTTACTTTTCACTCTGACTGTGAAGATCTGTCAATGATGATAAGGAAATAAAGAATAATTTTTCAAAAAGTAAAACACTTCAAACATTCCTTAAAGAATTAATATTCTTAACTAGAGTGGTCAGGCTCATCTTTCAAAAATATCTTGGTCTCAGTTACAGTTCCTCAGACCTGCTGAGTCACTGCAGATAAATCTCTTCAATAATCAGGGTTTCAATAAAATAAAGAAATGGTGTAAATTTGGTTTGAAAGGTATTTTGTGATCTTCTGAAGAAATGTATTCTGTAATAAGCAGAGAGCTTATTATACAGAAAGAATAATATTCTTTCCATCTAGACATATTCTTGAAAATTAAAGAAACTCTCGAGACCTGCCTTCTTACAAGTCAGGAACAGAAAGCATTTCTCCTTTCCCTTGTTTCATCTTGCCTTTTTGAGCCTGTAAGAACCAAAACAAAAACAGGGTAGACCATGATATCCACAGATGCTGACAGTCCATTCACACTGGACAAAGCTGATGAAGAGGGGAGACAAAAGGACTTCTGGAGAAGCAAAGCCAAAAGTCAGAGATCAAATAAAAACAAACTGCCGCTCATTCCAGCTAAATAAATAATAACAATACACATGACAGATGATACCAGCCTGGACAAAATAAAGAGTGACATTTTTTCACACCTTTTTTTTTTCTAAAACTCACTTCTCAGCCAAAGCAAATAACATTCCAACTGAGAAAAATTATTTGCCATGAGTCGTGACAATACGGAAAGAGGATTTTACATGGAGAAATTCTTGGCAGAATCTCCTATTTCCACTTCAGGAACATTACTTGGCTCTAGACTGAGATTATATGGATGAGGGCAAGACAATGAAACAGTAGATGATAAAGAAGGAAAAGGAGAAACAACATTTTTTTTTAAATCCAAAAGAATTTTTGTATTACTTATATATTTGCAATTGTGCAAGTTGTCTGTTTTGTAAGTAACACATATGCATTAAATAAACATTTTATGTAAAGAAACTAACACTGATCCACACTTTATTAAAAGAGATCTTGATTGTCCACTTTTAAAATGGAGGAAGTGTTAGTCTGTAAGGTCTTTAGGCCATAGGCTTGTCTCTGCACTTGCTGCTTAGGGAAAGCCACACAAAAACCAAGCAATATTTACTGTGATAAGTCTCTGAATTATACAGAAGAAATTGTTCACTCAAAAAGGAGAAAGCAGTACATACACAGGATTATTTTGTTACCATTATTTAGGCTTCAATTTAGCAAAGCACTTGAATATGCACTTTAAATCCATTAATTGTTGTTAATTAGTTGAGACCCTCCTGTAATATTGACAGCTTACCTTTGAAGAGACACTATTCAAATTCTCCACAATGTAGAATTAGTAAGACTTTTTCATGGCCTTCATTTTCTGTCTTCTCTGGCTTTTGTTCTTTCATGCTGTGAGTGAGGACTGTTGCAGCATGCTAGAGGTAGAAAGAGTCCATAACCCATACCTTTTAGCAGTCACCTTCAGTTTGATTGTTGAATTTCTGGTTTTCAGTTCTGTGAAGTGCCTGTGCTGGGCTAAAATTAATTGTGACTGAAAAAGAATGGCATTTTCAAAGTTGTTATGACAATCTGCTTCCTTCATTGAGATGCATAAGGCCTAGATATTCCATTTTTTTCCAAGGCCACTTGTGTAACTCTTAGCAAATATATTAGCTACGTGGTGGATGACTCAATTGTCCTGGAATAAAATACTGCATTGACAAATCTACTTGTACTTCTGAGTGTCACCAAGTAATATTCATTCTTAAAGCAGGCATTTCCGGCCAAATCCTCAATAAAAGCAGTTCTATGGGAACTTAATTACAATTCTCCATTTTCAATTTAGAAAGACTTTGAGTCATGAGAATAATTTTATGTATTCATGAGCACCCATCACTGATAGGTCAGATTAACATAGTGGCCAAAATTTTCTAGCTTTTCTAAAAGAAACACAGCTCTTTCAAAGACCAGCTTTTCATTCAATTCCCTTTTTTCCTTTATTCTTTGAAGGAAAGGGGCCCCAAAGAAACTCCTTTAGTGATTTTCCTTACTTCAGTTCAAGAATATGTGAACTGAAATCTTAAATTTGAAGCATACACCATGAGCAAAAAGAAATTTGCATTATTTCTCAGTGCTATCTATTAAAAGACAAACTTGATTTCTATCAGCCACAGTTTTCTGGGGGGCAAATGTTTGTCCCCTTTTCTACCAGAACAGGCATGATACAATTACTTTATAAGCACTGTGATTCTTCCCATGCTAGAACACAAAGCAGTGCTTCAATAGTGCCTGTGAAAATATAAAACTACTGCTTGTATATTGTTTAACTTACTTTTCCCTTTTTTATTTTCCTTTTTAGTTTCCTCTCCTTCATCAAAGTCTTTTTTTAAGACAATAAAGTAGATGTGGGTAGATTTGGATTAAATGATAGCTACATTTAGAGTTTTAAATAGCAGTCAGATCTGGATTCTTTGTTAGAGCTGATAGGAAGAGGAAGAAGGATGGAGAGTTTCACTAGGCTGCAGCAGCCAAGCTAAAGTGATGCAGACAACCAGAGAGAACAGAGGAGTGATTTTTGGATTGACTGAACAAGAATAGCCAGAAAAGGACCATGTCAAATCAGGACATAGTGTAAAGAATGAGAATGAGGACTGAAGGACTGCCAAAACATGGAGAACTTGAAGTTGTTGGGTGACTGGGCGAGTCAAATAAAGATATGGAGATTTGGATAAGGCTTGGAAAGAGTCAGAGTGAGCTTCAGAGTGGTAGAGGTTGAACTCCCCAGGATAATGGAGGGATTAGAAGGGAAGGGATTTGGAATTGAAGGAAGCATCTCTTGTCAGGGCAAGCCTAAAATCAGAATGAAATACAGATAAGAAATCTCTAAGAAGCAACAATGTGAAAAACCTGTGTTTTCCTGCTAGCCTATTAGGTCCCTAATATACAGTGACAACTGCTACCAAAGCCACAATATGTACAGACTACAGTTGTCTTTGGAGAGATACAGGCATAATCCTGACAGGTCTGAGATAAAAGGTTAAGTGTTGGATGGATTGGTGAGCAGGTACAACCATGGAAATGTGAAATCCTCTTCTTGTGGTTTAAAACCAAACACTAAAGCAGTGTCTAACTGGAACTGGATACAAAAACAACTTAATCACAGATAAATGCAATTTTACAAATTATTGTACTTCTCTGCTCTGCAAATGGGATAGCATTGTCCGGGAGAAAAGTTGATTGAGTTAGTTTAGATTCTAGCCATGCTATACGTAGACCTTGTCCAGGCTTGGAGTCCTTTAGGTGCTCTCCTGATGGTTACATGATGACAATCAGTTATCTGATTTGATAGACACAATCAAATTCTTGGTTATCTCACTGAAATTTGTGAAATGCCCAAAAACTGTCACCGTTGCTTGGTGCTCACAATCTGCTTGCCTCAAAGACTACACTACAAGCATTAGGTTGCTTACTCTCTTCTGTCCTTAAAAGTAAGTTACTCTCTTATCCTGTTAACTACATTCTGTATGTTAATAGTATGTCAACAGGACCTAACCTGTGTGAACGGATACATTTCCATTTTTTGTTCTGTTAACATGTCCATAAATATCCATATGGATTAGTTCCATGAATTGCCGTTTCTGAAACTATATATACACACAGAGACATTGAGACATTCTCCAGATTTTAATAGCTGAACTGATTATTAATGCCACTAAATGAGAATTTGTCCAAGTAAATTTACTCATTACAAATATGGCATTATTCACATAGTTACAATTATCTAGTTACTTGCAACCTCATTTATCATTCTCAGTTCTGTTGAGCACCAGAGTCAAGATTAAGTGTTTTGTGGAAGACATTGCTTTTCATCTAGTGCCTTGCCCATAGGTTGTTTTACATGTATTTTTGTACACCTGCCCTACTGCAGATCTCCTCACCACTCATTTTCCAGCAGTCTGTTGTGAGAGTCATGGTAGCAGAAGTGTTTGTGGGTGGATGGCATATGCTGGCACTACATGTAGCGCATAGCAGTCCTCTAAGCACAGCAAAACAGATTTGGTATGTCATGATGTCTTTTTTTGACCTTGGTGGCCCAGATGGGTTACCCAAATATTTCCATCTGCATTTTTTCCTTTGTTTAATTCGTTCCCACACAGCATTGGCTGGCATCCAGGAGCTGATATGGACATGCAGTGTAGTCCTAGCAATTGGGGCAGTAACTAAAGTGGTTATTCTGTTCCTAGTATTTCAGCTTTAGGGACTCCAGCACAGGTGCTGCAGATCCCTCTCTTTTGATCTATGTGGCTAGCTTCTCACCCCCAATATCTATCTGTGGCTTCAAATCCCAGTGATTTCCTTCAGATTCCATCATAACCCTGCAGGATATTTTGTACTCTACTAGCATCTCAGATATGGCATAGGGTCACAGCTGCACTGAGACTTGTTTCACTTGTTGAAAGGTTTGCTGTTGATTTGTGCATGGGTCACTTTAGCTTGAGGTGATCCTCTTCTTTGGGGATAACTAAAGGCCATATCCTAACACCTTTTTCACAAGGCCTAATGTAAATTAGGCCTTGTTTGATGGAAAGTAAGAATGATTTTCTGCTGCATGCAAGGCTGAGGGATCTTGAGACTTCTGTGAGCCAAAGAGAGGGTTTTGAGTTGAGAGGAGAAGGTTAGTTCAGGTGTAGTGCCTCAAAGCATGGGTATTTAAAGTCAGTACTCTGATTTCAGGAAAGTGATGCATAGGGGAATTCTCCCCTTCCCTTCCTCCACATCATGCAGGAGAACTTCCAGTTTCTTTATCCTTTTTAAAACATAAGTGTAACCCTAGAAATACAATAGCCTAATTACCACAAGGCTATTGGTTAATATGACAATTATATTAGGCATATAGCATGTTTTAGGCTATGATAAATAGGCAAGTGCATTGAGAGTGGTGGCACTGGAACAGGCTTCACAGGGAAGGGGTCACAGCACCAAGCCTGACAGAGTTCAAGAAGTGCTGGGACAATGCTCTCAGGCAGGTGCTGTGTTTCTTGGGGTTGTCTTGTGCAGGGCCAGGACTTAGACTTCAATGATCCTTGTAGATATTCTATGATTCCAATTAAAACTTGGTAGTATTACATTGCACTTTCTTTCCAGAGGATGTATTCTCACAGTTGAAATTGACTGCAGACAAAGCATCATATATGGATACCAGAAACCTCAAAAAAAAAAAAAAAATAGAGCTACTTTGAATCATTGACAGTGAATGCTACAGCAAAGCTTAGGAAATTTTTCTTAAGAGTTTCAGAGTAACCAAAGTTTTGGAAGAGGAAAAAGCTGAAAAAAGTACTGCTTGCATCAGCTGAAATGCAAAAGACACTTTTAAGCATGTATATAAAGAAAAGTTTTGCATGGTTTTGGCTTCAGTATTTCCTCAGGTATTCATATGAATTCTTCTTTGTAGTCCAAAATTTATTAAAAATACAGAATCATGCAAGCCATTATAAGATATCAGAAAGACAGGACGTTTTGCTCTTCAATAAAACCAGTGACAATTTCGATTAGATTTCTCAGGCTTTTCTTCCCAGAGTCATGGTGTTGAAGTTAAAAAAAAAGAGATTGAATAGTTTATTGGATTCAGCTACCATATAGCTTTCAGTGCATCAGAATAGATTTTTAAAGTGCAGAAAATAGAGAAAACCCGATGAGAAGATGATTAAATTTTCTCTATTACTGATATTGTAAACCCATAGATTTGCCACATGTTCAGTATAGCTTGGATTAAAGTGTGAGGATATAGCATGGATTAAAGGATGAAATCAGTCCTGTGTGTAGGACTGATAAATTTATCATTCACCAAAAGCAAGTGCTTTTGACCCAATGTAGTAAACATAATGTTTTCACTCATATTTAAATTCTTAGGTAGCATTTCAATGTAAGAATGTCTTCACAGAGAGTCCTTGTGAATAACTTGGTTTCTTCATATCTTGAAGGAAATATCTTTAAAAGCAGGCTGATGATTTACTTTGGCCTGTAATTATTGTCATTTCCTAGCGACCTTCAGTAAGGGCATCACTAGTGGCAGGCGACATTTCTTATTAGTGAAAAAAAGCAGAGGTTTTAAAGTTCCTTATCAAATAAATGAATTCTTTGTGATTGTAAAGACCTGCTTGTTCCCATCAGAAAAAATTTTGACCTCTGAAAACTGGTAAGAATTCTGAAGTTGGAGAAATCACTGCTGCCATGAAGCAGGTGCTGCACTGTCCAATCTCCACTGGTGTTCACACTGTTTCCCAGGAAGTCCAGTTTGACCACAAAGGTGAGGAACACCCGAGAATTTTACTTATTTGTTTGTCTTCTCCAACTATGTTCAAGTGAGGAAATATCTTTATGGCAGGCACTATAACAGTGTTAATGGAGACAAATTGAATTCCCTAGCATCCAGCTTCTTTCTCATTCTGTACCCAACATACTGCAGGACTCCCAGCTCAGACTGGAAGGCAACAATGCACACTGAGTATGTGCAGTAGCCAAGGGCTAAAAAACAGCCTTCTGCAAAACTACAAGGGCATTCAGTAATCACTCAAAATGGGGCTGTTTATGCTATTTTTCCTAAAGGATTCTTTAATATTTCATCCTTCATTTTTAAGCCATTGAATAGGAAAAACATTTGAGATGAGAATGGAAGTTCTTAATAACATTTTGTACTTTTATACCTCTTTTTTTACCATCTTATGTTGTCTTTGGTATAGAGAATATTTTTGTAAATTTTACAGTTTCTGTGGTCAAAAAATACACTATCTTCAGAGCAGTGCATGAACAAATGTAATGGTATGACACTGATAAAGGAGGTTCATATATGCCATTCATAAAAACTCACCAAAACTTCTTTTAGTGATCAGCTGATTTCATTTGGTGATAGCTCTTTAGAATGGAAAATCAGCCATGGTTTAATATAACTCAGATTAAAAGCTGCTAAACATCCCATAAGAACAGAAATTGGAAATTAAGGACATTTCTCTTCCACAAGAACAAACATTCCTCAAAACTCTTTGCCCTAAGTAATTGCTGTGGTTTAACTCTAGCTGGCAATTAAGTACCATGCATCTGCTCACTCATTCCCCCACCCCGGCACACGGGGGTTGTGGAGAATCAGAAAGAAAGGGTAATCCTTGCTGGTTGAGGTAAAAACAATTTAATAATAGAAACAAATTATAGTTATTATTATTGTTATTATGGTTGTTGCTGTGTATTTGCTAATATTAATAATAATAATAATTGTAATTGCAAGGAAAGGGAGAGAGAATAACAGAACCCAAGGGGAACAAGTGTTACACAAAACTGCTCACCACCCACTGTCCAATATCCAGCCTACCCCCTCTTCAACCCTCTGCCAGGTAACTCCCCCAACTTATGTATTCGGCACAACATTCTCTAGTGTGGAAAATTCCTTTAGCCAGTCCTGGCCATGTGCCCTGGCCATGACTCCTCGTGGCTTTTTATGCAGCTCCTCACTGGAAGTTCATGGCACATTGAGAAATCTTTGACTTCAGGCAAGCTCTAGGCAAGAGCTGAAACATTCATGTGTTTGCAACGTTATTCTCATACTAAACCCAAACCACTGCACTGGACCAGCTACTAAGAAGAAAATGAAATCTGTCCAAGCCAAAACCAGAACACTAATCCATCTAACCTGAGTGGACTTTTCTGACAAGGCATTCCATGGGGACATTTTGACTGAAAAGTTTCAGACTGCGAGAATGATGAAGATGGTAAAAATTCACATCCACTTTTGAAGGCCAAAACTAATGAAGGAAGCATACAACACTGATGTACTTGAATCTGAGTTTTCACACGATGCTATCACAAGTTTGTCATGTTACTCTCTTTATGAAATACTTATTTCATTCCATCATCTACCCAAAGACCAATTTCAGCTCTCCTGTTCTTGCCCACACAGTAACTTAAAAAAATCTCTGTGGGATTAAATTAATTACGTTTGTGTGCAATCTTCACATTATTCAATTTGTAAGTTTTCTAAAAGATAAAACAAGTTCACTAGATGGGACAGACTATTCTTCAATAACAGTATGAAGTACTAATTAAATCCCTTACTGCAAATGAATGGTATTTCATTGTCTTTGCAAATGTTACTGTTAGGAGTCTATACCTGCAGCACTCAAGACAGATGTTCCTAATTCTTCCTTGCTATTTATAACAAGGCAGCCTGTGATCTCACTTCCCTTACAGCCTCCAAGATGAAATTATTTTTTGGTCATTATGAGTCAAAGTGCATTACTCACCTGGAATTTAGAGTGATTTTTAAAAAATTGTTTAATGTACCTATGGAATAGCTTTGCATTTATTCTGTACTTTTATTTGGATATGTCTTAGAGCCTTGATTAAGATTGATGCTCCAGGTTCTAAAAATTGACCAATCGTGTACAAATCTCCAGCAAATTTTAAAATATCAAAGACAATACCTCAGACACTGATTATGGCCATCAGAGCAGAAGAATATGCAGAAGTTTCAATTCCCATTTCCTGGGAAATTAAGATACAGACCAGACAAATAGATAAATGAGAACCTGTGATCCACAGAACACCATTAACTTCACTCAACAGGCCCTTCTGCAGGAGGCTACATATTTAGGAATGATGTTTTAAATATTTAGATGAACAGAACTTGCTTCATTGAATGCTCATTCGTTCCACTGGCATCTTCATTAGGAATTGTATTCTGTTCCAGATTAAATGGTTTTCCTTTCAATTTGAAAAGAGACTAAGAGGTATGAAAAAATATTCCTTTTAACTGTGATCCTTTATTCACAGTTAAAAAACATTTTTCATTCAGGATTTCTGCGACAGTTTGCATGAAAAAGAGCCTAGGCACTGCTTACAACTTGGCAGATGTGCTCAGTTTTTCCAATCTTCAGTTTCTGTGTCACAAAGCTGTACATACATGTAACCTCCACTTACAAGCATTTGATTTGAAAGGAAAATAGTAATTTTTTTTTTAAGCTAATGTTCTATGGCTCTGTGAGAGGATTTTTCAGACTTCAGGAAAGGTAAGTATATTTAACTGATTATGGTGGTTTCCTGAATGTCATGTGAAGGTTATTACAAAAAGTGAAATATTTTCTTCAACTTAGAAACCCTTTGTTCAGCAGTACTCAAAATATCTTCTTGCTGTTCATTAATTGATTTTCTCAAAAGATAAAGCAGACAGATTGGGCAAAATTGGTACCTGATCATAGGTTAGACTTCAAGAGTACTGGCAATCCGGATTCATATTTCTTTAGTTTAGAAGTGCAAAATTACTCAAATTTTCCACAACTGTAAATTGTCAGTCATATTTATTTAATTCAGGCCTATTTATTTAAAAACTTTTTATATATAAGAAAATTTGAGCTTTAGAACTCATGTAATAAAAAAGCTTATTTTGATGGCAAGCCCTGAATGTGGAAATCCTAAATTAAATATCCAGATTTGATATGCAGCCAAAAAGAAGAATATTTCATCTGTAAAAATATACTATATTCTACCCTTCTCAAGCATATAAATCATAACTCCAGAGAAAATGAGACCTAAAATTGATTAAAATTGATGTGAGAAAAGACTTGAAATTACAAATGTTGCACTGCCATCCACATAAGTATTTTACTTTAATTTAATTTAATCCTAAAATAGTGATCTCTGTATTTATATCAAAAGTTTATCTAAACAGAGTGAAAATATATGGTAATTGTATACAAAAATAGAGTCTACGCATTTATGGAGAGTAATGATAAAGCTCATGAGTGAGGAAACTGGAGCACATGGAGAGAAAGATGTCCTCCCACTAGACAGTTAGGATTCAGATGCCCATTAAAATCTCAGCAGCACAAAGGAAACAAAAAGAAGTGTTTATCTTCCGCTGCTTTACTGACAGTTTGCAAGTGCATGGAATATTCTGAAGTGTACATTATAGAATGTGTCATTCCCGTTGACAATTTTGGCCTGGACTCTCTTTTGATGGCTTCACCACTCAGTATTTCATTGAAGATCTACCCATAAAAAGTTTGATTCATGCATTCCAAGCTACCTGACCTTGGCTTCAAGCCATTATGTATCATGCTTTACCAGTACAATTGAACAGCAAATAAAAGAATCTTAGAAAAGTCAACATTGAAGGGAGCTGAGGAAAAAGTGATGAGATTAATTAAAGGAAAAACTGTTTACAACAAAATATGACAAGAGAGATAAATGAAATGTTGATAATGAATAAGAGATTTATAAGAAAATTTGGCATATTTAGAAAAATACATAAAGAACTAAGCTATCTTTTCATCACCAGAGTAAATGGGAAAGCAATCAAACTATGAATGCTACATGTTGTGGAATTAATTACCCACTTCTACCACCTTGTGGAGACACAATATTAAATAATATGACTGGTCTGTGTAGGAGAGAAGAGCCATCAAGTGACTATATAATAGGCTGACAGCTGACAAACATGTTTTATGAACTATTATAACCTTCCTGTGAAGAAGCGACTCTTCAGGAATATCATCCAGAAGTGTAAATATAGACAGCTGTGGGATCCTTACACTGATTAAGTGCTGTGGATCACTCAGCATACATTTTATTTTCAATAATATAATCTTTGCAATTAAATAGAAATACCTTTTAAGGGAGTCTGGACACCAAATTCTCCCACATGGAATGAAAAGTCTCTGCAGTCATCTTAGTATAATGACTGTACCTGGGAGAGATAATAACTATGGACACAGATAACAGGATTGACCTTTGTTTGTAAGTTGTCAGCAGTCCCAAAATCCTGAATTAAGAATGAGGGGAAATTATCTCAAATGGTAGAGCATTTATTTAGCATGAGAGAAGTAGCAGCATTTATGGCCACATTCTCCAGTGTTTTTCCCCTATACTCAGCACCGGTGAAGCTGCAGCTCTAATCCTCAGTTGTCAGGCCCTCAGTGCAAGAGGTTCTGGAGCATGTCCAGAGAAGGAAAACAGAGCTGGCGAAGGGTCTGGAGAACAGCTGAGGGAGCTAGGATTGTTTAGCCTGGAGAAAGGGAAGATGAGAGGGGACCTTACTGCTCTCTACAAATAGATGAAAGGAGTCTGCAGCAACATGGGGTTGGCCTCTTCTTCCAGGTAACAAGTGACTGGACCAGTGGAAATGCCCTCATTTTGCACCAAGGGAAGTTTAGATCAGATATTAGGAAATTTTTTTTCAGAGGACGAGTGGTCAAGGAAGTGATTGAGTTGACCATTCCTGACATGTTTGAAAGTGGATGTGGTGGACTAGGCAGTGCTGGCTTAACATTTGGACTTAATTATCTTGGAGGTCTTTTCAAACCTTAATGGTTCCACACCAGCGCAAAACTTGATGCCAGTATCAGCAACAGTAAAAGCAACACAGTTTTTTGTGATTCTGTGTTTTGAAGGCATCCATTTATGAACTGGGTTCTAAACTCTTTCCCTGAGCTTGTCCAATGATATTATGTAAATATGAAAGCTCAGAAACTGAATCAGTGGGAAGAGCAAGGAAAGCTGATTTCCCTTCTTCCTTTCTACTGTTTTATGTCTAGCCAATTACCCAGCATATGAAAAGGCCTCATGAGCTTAATTCAAAGTTGCATCCAGTACCCATCATACTTCCATTAATCTTTTCTGAGATTAGTGTTGATTATCCCATTACACAGAAAATTGAGACTATATGACAGTAGGAAGCATTACTGATTTCAGGATGGGAGGGCGGAGGGTTTCAGCTAGTTGTTTTTTAACACTGGGCAAGATCTGGTATGGTCTCAGGGAAAGAATGTGCCTTGGTAACAGGTGTGCTCCTAGAAAGCATCTGGAATGAACCCAATTCATGATACCTTAGAAAACACCGTGCTGTGAAACACAGCATGGTGACTGGGGACAGTCAGCTAAAACACACCGCGGAAGGGCATTCTTAAATGAAATAAAAGCTGTAGGTAACATTCCAGATCAGTTTTCTGGATGCCAGGAAGTTTTCAACATCAGAGAAAGAATATTATCACTACAGAGGCAGTTTCCACACAAAATTCAGGCTACTCCAAAATGTAAATACTCTAAGGATGTTAAAGGAAACCTGTATATGTTACTCCAAACTTCTAATTATATCCAGAGCACTGGTGTTGCAGCCAGCAGTATGAGTTCTCATATCAGTCCCATTCCATCCATTTTTAGTTCAGTTAATACATTTTTAAAACATACAGGTATTTCTCAATACTGTTTCTTTCATGCTGATTATTAAGATTTTGCTACTGGTATTTTGTCAGAAATATTTCATAAAGCAACTTCACAATATGTTCATATTCAGTATCTCTCACAAGAGATCTCCCCCCCTGTGGCAGCTTTAATATGATTACATCTTTTCTTAGATTAATTAGTCTAAGTCCAGCATCATCTGCATGATGAAAGTCCTTTATGCTATCTGATTTTAATACTTCAACCTTGCTCTATTGCAGCATTGTAATAGGTTGTGAAAATATCCATCAAGGATTTAACCAGGAGGTAGTTACTATTTGTGAATGCCTTTCACTCTCCTTAGGTTCTGTTGGTTATGGTGGAAGAGCCTGATATTTTGAAATTACCTTCTTTCTGTTTTTTTTTGTTTGTTTGTTTGTTTTGGGTTTTTTTGGTTGGTTGGTTTTGTTAGTTTGGGGTTTTTTGCTGTTTCATGAAGTTTGCAACAAGGATTCTTGAAAATCATAGTTTGTTCTTTTATGCCTAGCTTCAGTCTCTGTATAGAATTCATATGAATAAAGGTCTATATTTGACATCCTTCTCACAGTAAGTACAAAACCCCTACAGCAGTGCCAAAGGTCTGTGACTCAGTCAAACTGCAAGGCTAAATGTTTAGAGCATTGATCACAGCACCAAGCCTTCCTGAGTTCAGTAAATATTTGGACAATGCTCTCAGGCACATGGTGTGATTATTGGGGCTGTCCTGTGCAGGGCCAAGATCTGGACTTTGATGATTCTTGGGGATCCCTTCCAACTTAGAATATTCTGGCTCAATGATTCTGTGATTTTAGTCACACTGAGACCCCTTGAATTCCTTCATGTTCTGGGGATGGAAAACCATATGAATAGCTGCATTTCTGCACCAGAGAAGACAGTAGAAAACTATGTTAAAAAAGAAAACGGAAGAAAAGAAAACATATTCTTTAATATGAAGCACTCATTGGATATAAATATTTTGCGTAACATGAGCTATTTATTAAATTCAGATGAAAGTTCATACTGGCACAAATTGAGATGTATCTGTATCTTTCAATGTCAGAAGCCAATTTGTTTCAATGTCAGAAGCCAATGTCAGAAGCAAATTTATTTCCCTAAAACTGATATTCTACTTTGCTTAATGAGAATGCTCCTCTTGTGGATAACTGCTGACAAGCTGGGCTAATTTAAAAATTCTTTAATGTATATCTATCTCAGTGAAAGCTTACTACAAGATTTTCATCATGGAAACTATTGTACAGATAGCTGATAACTTAGATCACTTAGATCACCTCAGGTAATTTCTTCATTTTAACACAGAAATTAAAGGAAAATTAAATATATTTCTCAACCTATTAATTTTACTACAATCACAAATTTTTATTTAGCATTTTTCTTAGCAATAAAAAACTTTGAAATTGAATTTTTTACTGTCATAGTAGAGCAAGTTTATTCTGCATTTGAATTGAATTTCTGCACTGGTGCAATTGACACTGTAGGAAATTTTGAGGAGAGTAGAGATTCTTTTAGATATCTCTTTCAATAATCAAATCCTAAAGGTATTATTAATCTGACTAAATCAAAATAATTTTGATTTCGTTTTTCATCAAGTATGCATAATGTGGCAGCTATCCAGGAAATGAAAATTTGTTTGGAGAATATCTATGTGGAATAGAGCTGTGAATAGCATCAGTTTTCCTAGGTAATGTGAGAAGGGGATTCCTATTGTAAACTGAACATTGAAAAGAAACTTAAAAACCTGGTTATAAGTAATTTGTTTGCCATGGGGAGATTTTTGTTGTTGTTCTTCCTGTTTGTGCCTTACAAACCAACTATATCCAGCCTTTATATATTGACTGAAAATTTAAGCAGCTGGTCTTAAAAATATTAGGATGGAAAGTTGTTCTATTCCTATTTACTTCATCTTTTGACCAATTAGTCTGAATGATTCCTGTTACTTGTAGAAACAAAATTTGAGAACTAGCATCCTAATAACTTACTTTTCTCAAGCTGTGGGTTTCACCTGTTGTGCTACTGTCTCAGAAGGCTTTTACAAATGAATGTAAACAAAACTGCAAGCCAACAGTCTATTAATGGCTATTTCATCAAAGACAGTGTGAAAATTGACTTTGATTTAAGAGTGAGTAATTAAGGAATGGAACAAGCAGAGATCAAACAAGCTACTCGCTTACAGACTAGTGGACCCAGAACAGCAAAGCAATCACACAACACAAAGATCTCTGACCTGTGTCTTCATGCAACATTTTAATTTCTAAAGTTTTCAACCCTAAGCTCTTACACCTGAAAAAAAGGACTCCAGTCAGATGTATTATTTTAGCCTGGTGCTCATAAAAACAAGTTTTTAAGATTGCTTTATCTTTTAATGCTACTAGATGCAAATTGGAGATAAATTTAAAATTGCCTGCTGAAACCAGGAATGCCAACCATATGATATAAGCATTTTAAAAAATATAACTGCTCTGAAGTGCATGACTCAAGTCCTGCAGAAGTTTTAGTCATCAGTTCTTGCTACTCCCAGCCAGTAAGATGTGTGAGTGGTTGAAAAAACTCATATGTCCCCCAGTGCAGTTCACTAGTAATCATTCTGCCAGTCTGTGATTGTTGAAGAGCCCAGTCAAGACCACAGAAATCACAGACAGTCCAGAGAAATCATAAACTTCCTGAAGCTTTGTGGGTTTTTTAGTGTGATAAACTCTATGGCAGTCTAAGTAGTAACTGAAGGAATGTTTTAATGCAAGTTCAGGGATCACAGAATAACAGAATATGCTGAGTTGGAAGAGATAACAAGGCTCACAGAGTTCAACTCCTGCACAGCACCATCTCCATGTGCCCGAGAGTACTGAGACCTCACATACAAAAAATAAACACAAGGAAAAGAGTAGAAATATTGACCAGGTGGGTTCCTGCCTGGGAACCTATATGGCTGTAGTGCTGAGACTTTTGAGGTATTCAAGGTATGTCAGCTGTCATCTGACCTTACTAAAATTTTCAAGAGAGTCATTTCCTCCTCATAGTGTAAAAGCAGATTTCTTTGATAGATGGTACATTTTTGTTTTAGAAATGCCTACTCTTGCCCTGTGCCGCACAGTGAAACTTCCTCTAACTTTCTCAATGCAAGGGAAATAAATGTTGGTTTCTTATTTGAAGCACTAATTTACTTATATCTTTCCTCTGTGATGGGTAATTAAAGAAAACAGGGACTATTCCACACACTGCTAAAAGTTGTTGAATTGAAACACTGTTTGAAAGAATGTAATTAACTGCTTGAAATCTTGTACTGAGTCAGTAGGGAATTTTTCAGCATTGATACATTAAATTTTCATTCTAATTGAGCATATTTTCTTTTCTTTAATAGTTTTATATAACATGTGATAACAAATGGTTATTTACAAAAAATGTAAAATTGCTTTAATAAAATGTTTGGATTTTTATTTTATTTTAGATAATATTTTACCTAATTCCACATGTCTAATCACATTACACAAACAGGCTCATTCCTTTTCTCAGGATTATTCCAGCATACTATGAAGTGGTCTTATTTTGCCTCCAAAATAATCTTGTGGGAAAATAAATTAAATCATGGCATGCCATAAGAAATCAAGCAGGCATATTCAGCCTGATTGAAAACAGAATGGAATATCCAATTATTTACAATTTGTATTGAGCAACGCACCCTATAGACCTTCTAGTGAAATTAAACATTTACACAGCTCAGATGATTTTTTCATTAGAACTGGGGAGTCGTTTTGGATGACTCAGTGTACCATGACCACCCATTGGAGGGCAGAAGCTTGAGAAGTTTCTTTCTAAAATAAGAGTAAAATAGCTCTCAACTAAGGCTGTGCACAGTTCAATATTATTAATGTCTAGCAACACAATCCTGCAGAGTGTGGATGAGGGTTTGGTCATGGAAATTTAAATTAATTTAGGCTTTGAGCACTGAGCTATTTTCCTTGCTCTGTGGATAGATATATCATAGAGATGCTTGACAGGTGTCCTATATTTCATCACTATGGTCAGGATCTTGGTGAAGTCAGAATGCACAAAACACTAGAATCTATATGTGCAGACAAGCACATTCAAGATGGGCACCACAGAACAAAGGTGATACCAGTTCCTGCCCAAAGAACTGGCAATATAATTAAGATAAATTAAGACAGATCATACAGTAAATTCTTGGTGTCATAAATATTCTTAGTTATTGACTTCATCCCCAACTATGTAAATTTGATTCATGATCCGAACCAAGAAAATACAATTTTATACATCAATAGTAGCAGGATAACAGTCTGGATAAAGGAGAGAGGAATATGAGTTGCATCCCCACTGCAGCTTACACTAACACAGAAAAAAAAAAAAAAGTTATTCAATGCAGATTGTTTTGTCATACCATAGAGATACAGTTTAAGAAATTAATAAAATTGTATTGTGAAGCCATTCTTACAAAGTGAATTTTCCTCAGCCTTTCATAACATTTAGTTTTTAGGCAGTAAAGCTGTTTTTAAGGGTCATTACACTAGCTTCTGGGCATGTGACAAACTTCACTGTCATAATGAAAAGAAATAAATGCAGATCACTGAGGTTCAGACAACATGTCCTTGGCAAAGTCAACATTCAAAGTAAAAACTAACTAACTGCTGTAACCCAGCTTTTCTTGGAGTACTCCAGAGTTCTAACACCACTGTAGTGGGTTTTCTTGCATTAATCCATACAACTATTCAAAAGCAACAGTGCCTCCAAGCAGGTGTTTGACACTTGAATTTACTTTAGTAATGTACAACAGAGCAAAATTATGTATTACAACAATTTATTTAATTTTTTTTAATGAAGTAACTCAGTGAGTGAAACTCTCTTTCAAACATCAGCAAGCTTTTTTATTTGAGTGAGATGGGACTATACTCTTCAGCTGAATAGAGCCCTGCGTGACTCAACTCTGCTTGCACAAATTGTCAGATACAAAATTATGTGTCTTGTTTGTTTTCTTACCATGCACAGGGATGTTTACCACTTCATATTTGTTTTTCCTAAAAAAACTAATATACATAATATCAGCTGTGCTACCAACAAATGTTTCACCAAAAACTATAGTTAAGACAAAACTAACACACAATATTTAAACTCTGTGTTTTTATATATTTACATTTTCTAGCAAGATGTTTCTGAAACATTTTGTGCAAGTTAGATGTAAATGAGAAATAAAAGTCTTCTTGTGAAGAAATATCTCCTGTGACGCATGCATTTTCTCAATTGTGAAAACATTTGCTTACTGAGAACAGCTCACATTTGCCAACTTCTATAAGATTATAGATTATCCACATCAAGCCAAACACCGGACTCACATTCACTGGGCTACGCTTTTCATTTACAGTGGTAAGAATCTAGGGAAATTCCTTTATAGAAATTTACGCTGATGACAGCTTTAGAGTGCTTTACTGTGAGAAGGATTTTTAAACCTTTCAAGCCTCTCTTCTAATCCCATTTCAAAAGCATTGCCAATATTCTGTTGCCCTTAGAGAGAGAAGAGTATAAAATTATAACAAATTGTAACATTCCACATAAAGATATTAAGCCCACTTATCCCAAAAGGTTGTGTGAAACAAACTGAGTTAGAATGACTAACCTAGAAGATCCCATTATTGAACTAATTTGCTTTCCCATTATGCTGGACAAAATGAAATACCACACTTTATTGATTTGTCTGTCTCTTTTTTTAAGGAAAATAAGCTGGCATTCTTCACAAGCAACCTGAAGTGTTTTGACCAGCAATCTAAATGCAACAAAAAATGGTTTTCATACCTAGACACAGTTAAATATTTGAATCTTATAGGCAATATTTAGAAAGCAAAAAGATGTTGAGCTGTTGGCATGCAATGACAAAGTATTAGCACCAAGCAGAAAGCAAAATCCTGATTTAAAAGGAAGTCAATAGTTCACACTTGTTGTAATGGGCCAGATCCCTCTATCCTGACTTTAATTGGCATCCCAGACCTACCCCAGGTTCCCTGTGATCTGATATTGCTTGGCATTTGTGATGGCCAAAGAGGGGACAGACTGAGCCACTACCAAGACCACATCATGGTCCTTTCAATACACCGGGGACCATAGCACAAGAGAGACCATCATGGCCAAATTCTCCATTTTTTGGCAACTCTCTGCAATGGGCTCTAAAGCCTATTTTTATGTCTCTTCAGTTTTGGCTGTAGTTTTAAGCACCAGTTTGGGCTGGTGGCTGATTTAACTAGGTTTCAATGAAGACAGCAAAGTTAAGTCTAGATTGAAGGGGCAATTTGATTGCAGTCAGCCCACAGGTGCCAAAGGCATTCCCTAGTTGCCAATGAAGAGAAGAGAAAGATCAGCCTGCTGGAGAATTGCAGGTGTTTGTTGTCACTGTGAATTTTCAGGAAAGCTCTGAGGAGTTGAAATGTCAGCACACATCCTTACTCCATATTCTGCTTTTTTCTGTTGAACAAACTCTTAGATTTCTAAAATAACAAGGTTTTGTACCAGGAGGGAAGGTCAGTGATGCCACTGAGCACTGCAGACATTTGCCATTTAAGGGGAAAGAGCACAAATTAGAACATGACAGAAACAGAGACATAAAAAAAAAAGTGAGATTATCACAAGGACAGGACAGACACACTGAAAGGAAAATACCAGCTGTAGAGGGCAACTGTCAACCATGCAGATATGAGTAAAGAAAGAGCAGGAAAGATTGGCAAGATTGGCAAGGTAGTGAGGAGTTAGGGGAACTTTGAAACTAATACAGAAAGCAATAAACAAGAAAGCTGAGGACTTCTTGTTGTTATTCTTTAGTTAAAAAAAAAAGAGAGAGAAAAAACAATGGAATTACATTTATATGTGTGTATTTGTTTACATTTAAACAAATTCACAAAGACAAGACCCTGCACAATCAAATCCTGGTCTGGGCTGCCACAAATAACCACAATTTTATTCTGGCTTTTAGATTTTCTACACACAGCTCCTAAGAGAAAGCAAACTTTTTCCTGTCAGTTTTTGTGGCCTGCTGTTAGCTTAACTGTAGGCATTATTAGTTCCGATGAATTGATCTGGTATCACATTTGTTACTCAGCATTAACAGTTTTTCTTTCTTCCTAATTTCTTTCTCCTCCTTTCCTTCCAGCCCTTTGTGTATATGCACACAGGTAAAGATCCCACATTATCTTTTAGCTGGCTAAACAGGCCAATTTCTTTTCAGCTTTTCTCAAAAGACTGACCTTATTCACCTTGAGGGCATCCTCCTATTCCCATTTGAGCTTATCTCTTCTGAACACAAAGGTCCTTCAAATTAGGAGCTTTGTTAGATCCCTGTGACAAAAGTGAGCTTCCCTGACATTACTCCTATGTGATCAGTTCAAAGTGAGAGTGAAAACTTTTTATTAAACTGTGACTGTAAAAACTGTCTCTTGGGTCTCAATCTAGAGCTTCAGCCCAGGTAGTTATGCCAAATGCACAATTATGATCTCACCGTGCCCAAGAAGTACCTGCAGATACTCATGACAAGCCAGAGGCATTAAAAAAAAAATGAGTGAGATTGTAGTGAGACAAGAAGCAACTGCTTTAGCTGTGAAGAACCATCTCATAATGTCTATAAGCTATACTTTTGGAGTAATATGGACAGATATTTGTAGGCAGTTTTGTGGCAGTTTATCTTGTAGAATAGGACAACCCATTCCTCCTTTGGCTTACATTTTGAGATATTTTATTGTGAGTCATCAACTGGGACGTAATATAAGACTGCACAACTATATTTTATAATCATTTGCACATTATTCCCATCTCCCAGAGGTTTAAAATTATGTCTGTTTCCCAAAGGGGAAAAAAAAGAGGCATCACTTGCCAATGAATGGAGTGTCTGAATCAGGGGTCAGAAGCATACATTACAACTAGTAGCTCTCTAATGGTATGTGAAGATTCTCCTTGGAAGAAGTGACTCAGAGCAGGCTTCTGGTTTAGTTCACATGAAAACTAGTGAGTGACGTTTCTTAACAATATTTCCTCACAGCTAGAAAAGAGTCAGAAAAATGATCAGTTCAAAAGTTGCTTCTGAAAATGATTGTTAGGATCAAATCTAGCTTTACAGAACTAAATTTAAATGAATTAAAGCAAATTGAGTTATATGAGTAAAGACCTGTAACAAATTACCTGACAAAGATCTCAGACAAGCAGAAATATGAGCAGTTCCAAGAAATTTTGAAGAAGAAGAAGGATGGGGAAAAGGATGATTCAGGCAATTAGTTAATTGAAACCTGTGTTTGTGGCTGGTGTAGAGTGTACAAATTACAGAGTCTGTATTTTACATTGTTCTCATTTAAGTTGGCTCATAATTTTTCTAAGTGTTTTCCTTCTTTCATATTAATTTGACTAAGATTTCCCAATCAGGTGCAAAAAAACTCTCCCACTTATTGAAGTTGCTTCAGTAAAAGGGTTCAAGCAAGTGTTTGAGAAAGCTGGGCTGGAAGAATGTTAGAAGGAGTAAGGGAGATCTAGGGCGACTTTAATTGTTATCTGGCATTTCTCTCATTTTAAGACCAGAATTGTATGTAAGACAATTAATAACATGATTGATTATTCTTATTAATTAAAATAGCTTGATTCTAATTATAATCAAAGACAGAAGATAATTTTATGCCCTTGCTTGGCTGAGCTTTTGTGACTTCAAGCTCAGAGATATATAGAAAATACTCAGTGTATTCAAGAGAAAAATGTCTAGTTCCAATGCATGAATTTTCCCGAGATTTAATAGCTTTAAATTTTAATAAGGGAAGGATTTTTATCACTTTGAGGACTACTCCCATGGCACTTTTAATGGTACATCATATAAAGACTGTCTTCATAAGGAAATTGGCCAGCAGAACTCTAATGGGAAAAGCACATCACCCAGCTATGGTGATGTAAATCCCTATGCAGGCCCTTTCTGCATACATACCAGTGCTTTCAGTATAGTTAGACACTTTACCAAGTAACACTGAAATTCTGCTGGCCTTGCTGTTGCAATGCAGTAATACCTCTGGAGTTCTGCTGCCAATCTAGCCTTAAAAAAAAAAAGACCAAAATACTTCTTCCTTTTTGGTGATGCAGTTACACTGGGGAACCCTGGTTTTGGCATCAGTTTTACTAATCTACAATACAGAAATCAGTAGAATGAAACTAATGAAGCCACTCTACATGCAGGATCCCAACAACTCTCCTGCTACTTCCCTTATTTTTATAAATAATTTTTGTTATGTATGTTTAAATATAGATGCTTAGGAAACCAAACTGTGCTGAAAGTAATTAGCAACCTCATGGACTAAAATAACTCAGCAGAGGAATAATCCATACTTCATTCAGACAGTTTGCTTAAAAACCTGTCATTAAGCAATGAAGCAAGATGAGATACAAAAGTATACACTAACAGCAATAACAAGAATTACTAAGATTTTCAAACAGTAAGTGGTATTGTGAAGTTACAGTGGATGCTGGTGAAGGCAAATAATCAATATATAGATTAATTCAAAAGAAAACAGTTTAAATACAGTTTGAGAATGTCTAAAAAAGTAAGTAGAAATGCATAGGATGGACAGAAGGAAAAGTTTATCAAGTTACCAAAGCAAAAGGAGAAGTGATAGTTCTGGATTTAGGGAGAATTAAAGCTGTCTCCTGCTGGGAGCCACTGAAAGGGGGCAGAAGTGGGAACTTTACCAAATAGAAATTGAATCAATGTGACAGCTCTTTGGGCAACAAGAAACAGAAATTAATTTCTGCTTTGAAAACAAAAAACTGGAGAAATTTGAAGAATAAACCGGGGGAAAAAAGCAGAGGAAAAAGTGAGCAAAGGACTATAAGTATTATAGAAGAAGCAACTGAAGAAGGGAATCATGTGAGTAATGCTCATTCTTAGAAAAGGCTAATTAACTCCAGAAAATGGATCAAACTACACTTGCTTCTTCAATAAAGTTGACAGAACTGTGGCATTACTTCCTAGAACTGAAGAAACAATAGAAAAAACAAGTTGTCCCTTACTGACAGATTCTGATTGCCTGGTAGAACTTAACTACCACATAAATTAGCTAAAATTTGGGCAGTCACAGTAACATCCTTTGAATCTGCTATTTGTACTGTTCGTGGCAAGTGTACTCCATTGGGTGCAATTATGATTGTTTATTGAATAATTGCTGTCCTTGTCAAATGTTTTCTTGAATATTTGCCTGCACTGTATAACATTTTCACTGAGTAACTGTCTGCTGTGGATAATAGCTTCAGTCAGTAATTGCCTACTCTGTTTTCACTGAATCATTTCTCATTCAATGTAATGTTTTACGGCATGATTTTCTTTTCTGAGTCATGTTAATGTAAGTTAGTTGCTGAATTACATATTAAGTTACAGTTGGATCAAATCCAAGTTTGTCTAAGTGCAGTGCATTTTGATAATTTCAAAGCTGTGGTGGTGATGGTGTTATTTCCCTTTTAGATAAGGTAGAAAGGGGTAGCAGTTGGAATTTAATATTAGAGAGGTTGGAGACATAATGTGCTAAGACAAGGAGATTGCCTTCAAAGAAAGAGGGGGAAAAAAAGAGCAAAAGTGGGCAAAAAGAGTAAGAACTTAGGGGAGATAACTGAACTCAGATAAAGGAATTCTAGGAGAAAGGAGAAACAGACAAAAAGAAGAAATGAAGACAGACTGTAAATGGGTAGGCTAAGAACCAACCCGAGGGAACAGTAAAAAGCAGAATTAAATGAAAGTCATACATACTAATGATGCAGACCTCATGGTCAGCCTGATGTTCTCTCACTTAGCCTCTGCACTACAGTAACCTTATAAAATTAGCAGCTAATACTTTGCAGTGGAGAGGAGAATAAAGGTGTTAAACACATCCTAAGGTACAAATGCCAGTGTTCTCATCACAAGGTTCATTCCTCCCTTTTTCTTTACTCAGACTTGGGCTCTGCTTCTGCAACATAAAGAAACTGGACTGGAAAACAATTGGACTTCTGTAGAAGTAGTTAACCTGCTGAGGAAATTTTCTCTTGGGAACACTGGGCTCTGACTTTCTCCTGTCCATGTTGGTGGTCAGATTGGAGCCAAACAAGAACAGACATTAACAACTGAATATCCCTCCACCTAGGCTGATGTGTGCTTATAGGAAACTTCTATAAATTCTACTAAGTCATTACACTTCATGTGTTTACGCATTTATTCCCTTCTTCGCCTGTAATTTTTCAGTGGATTAGAGTGGACTGAGTCAGCTTCCATAAATATGTTATTCTTTCCTGTTCTTTTCAAAGAGTGGAAGAATATTCCCTTCTTATATATAAGCAGGCATTATTAGCCCTTATTAGTTGGGATCTATTCCTACTATAGATCAATTGACCTTACACCGCCTTACATGAGATCAAAAATAAATTTGTTCATTTCCTACTCTGAACTTCTCTCTTGCATATGCTTCTGTAAATGAAGGCTACTTCTTTCTTTGCTTCCTATCAGGGATGATATTGCTTTGCTTTGTTTTCTGATGTCTTAAATCGATATTGTAAAATCACACGAAGAAATAACTAATATCTGAATGTCGTTTTGACAAACAGTCTAATAATTATTCTCTTCTTTAGTTTCCATGTCTACACACTTTTATTATGGATGTTCTGTAAACACTTTCACACAAGAGAATACTTCCATTGTATTGCAGAATTTAAAGATGATGGCTGTATAAAACACTGAGAATTGGAGGTACCCAGGATGTCCAGTTCTTCCTCCATTGTTATCATATTGCTTTATAAATCACTGCCATAACCCATATGAAAAGAGAACAATGGCAATGTGTCTGACAAAGGAGTTGCATTGATATTAGAACTCCTGCCCATTTCTACCTAATTCACATTTTACAACATAAGTTCAATATGCTTATTATTTTTGAATGACATTAATAATTTGTGAAATCAGGTATAACAAGACAAGCTCTGAGAGCTTTGAAACAGTAAGATTTAAGACAGAATATGCAATAAGTACCTCAACATTTCCCACTTAACTATATGAGAACACCTGGAGCTGTATTTGATAAAAGGAATTACATCAGTCTTCTGTACATTGGTCTTCTGTGCCAAGGGGCACAAGAAACCTTTTGAAATATACATCATGAAGTTTATTATGATTTTGGTCTTCCTTAAAACTGTTGGATAGACATCAGTAAATATAAGAAAAAATGGTGCAAATTTCTCTGAGTTTTCTCTTCTTCCATCTCTTTGGGATATCTCACTGGAAGCCAATCAAGTTTGTATGCAAAGCTTTTACCAGAATATTTCTTTTTGTTATATAATTTTTAATAAATAATTATAGCCATTGAACATTACCTTTATAAGCCATGACTTAATAGCAAAACTGAATGTTTAAAAACTTCTCATTTAAAATCATGACAAAACTTGAACATGACAAATCATGAACTTGACCAGAGGTCTGTGGTGGGTGGACACCACATGCCCACTAGGGAGCTTTATCTCTCCCCTCCCCAAATTGCACAGGGGAGAGGAAAAAAGATGGAAAATTACTCACAGGTTGAGATAAGGATTTTTGCTGAAACACAGTTTTCCTTGTACCACCGTAGGCTCAATACAATAGTGAGAATTGATGTACAGTGCTTCTCCAGCAAGGTTTGATCTCCACAGAGGAATAACATTAAAATTACATTTTACATTGTTGAAAGGCAAGAACAGAAATAGAAAATGCCAGAATATTCCCTAAAATATGATATAGGTCTCTACCTCTCACTTAATCCCATCGTCCTCTATGAAGTAAAGACATTAAATGAACTTTTTGCAGTGTTTAAAGGCAAGAATGGAAACAGAAACTCTACAGTGCTCCCTCCAATCTGCTACAAGTCCCCTCCCCTCATGCCACACCCACATAAGAGTTCCTACTGGAGTAATTCAATGCACAATTTATTTTCTCCCAAAAAATAGTGTTTCATTCCACTGAGAAAGCAGACCTTTTGGGGGATAGCCACCACTTCAACCTTGAATTATAAAAAGCAAGGAAAACTTTTACATTTAGCCTAATATATAAAATATACTTTTTTTTCAGAGCACCAAATAACCTATGTTTAGGACACAGAGACACTGTGTATGTAATGGTTCCCTTACTAAGGGCATAGGGCAGAAGAGGCATCACCTCTGCCTTGGCATAAAGGCTTTACTTCTAGCTCAGGAAGTCCTTGACACACAAGTCACCACAGACTAGAAAGTAATCCCAGGCAAGGAACCATTGTATGGGATTCTTAGCTCCTGTTTGCCTAAATTGTATTTGGCTTGGTAAAACTAGTCTAGCTAAACACTTTCAGTCCTTCTTGAAGGACCAGGAAAGGAGGACCACCACTAATTCCTGCCATAGGAATTGGTTTCAAGTATATACCAGATATGTTTGATTTGCACTTGTACAGGTAGTCTGAGTGTCCCAGATCTATAGAAACCAACTGTTGACAGACCTACTTCCTACTGTTTTTGGGGTTTTTTTTAATTTAAATTAATAATTGTTGGATACCTAGGTTGCATCCTGCAGAATAGAGAGTAATTTAAAGGACCCTACAGAGAACTGTTAGGTGCTTTCTTCCTTTATTTTCCTTTCTTCTTTGGCATTCAAGCCATGTCTGGTTAATGAATGAGACTTTTCCAAAGGTGTTGGTGCCAAAAACTCAAATTCTGGTCTTTGGAGTTAACAGAACTGAGGTGAAGTCTAAGTACTTTCCTCTCCTTTCCTTCTTTCTGTAGAATCTTCTTTGTTTCCCTGGAGATACAGGTATGGTGCAATCAGCTTTTCTTCCACATGATTTCAGTGTCCTTTTGGTTCTAGTTAGAGTTTGTATATGAGTGAACAAAACAAGAAAACTTGGCAGTGATAGGCTAGCCACATATTCTAAACTTCAGATCATCAGGGTTTTGTTTTGTGGTTTTTTTGGTTTTTGTTTTTTTTTGAACATGCTGATCCCTTAAGTTATTTATGAAAATAGGTTCCATTTTTCACTTGGGATGTGTCCTATGACCCAAATGTCTGTATGGAAAATTAATGCACAATGTGGCAATGACACTTTTGGGAAATTGCTTGCAAAACACCTGTTTGTTGACGGAGAGTACTAATTGAAGTGCTTGGTGTGTTCACTTAAAATCATTCTACAGTGGAGCTTCAAGAATAGGTAAAGAATTAGCCGGACTGAATTGCCAGGTGATCATATAGCTATGGCATTGGCAGGTGTGGTAGCATGTGCAGTCATAGAGCTGCCTGTCCAGGCAGTGCCTGGATTCAGCTTTGCATAGTCCTAAAGAGAAAAAAAAAGCCAAAAAATATGAGAGCTTTGTAGCCTTGGCCACCATTTCTTCTTTGATACCATGGCTCCAGGAGTTACTTTCATGGTTGTTTTGAAATATGCTCTTCCTAAAATTATATGCCACTCAGAAGTTCATTTCTGATAAAAATAGATGGCAATGATTGTCAGTGGGCAAGTTCTGACTTTTATCACCATCTGTTAAATTAAAACAACAGCAAAACAAAACAAAATAAAAAGTCCTGCAGAGAAAGTTCCCTGCTTTTATTTTGGAGATTCGAGACCAGTTTTCTCACCAGCCTTGGAGGCCTGCTGTGTCACTCTAATTGTACAAGGAAACCATGGAGCTAGTGAATCCAGCTGGCAAAGGATTTTTCAATCTAAGGAAATCTCTTATTGGCTGTCAGCCAGTGTACACAGAGCAGAAAGCAGCACTGGACAGAGAACCATAGATTCACAAAGGATTTTGGTGTCTTGTGGCATTTCCGATTTTTAGTGCAAGACAGTACGAAAATCTCTGCCAAAGAAAAGAGTACCCTGGATCTAAGGCAGCCCATCAGGATTGAGGGAGGGCAGCTGGGCCAAGTGCTTGATGATGTTTGACTGGAACACTATCAAGATTGCACCATCTCATTTCAAGTTTGATAAATCAACTTGATAAATCTAGATAAGTATACTAAAAGGAAGTTATGCTTGACTCTGCCAAATACAGCAAATGTAGAGCTTCCTCTTCCTTTGGCAGAGTGGGAGTGGGGAGTCAGATTGTTATTTGGTCTTTTGAGCATCTTTTACACAGAGTTATTAGGAAGCATCCTGTGAAAACTTAGTTGAAATGCTCAGTGTGCATTGACAGTGTCTTACTAATAAGTCTTTTTAAGGTTAAGACTTTCCATGAGGTATTACCTTTGTCTCAGTCAAGACCTTCTCCTTTTTATCCATTAATTTGGACTCATATATAGAATGTATTTGTTTCACAACCTCGTCCACAATCTGTCCTCAAGGGAAATGTCTCCACTTCAGAGAAGACAGATTCAGCAACAGATGGTTAAGCGTTATTGCCACCCAGCAAAATCACAGCCATGCAACCCCGCCGAGAACTGACAGCTGAACCAAGGCTCTTTCCTAGGATACAGCTGACCTCTGTATTGACATGTCTGTGGCAGTAACCAGCTTTCCTGTGTATTCATATAATCCTTAGTTTGACCAGTTCCTGATCCTGCCTGGAACATCTCTAATTCCATTAGTAATATGTAGTGGGAATTTGAAATTATTTGGATTCAATTAATTTGAAATTATATGGATTCAATTAAGGTGGGAAATAGTATAGATTTCTGACTCCACATATCTACCCACATGTTCTAGGTAGAAAATTAACGTGTGTTAGTTTCTCCTGCAAAAGTTTAGTATCAATCAAATCAAGATTTTCTCTATGGCTCCTTCTTGTTCATCAGTAAGAAAATTGCGCTGGTATTACACAGCTACTTGAGGATAAAACATATTGCAAATGGTCATCATTTTATTATAAGTCACAACAATGATGTTTCCTTGGTAAAGAAGATCTGCATTTAAATATGCAGGAATTTGTGCCTCCTAAGGATATATTTAAATCTGAGCAGTCTCAAACAACTGAAGTAGTTATCAAACTGACTACATGACCATTTTTCTTAGAGATTAAAATGTCATATTGATGATGATTACTGTAATCTCATTTTAAGTACCTCATAAAATGCTTGAGAGGTTTGAAGCAATCTTGAGTTCAGAAGTTTTCTTCTAATTACAAGCCCTGTATACAATTTGCCAAAGATGATCTACTGTCGTTTCACTCTGCCTGGAGAAGAGCAATGTAAAGTAAGAAGGGTAAAGGAGGAACATTCACAGGCGGACCTGAATTCAGAAACAGAGAACCAATATTCATCTTTCACAGAATCTGAATATGAATAAGAGTAAAATTGACCACTTTTCTAAGGTCTGGACAGCTCTTTCAAGATCAGTGGTCCAAGTCCCTTCTAAGGTGTCTAAGATTCCCTGAACTTATTCACTCATTTAGTAAAATATAATTGAATAGAATTCACTGGCCAGCATCTTTGCCAGACATGGTGATTGTTATCATTTTTCCTTAGACTATATGTGTTAGCAAACTGCTGCTCTGTGACAGTTACCACTGGTTTTCCCCTATCCTTTAATTTCTGCAAGATAAGAAGCTGTTCATATAAGTGGGTCTATTTTTCTTGATGGGCAGAAACTCTGGAAATGTACATGGTCTGAAGAACATAACATAGCAGAGGCTAAGCGGAACAGATGAAAGTTCACCCTGGTCTTTGCATAAAGGAGGGTGCCAATAAAAAAACTTGTTCTTACATGGTTAAATTCAGAGAAGTTCAAATTGAACCATTACTTCTTCATCCCCTGCCCTCACAAGATGGTCATTTGGTGATATGAAAGTCCCCTTTTGGATTCAGTAAAATGGAGTATGTGATGAGATATATTATAACATTACCTAGATAAAGGACTAACAATAATTTAGAATGGTATAACTGTCCAATTCTACTAAAAGAATAAATTTTAATTCCTCCTGCCAGCTTACATTTCCAATGCTTTGAATAAAAAGAGTAAGAGTGTGCTGTCAGTCTCCAAATAAGTTTTGCTACATATATTCTTCTTGCAAACTATCAGTTTTTTATGTTTTTTTTCTGTTTCATTTTGGGGGAGTGGGGGATGGATGTCCTATCTCATAACTGCATTTTAATTTTCTAATTCCCAAATTACAAGTTCTTTCTGTTCTGGAAATATTTATTTGAAATGGATCTACTGGAGACTTATAAACAAATAATAATGGGACTACAGGTTTGATAAAAAATATTTATTCTAGACACGTTAGACCTTATAGCTTGTATTACTCTCAACTTAAACTCTTCCTTTTTAGTACTTCTGTTAAACTTGATCTTTTTCAAATTAAAGTTTGCCTTCAAATATATGAATAGGGAGAGTTTTGTTTGTTTTCAGTGGTCAGACTGTGTATGATTCACTTGTGTTTTTTCTAAAACAGTGGTTTTGAGACAGATAGCAGATTTACAGACAGCAGGTCATATGAAGACAGTCCAGATATGGGTGGCATAGTTTCCAAATCCTTTTGATTTATGATGGAATAGAGTTTTAGACTGCCTAGTTTTAGGATGAACTATGGGTCTATCGTAGCACAGAGGCATAGCCTCAGCTAACAGCAACATTGCAAGCATGATGGCTTTAATTTTACTTGTCCAAATTTAACTGAGAAAAAGGAGAACGAATTGGAATTATTATAAACATTGAAAATGGTATTCCTTTTATCCAGTTAGCTGTTGAGTTGGTCTATCCAGTCAAAACTTCTCCTGTTCCAGCTTGTGCCTGTTGTGTCTCATCCTCCCACCACACACCACTGTGAAGACACCAGCTCCATAACCCCACTGCAGGTACCAAGGGCTGCTGTTGGATGTCCCCAAAGCCATCTTGTCTCCAGGCAAAGCCAGTCCTGGAACCACAGCCTCCCCTTACAGAACAACTGCTCAAGCCCTGACTGAACTGCTCTCCTTCCACTTGCTACAGTTTACTGCTAGCTTTCCCATATTTTGTCTCCCAAATCTGGGTGCGGTACTTCAAATGCAGTTTAACAAATCTAGAAAGATGTGAAAAATTTTAGGCATCAAGATAAAAAGCAGATGAGAATGAGGGAATGTCAGTCTGTTCCTTTATCTGATTACAATACCATTGTTTGTATAGTTATTGCTGCACCCAGACCCTATTACAACTGCAATCATTTCCTACATTCATCTTAGAATAATGCCTTGATCAAGAAGTTACCATATTAGGATCAAAGACAAAATAGAAATCTTTAAAGTAATTTAAAAATCCCTTCAAAATATTTCTCAGTAGCAAAAACTTGTTCTAGAAGTATTATGATATGAAATTTTTGACCCTTTTCTTTCCTATCTTGTGTCAGATTTTCACAGATGACCTTGTGGGGGTCATCTCTGCAGGATAGATAGAAAGCTTTGCAGCTATAGAGGTTGTTTACATATTTCTTTAGAGCATTGCATGGTCTCAAGGCTTGATGTCAAATCTTTGTAATTTTTTCACTGCTACTTTAATGAAAACAACAATTATTTTGTCTGATGGGACTCTAAATTCATGTAATGTATTTAAATTGTAAATAAAATGAATTCATTTTGACATTGCTGCATTGTAAAAAATTTTGTTTGCCGTATATTTTCCCTGACTGATAGCTTGAGAAAACTTTTTTGACATTTTGAGAGGTTTTCTCTTTTATACATACAACTTCATTACTTGGAAAAAAAAAAAACAACAACCAAAAAACCAAAAACAACAACAACAACAAAAAACACCAAAGAAAAAGCCAAGGTCATAAATATCTCTCTAAAATCAATAAAAGTAGAAGTAATAAATTATTCTGAACCTTCATTCATACTAACATGATTCTGTTTTCTAAAGAAAAAAATTTTAAGTTCCATTGGAATCCTGGCATGAAAGCTGCAGCATCATGGACAGTATTAGAATAGTGTAGAAAAGCTGAGAAAATAAACAGCAGGATATTTATTCAGCTTTTTGAATTATCCATTCAAGAACTAGATATAGAGTATTAACTCCTGCTGGGGAACCTCCTTAGTGCAAGCTGTCTCCATGGCTTCAGTAAGACCCTGCTTGTATAGCTTCCTTTTTAACTCTCATGAATGGGAAGTTCTATTACAGCTCCCATTGCATTTCTTCAAAACCACAAGTTGTTTTTTTTTTTAAAGTGGTAAAATCTAATGAACGCAGTATCTTGAAAGATAAGACATGTCATGAGTCAGCTGATATGGATTTCCCTCTAAACTGGGCTCTGGGCACTCTGTAATCTGACAGCCACTTCTGCAATTCAGCTTTAAGCTCTGTTTCTTTGATGTTTGCAGATTAGCTAGTGATGCCCATCTTCCAGATTTTCCCCAACCATCCCAAAATAACAGTGCTTTCTCTAACCACTGTTAGAGTGAGATATGTATCTGAAATTTGTGTGTATGCAGTTGAAATGTGTCCTCTATGTGAAGACAAAGTTGTTAAAAGTACAGAGACTCAGGCATGAGCACTGAACATAGATGATGAATTCAGTTGAAGTCATGGATGACTTCACAGCATACCTGTTGTGTTGTGAAGTCATCTGGCAAGTAGTTCTAAAAACAAAAGCCCAGGGACTTTAAAATTCTTCAACCAGTGCAAAGCAAAGCTAAAAATATTTATCTTATGTAAATATGTTATCAAAAGCCTCGCCGTGGATACATTACACTCCTACACAGCCTGATGTATAGACCTTAAAGGGATTGTTTAACATGGAGCCTAAAAGCTGGCTTACCACTCTTGAGAATGAGAATGGAATTGAGAACAGAGAATGCAAAATATCTTGCAGGATTGATATTCTAAACCTGCTTCCCTGAGAAGACTTTAAGCTACATCATATGTTATTCTTTGCTTGACCACTTTCGAATATATCTCTAATATCCCCAACAACAGCCAACTGTGCTGATAGCTGCTAAAAAAGCTCCCAAGAACAAAAATACCTGTCTTATCCCATATCTTCTTGCTTCTTTGTGGGTTTTGGTTTGGGGTGGGTTTTTGTTTGGTTTTGGTTCGTTGGTTTTGGGAGGGTTGTTTTGCTTTGGTTTGTTTTGTTTATGCTCAGCTGTGTGAGCTATCTGAATTGTGCACAAATCTGAAAGTTAATAGAGATGGATTTATGAATATGAACATTTTTGTATGGGGAAGCAAAAACATATGAGGAAAAGATTCTCAAAAATCTTGC
This sequence comes from Chloebia gouldiae, assembly GCA_003676055.1. NCBI lineage: Eukaryota > Metazoa > Chordata > Aves > Passeriformes > Passeridae > Chloebia > Chloebia gouldiae. Next base: position 22,032,502 of record QUSF01000001.1, on the reverse strand, counting down.
AATCTGAAGAAAGGACAATAAAAGATAATAACTCTCAAGGGCAGTCAGGGTTGGCAAGGAAGATGAATGCAAGGTTAGGCTGACTTAAAATCTGATCCATGGAAAGTCAGGTGAATTTAACAATAACTTTTTTTGGTTTTTTTTTTTTTAAATGGACTGAACAATATAGCAATGGCCCACCCAAGCTTGAAGAAACATACAATATAGAACAGCATCTCTGTGATCAAGTTCATTATCAGTTCATCAGTCTAATGTGTACCAAAATCCTTCCTGTTAAGGTTCACATCAATGAAATAATCCTGTTAAAAAGTTTAAAAATAAATTTAAAATTATTAACTGTAGATTTCCCCCTAAAGGGACTAGAGGAGCACTGGGGAGTGTAGCTGTGAAGGTGATGAGAGAGATAAGAAAGCAACTCAAATCTCCTTCTTATACTTGAAAATCAGAGAGAAGACAATATCCCAGCTATCTGGGGTCATGGGAGTGTTCAGAGTTGTATCAGTAAAGAGAAGGGTAAAATGAAATAGGTGTAGAAAAAATACAGTTTCCTTCCACCAAATCTGTACCTAAACAGCTATTCTGGAAACCAAGCCATAACTAATTGCTTGTCTATGTGGGGAGATTTTAAAGGAGACAAAGAGGATATTAGTCAGTAACACATGGTGTGGGTGAGGGAGTGGGTTTCTGAGGTATTGTGTGTGAGGGTGATAGGACAGGGTCCTGCAGCACAGAGTACCAGGGGTGGATACAGTGAAATGTCCTAAGAAGGTGAAGAGGGCAGCAGTGCACCAGGAGACAGCTTTACCTTTGTGTTTTTTCTTTCAGGGGAAGGGTGCTTTTTTGACACCCATAGTTTCTAAATCATTCAAGATATTCTGATGTTGGGAGAAAGAGAAAACAGGACAGGATATGCCAATCACAACAAAAAAATTGTCATTTTCCATATTGTTTGCATGGTGTTGGTGCTCACTCTTGCCATTGTACATCTTTGTTAGAAGATGAAGAACAGTTCTAAGGAGTGTCAATAGATTGATCAGTGATATGCCTAAAGATAGACTGATTTCTTTCTGTACTGTCTCCAGTCATGAGTTAGGAAGGCACTGTTGCTAGGAAGCCAGGAGCAGTGAGATTTCAGCTGCAGCAGAAAAACCTGGACACACTGTGCTTCAGTCTCTAAATCTCTTTTTAAGTTCACAAAGAAAGCACATTTGATTTTCCAATCTGTATATTTGTCTTTTTTCTCTGACAGATATACAGAAAATCACCCAGGTTAATGCATGCTCTTATAATATAATCTCTCAGCTTCATTTTTTTAAAAATAATTAATCTCCTTCTGAAAAGAGCACTTGTACCCTTGTTCCAAAGATGTGGTGAATCTTTTCAGCACAACATCTGGCAATTATTTTAATAAGATGATACCAGAAAGAAGAGAATAACCTGGGGTCTTAAATCTACCTTTATGATCTAAATAGGGGTCTGAATAAGCAGCTACACTATAGGTCAAAGAAAGAGCTCTGAAAATGAAACCATTCATGGCAGTACCTAAATACAAATTTGAAAGTCAATGCAATGTTTGAAAGTCAATGATAAGAACATTTTAAGTACTTTTAGCCTTAAATATTTAACCTTCAGCTCCTTCCAGATATGACCTGTTTCTCTGCAGGTCCTGTCAGAGAGAGGTTGTTTTTTTCAGAGCTTCTGAGCACCCAGTGATCCGGTTGGCCATGCTTTAATTCATGGATAGCCAGCTTTCCTCAGCAGAAGGCCAAAAGTGCCTCAGATCAGTGTCACAGAAGGACACTCTTATCCTGAGTTTTAAGAGTTTTTTACATTGACTTAGAAATTGTGGATTTTCTTTTGGCCATGATACCACTGCTGCAGCATTGCTGTAGCAATAAGTAGAACTTGATAATACCTGAAGAGGATATGAAGTCTGGCAGAGGAACCTGGACAAGGCTGCAAAGGTGCAGTACAGGTCCCACAGGGCAAAGCTGTAATTTCCTGCAGGAAACATAGATTCTGGCCATTTCAAAAACAATTTTCAATTGCAAAAACATTTTCAAAGGCAAAGATTGACCAGTCATAAAATATTTTCCCAATCATTCCTTCCCAAATGTCTTCAGTATATGCATTGGCATTGCTTAAAAACTCCCGCAGATCATCTTTCACTTCTTTTATCAAACTCTTACCTGGAAATCCTCTATAATCTATATAATCTATAATCTATATAATCTGTGGGATTCGGCAAATCACCTTGGAAAACATTAATCTACATCTTAATTTGTTCAGAGGCTCTAAATATCACCATTGAAAGAAACAAGGATGTGACCAAGTAAATTAATTGTTTTTGTTTTTATAAGTATTGTAAAGAAGTGGAAAGAAATGATGGTTTGATTAAAGAATAATTTCAAGAATATATTAATGTAGGAAAATTTTTTAAACTATGCAAACATGTAAAATTTGCTTTGAATCACCTTTAGGAGAAAGTGCTATTGAATATCTTTTATTTATAAAAATTTCCAAACCTTTGAATCATGCTCCAAAACTAACAGAGAATGTCTAGATGTCCCTTTTTAAAATTTCTCTGTAAAAGTGTGAATGTTATTATTGCATCATTTCTTTGAACAAAATTATGGGAAACTAAAGCTAAGCCAAAACAAATCATGTGTGACCTCTACAAAAGTTAATTGGTGTCTATACATTTATTTTTAAATTATATTTTGTTGTTTCCTCTGATCCAGATAGGCCATAGGCCAAGCTGAATCCCTCAACCTTAACTGAAGCCCAATTAACTAAGATAAATTGTCAAATCACTCTGCAGAGGCAATCAGCATTATTTAATCTTCAAAGTTGAAGCCGTTGGTCAAAATAGGTGTTCCACTGAGTATCATAGAGCATGTGCTATCAAATCCAACATTTCTTTAGCTGAAGTATTTTGTGTCATAGTCATATCTCTAAAAATTGGGAAACCTCAAAAAGTTCCTAATGTTTCAGACCAAAGCAAAACAACCTGTGATGGCTCTCTATACAACATGCCCCATTTTTTTCTCTGTAGACTTATTCTTTCCAGATAATTTTTAATCTTTCTTAGATATATTTAACAAAAAAACCACTGTCCTGCAGCATTCTTTTTCCAGCCTCAACTGCATCAGTGGAGCTATACAGAGCTGGGGACTGAGGTGTTAAACACAGCCATTTTGTCAACTGCATCTCTGCCCCTGAAAGAGCAACTTTGAACCCAACTTTCTTGCCCAACCCAGGAGTTCAGGTCAATTCTGAGCTACAGGGAGCTGTGGGACCACTCAAACTTCACCCTTCAGACCTCAATGGGCACTGAGGCACAGGCATTGCCCATCCCCATGGTACACTAGGGTATGTCCAATGTAAGTCACTTTTAATGGAAGGATTTTAACTCTCCCCATGTCCCTGACTCTGACTTTCATCACTTTTAAATATAAAATATTCCTAGCTAAAGACGGTTTATCTTTGGTGTTGTATCTCTGAATATACTACTTCACTTTTAATTGTAGTTTTGTTTCATATTTCTATTATAAACTCATGAAGCTATGAATGGAGCAAAAAAAAACCTGTCAAGTTATGAAAAAATTCTGTTAATTTAGTAGTAATATTTACTCTATATGGAGAAGGTGATAAATGACAGCTGAAGTACTAACATTAATATTGATTTGGATGTGCCATGATAGACTAGAAGAAATTCTGAAGACAAAGCGAAGTGTCAGCCTAGGTTAATGGTTATAATGAAGTGAAATATTTCCTTTTTCCCTTTTTTTTTTTTTTTCTGCTGCAGCAATGGGTTTCCTTTCACCTAGTTTTGCTTACTAGGAAGAAAACAGCTCATTTCAGCTAAGCACCACAACTTCTGATCAGAAGCCGCTCCCTTCATTGGAGGAACCCTGTCACAAAATCCTTCATTGTCATACATTGAGGATAGAGTCATCATCTTCTGTCTTTAATGACCACAGATGAAGGTTAGACAAATGGCTTAATCTACAGTGAGATGAATCTTATTTTCAGTATATAAATACCACAGAAGCCCAGAACTGTCACTGGGAGCAGAATAAGTTGTACATGGCTTAGTACTTCTGAACATGACATTGTAGTGTTCAGATTAATTTATTTTTCTGATAAGTAAGCATATACACCTGTTTGGAGAGTCTAGTTCATCATATGATACAAATAAAATGTCTAAAAGCAAGAATAAAAATGTGTCCAAAAAATCATTTTTCAAGAACGTCACCAGTAAAAATTATACATTAAATTTTCAGAAGAAAATTAAAACTTAAATTTAAGGAAAAAATAGTGTTATATTTAAAGAGAAGAATTTAAAAGACCATAAGGTCATAAAGTCAGTGTGAAGAAGGAAGACATTCAAGGCAACAAGGCAGAAAAAAATATAGCTAAGGATTGAAAGGGCGATCAAGTTATTTGAGTTAACAGAATAGTTATGTGGACACATTTAGGAAAAGACTGGTAAAAAGAAGAGAGAGATTCAGAGAACATAAACTGTGGTGTAGGTAATTTTAAAGATCTGGGGAAGGGCAAGTCATCAAAGATGATAATGAGGATGAAATATGTAAGAGAGCAAGTGTTGTATAATGAAGTACACTATTAGAGAATTCTAAAATTCAAAATTTCTCACCTTAATTACTATTCTATTAATAAGGAAAGACATACCTTAAACTGGTATATGATGTGGTAAAGGAAAGAGCTGCTTCATTTAATATGACTTGCTCTTTGAGAAGAACAAAAGCCTTTTGCCTTTATGATTAAATACTCTCCTTTTGACAAAAGCAGCCAATTAATTGCACATATGTGTTATCCTACTGACAAAACCCAAATAGCAAATGCTCTCTGGGCAGACACTTTATGTAAGAGGAATAAAGGGTCTCTTAAATATGTAAAGACAAATTACTTCAGTGTCAACTTCAATTCAAAACAACTCTTCCAGAGACTGAAGACAATCATGACTCAGGGAATGGACGGATCCAAACCCCAGCAAAAGATCTTATTTGTCAAATGAGTGATGTAATACAAATCTCTGGAATTGAAACAAAAGACATCAGTGAGACTTGCCTTTTAAAAAGTAAGCATCATAAAAATCTTTTAAATAACGGGTATAATTTTTGCCGTTTTCCAGATTTTATATTAACAAGGTATGCTAACTCCCTGACAGAATTATGAAAGTCCACTTCTGCTTTCTTCTGGACCTCATGTGGGTGACTACTGACTCAGCTACTGAGACTAGCAAAAGGATGGATTTAATTTGCTCTTTTCTGCACCTTTTCAGGACATAATTCTTATTAAATTTATACACATTATTTATAGTCTATTGTAGAAAAAAATCTAAAATCTGACTGAAATGAGAGGGAAGAGAATGGCATTTTCCCATGCCAGGATTGAATGATATGGAAGGCAATGCTATTCAAAATGTCAGCAGCATATGCCAGCTTCAATTAGAACATGAAAGAAAAATCTGTTGCTAAAATACAACAACACACTTTGAGGACCTTACATTGCTTATTTAGAACTTATAAGGTTGAATATCCTTTTAAAAATTCTAAATTTTGACATTTTGTTGAAGGTGTTGTTAAGTATTGGTCTTACTGTAGGAGTCTCTGAATGAAATACTGTGTCCTGTGCTTTGCAGAATTTCAGAATAGATTATCGGGCCTGAGAACCTTTCAGAATAGTCTGAGAAACTATTCATTAAAGATATTGCATCTTGTCCTTCCATGTCACATTTCCCAGATAATTGCCTACAGTAGGAAAGAGATAGCTGCTTTCCAGGTGGTTGTATCTGTAGGCTACTGTGCTCCCTCACATGCTGGAAGGACAGTGAAGTGGAAAGAACTTTGGTCCAGAAAGCATGAGATGAATTCACATGACATGGCCCAAACTATATTAGGCAAAAAAAGGTTTCCCCTTTAGTTTCCTGTACTGCTGGACAGTCCCCATAGTGTTGCTGAAATAACCACACAACACTGTATAATCCTGTCATGGTTCAGCCCCAACCAGCAAGCAAGCTCATTCATTCCCCTCCTCACCCCCCTGGTAGGGACAACAATTGGAAAAAAAGGTAAAACTCTTGCGTTGAGATCAGAACTGTTTAATGAATGAAATGAAATGAAATGAATTGAAATGAAATGAAATGAAATGAAATTATAAAATAAAATGAAAAAAAATTGTAATGAAGAGGAGAGAGAGAGATGACTAAAACCCAAGAGAAACCAATGATGCACAATATGATCACTCATCACTGACTAATATTTAGCCCATCCCTGATCAGCAATCAGCAGCTCCTGGCCAAGTCACCCAGTTTATATACTGAGCATGGTTCTGTCAGCTGTCCAGGCTAGGTCACCCCACAGCTTCTTGTGCAGTTTCTCACTGGCAGAGCATGGGAAACCGAAAAGTCCCTGATTTAGAATAAGAACTATTCCAAGAACTAAACCATCAGTGTGTTATTTTTATTCTTATGCTAAATTCAAAAAACAGCACTGTACCAACAACTAAGATAAAAATTAACCCTATCCCAGATGAAGCAAGGACAAACTGATGTATGACAATCTCATGTGAAATCCTCAAGCTGCCTTTTAAGCCAGGGACAGCTCAGGAATCCTTGTTCCAGTGGTCTGGCACTCCCTTTGATGGCTTACTGCATTTCTTGGAATTGGTCAGGAGCCACAATCCATGTCTTTGAACATTTATTGTCTTAGACACCACAAGTGTCTGGAATAGCCTCACTTCATATCTAGGATCAGTACCTCCTATCTAGGATATTTCCTAGGAAAAACTTTGGCCAATCTGCAGATTCCAGAAAGTTTTTTTAAAAGAGCTGACAGCTGTCATGGACTGTGGCTTAGTTCAAGCAGTCCAGTCCTTAACAGAGTTTATAATACAACTGCATCTTAATTACAGATCTTTTCCCATTATTTTAATATAAAATATACACGGGACACTTTCTCTGTAGTGCACTAATATTTTGTGATGATAAAATGCCTTTTTTTTTTTCTAAAAGGCCCCAAGGTAGTCAAAATTGTCTTAGTTGTCCCCTTCCTGGTATTATAGGAAAATTTCCATAAAGTTAACATTAATTACTTTTAATAGTCAAAAAATCTAGAACAAAAAAAAATCAAATTTTAAGTAATTCATTACATATTTTTTCACCCCAAGAAGTTTTTTAATTTTTAAGTTTTAGTGTCAAGTAACAGAAAAGCTATTTCTAAGACTTTGGTTTAACATGACATTGCAGATGACCTTCTGGCCTTAATAGGCAGAGCCTTATTCTTGTCTGCTAATCTCCCAAGCACTCCTTTACAGACTTGGTGGACAGTAAATATGAAGAAATACTAGTGGGAATATAAATAGAAACTAGGTACTCCTGTCTGAATATACACCAGAATACTTCTGGTCAACATTTAGATAAAATAAGCTGATTAAAAGATTTTGATTTTAAAATAAAGCAACCTAGTTTCCAGATCTCTGGCAGACAAGATTTTTAAAATATTTACCCTTTCACATACATAGGGGCATAACACCCCTTGAGGAGAAGCTGTGGGAACTGCTCTGTAATTGAAAAATATGTGTGGTCTCTCTCAATCTCTTGCTCTATGTAGCATTAGCAATGGTCCCCCCCTTCAGTGATATATTCTGTTCGCCTGGTTTTATTATATTTTCTCATTTGCAAGATGTGTGTGTCATACTAAGGATGCAAAGCTCCTGCTTTTACATCAGTGACATCAAATGCAAAAATATAAATGAGGCTAATCAAAAATCATTCAGAAGCCCTTTGCCTTCCCCAAAGAAAAAGGAGTTTTGAATATAATGGTCTGTAGAATCTGACTAATGTTGCCATTTTTCTTCTTTCCAGTAGAAATAAAGAAAAATTAAGAAGAATATCTTTTGTGGGAGAATATAACCACCAAAATCTTATTTAAAATATAACTCCTGTGTGATATTGAGCTATCCAAATTGTTCATGATCAGAATGTTGTACTCAGCTCCTGATTTAGGATTCTGGCCTTGTAGCCCACTTTCTCGTTACTGTACCCGGAGTGTGTCTGCTTGGGCAGTCCTGATATTCTGTTCCCCAAACCTCTACAAGAACCCTTAGGAGAGAAGAAAGAAGCTGAAACTTCAACCAGAAGATCAGGAAGTCTGCAACTTCAACTACATGTGGGCTCCAACCATCAAGTTCAAATACAAAGTAACACCAGTCAGGAAAACTAAAGCCCTGTTTTAGTGAGCATACAGTCATGTTCAATGCAAATCACTAGGGAGGGCATGCAAATCTAAGAGCAGGTGATAACTGCTACATCTTCTGATTCAGAGACCAAAGAGAGCCAAAGAGATAAGTTTTATAATTTTAAGTAAAGAAGCTTATTCTGTAATCAGTTTGGAAGTAAATGATTGATTGTTGCATAAACGGTGAGGAGATGCCTCATGTGCAGAGGTGCAAAGACACAAAAAACCCCTAGAGAAACAAAGGGAAATGAACTTAAATATAGTCAAGCCTAATTAGCATCCAGTGTAAAACACTCAGACAGGTCTCAGTCAGCAGAAGGATGGAGAGGATCATGGCAGCCAGAAAACAGTGCCCTCTTCAAACTGCAGTAGTTCCATCACCAAGAGGGTCTCTTCTCCAAATACAGGGCTCATGCCCTGGGAAGGCAGCCAATAAGTTGCAACAGATGGAGAAGCTACCCCAGTGTCACTGATCAAAGCATCTTTCTTCAAGAAAATGCAAAATTTTAAATACTTAAGAAAACCAATCCAAAAGTAGACAATCAGGGAGGTTTTAGGGAGCTTTATAATCAGAATTTCGTTCAGAAGCAAATATTTTGAGTCATAACTTGGGATACCATAGGAACATAAGATAAAGGTTTTGGGGGTTTTATGTAGAAATCAATGCCTTATCTTTATTTGAAGTCATGTTGCTACATCCATGCTGCCCAGGGTTTAGGATGATTATTTTTGTTCTAAATATGTGAGACTGTTCTGTAGCCAAGAGACATTATGTTGGGAAATGTTGAAGATGGACATCAATAAGCCAACAGAGCATGCATGTGTGTCACGCTATGTCCTAATACCACCAAATATTATGCCAAAATTAGATGCAATTAGAACAGGAATTCTGTAAGGGCAGAAGACAGCACACTGAAGCAGTGTTGTGAAAATTTGCAGATATCCTTGTATTTGTTTCGCGTGAATTGTAGTTGTTAGTCCTTCCCTTTCAGGAACTTCCTATTTCCCCAGGAGAAAAAAAAGATATTGACAAGAAACAGTCAGTCCTTTAATAAGGAGTACTGAGCTGCCTTGTCAGGAGGCTGCAATGACTTACTCTTTTCCAGAAGAAAAATATGTGGGATGAATTAAGACACTCCCTTGCTTCCAGGACAGAGCAGTTTCATGTAATTAATTCTGAGTATCAAGATGAAAACTTGTCCTACTCTTGTTGTCTTCCTTTAAATCTATGGGAAAATTGCATGGTGTTCTTAGCTACTAGAACTAAAACAAGGAATCTGGGAATGCTCAATGAAGGTTGCCCTAAAACATCAGAATTCTCTATATTTTCTCTATTCATGGCAGGGAATAAACTTGGTAGTTCATTACCAGGCTTAATACTGTGAAGAGGAAGGTGATGGAGCCTGTGGACAGAAATAGTACAAATAGACACAGAACAGACGTAAAAGAAGATATCAGCCCAATAGAACCAGATTGGAAAAAAACTAGCCTAGTTTTTGTGAAATACAACAGAAGATATGGGGGGGGGGGGGGGGGGGGGGGGGGGGGGGGGAGGAGTACATATAGTTTTATTATTGAATTTTTAAATAATAAAATAATTATGAAATACCAGAAAACGTATATGAATCACAGTTGATGGCCATGGCATAAATTTGATTCTGGAACTGGTATGAAAATAGCTTTCAGTGTAATGAAGCATTTTGAAATTTTAAGAAGAATTCATGATGAGTAGAAACAAAAAAAAAAAAAATCAAAGACAAGAAATTACACTAAATCAACTTGAGTATTTTATGATAATAATAAACAAGATATAATTTTTATTATCTTTGTATTTGTAAGCAAGAATACTTTAAAACAAAAAAAACCCTAGAAATTAAAAAAAAAGTCATGATCAGACATTGAAATATCATCATATAAATATAGCTCTCATCTGTCACCAAACAGTTTGGTTCCACATGCAAATGAAATAATATGAATCAGCCATGGCCTGTTTTTTTACAGATCAGATTGCATCCTATGCCATGAAGTAGAGGTCCAGAATACTCCTAGTGGAACATCCTTGCATAACCAAAATTAGTTCCACAGATGGCACACTGAAATAGAAAAAGAGAAAGATGCTCTTGAAGGTCATGGAGCATAATGCTAACTCTTCTGAGGATGACTTTTTCAGTAGAGAATGGAACCCATTGAGGGAGCAGAAAAAACCTTGTGAAATAATTGTGCTGTAGTCCATTTCCATTGAAAACATTCTACATCATAACATGCATTATAAGCCCCCCCTCCAAAATACAAGATGTATCTCAGAAATACTGAGACATCACATAAAAGAATCTTCTGCATTAATGAAATGGGTAAAATCAGATATGGCTAGAAAGTGTATACAGAAAACAGACCAGTGGTGCCATTGATTTTTAGTGATCAAAGTAAAAATCAATGGATTAATGCATTTCAGTCTCAGTAAAAAACATTTTATGAGTCTTTCATTTAAAACATAGTGCTCTAAAATCCAATGGTACCCGCTCTAAGTGGTCTTTTTTTTTTCCATAGGACTAATTAAAAATGTGTTTCTGCATTGTAAAGGGCATCTGTCTGAACTCCAACTTGCTTGAGAGCATACTGGCATAAGCTATCCTGCACAGCAAGTGTGGTGGAAAAAAGCATATGAAGTGATCCATTTAGTTCTGCCCTTGTTCAGCCTCACATGTACAGAGCTAGGATGACTGGAGGATATTCATGAGGACTGAAGACTATTTTATATGATCTAAGTGAAGAAGTCTTGTAAATATAGCCCAGCACTTTCATCATTCTATATTTCCTGAATCAGGAAAGAGACTCTTTCACCCATGTGATATGTTTTTCTAGTCATATTTCCTTTTATAAGCTTGTAAATCATAAAAACAGGAGCATGCAAAGGAAGCAGTTATTTTTAAGTAATGCTAAATACACTCATTGACAACTCTTGTTGGTATCTCTTTTTCTGTACATCCTTGATGGACCACAAATAGCACATGGAGTGCCTGATTTGGAAGATGCTTGAAAAAGGAAAAAAAGGAAAAAAGTACCATTGCATCAGTTTGGGCCTGATGACTGTAAAAAACCAATTACTGCATTGCTGATGTGTGCATCTAATATCACAGATTTTAGAGCGCTTTAAGACATACATTAAGGAAATATTTAGAGTAGGAAAGGACATCCAAACATAAGTATTAGGAGATCCAGCAGGATTTTGGAAGAAAATATTTTCCTCCTGTTCCAAAGAAACAATGTATCCTTCCAACTAAGACTCCCTGAGCTTAATTATATTACTCCTGAAATAATGGCTCAAAGTACTGCAAGTAAATTCATAAAATTACCAGAATACTGAAGAGTAAAAACAAGTAAACTTGTTTTATTTTAGATTATCTTCTCAGCTAAGAATCAGAAGAAAATTAAGCCCTGTGCCTCACTAGAACCTGAAGTCAGTACTACATAAAGGTCCCTGACAAGAAAAGAGAGTGAAGCAGTAAAAAAAATGCGTAGAAAGATAGAAATGACAGTATTAAAATAATAAAACAGGTAATTTTCTCAGAATAGAAGGTCTTATTTGAACAGAACATCATTCCAGATCTAGTGGAATCTAAGGAAAAAAAATTGATTTCTTTTAATGGAGTGCTTCAGTGGTAAGGAGACATGTAGAAAATAAAAAGACTGAAAAAAAGCTCATGAGCAGAGCAGGGCATGGAAATACTCTTTAAGGAACATGCAATTGAAGAGCAATGTGGTTCTGTATATCCTGGGGAAAGCCCTGCTGCCATGATCCCTGCTTGAAGCACTGTGGAAGCTCATGATGACTGCAAAGTACCACAAAAGCACCAGCAAATGAACCAAGAGTTTGTCTCCCCTGAATTGTTAATAGGAATTAAAGCAAACATTAAGTCCATGTACATGAATTTAATAGTGCAGTGAAGGCTGGGAAGAGCACATGTGAGAGAAAGCAGAAGAAAGCAGACTCCTGTAGTAAGTCATTTAGCTACCTCCTCCAACAGGGTCCTCCTTTCTCTGGGGATTTTGAGCAATTTTATTTTCTCTTGATTTTGATTAGGTCAGTTTATCCAACAGCACAGCAGTTCACTTGACAAAGAAAAAAACACTTTCCTGTTCCACTGTCATTTTCATATCTTTCAACTTTGTTCACCTTTTCATGCTGCTGTCTTCAAAACAGGAGAAAAAATGAACTTCTACCATGTTCTCATTTGAACCAAGGTTCCATGTTATCCTTCCCCTTGCACATGAAATTCCTTCTAACGCTGCTCAAATGGGAGTGTGCTGGGTTGTGCTTTCACTGCTGCAGGAGAGAAGATTAAGAAAGAGCTGTTGGCTTCAGTCATTAAGCTGTACCAGGACCTGAAATGACCATCTGACTGAATGATCCATAGTTTTGACCACTGAAAACAAGAGTGAACATATCAATGAAAAATAGTTCCCAAAAATAGAAGGAGACAGTTATAATCATCTCTTCCTATCTTGGATTTCACCAAGGTTTTCTCTTCCAAATTGAAGTGGTGTGTAACTTCAACTTCATTGAAGTTGAGATTTGGTGCAGACCTTCTGTTTCGATAAGAAAATTATCTTATTGTATGCCCTCTCATATTTAATGACTTAACAAATTTTATCACAGAAATAGTGGTGTAAATGATAGAGTACTTCTGTTTGCCAATAATCCATGGATTTTGAAATACAGCCTAGGTCCAGATAGAAAGGAGACTGCACTTTTAAAATTTACATCTGAAACAAAAAGTCCAAGAGTGTTGTACAGAAAAATATATGTTTTGCTAGTAATTGAAACAATTTTATTTTACTGTTCAACTTTAAAATGTTAACTTGTTATGAAAACAACCCAGAATTTTAAAAATAAAAAAAGTTTTATGAAGCAAAAACTGAAAAACCTTCAGCAAAAATGTCAAACTTAGTTATTTTGACATTGTTGAAACTTTGTCCCTGCTCTTTTCAAACAAAAGCCCAGCTAAAATGCCTCATTTCATTAAATAATTGGATTTTAACAAAGTGGCATAATATGATAGAATATGCTTGTGTCTAAGTGTCTCTCTTAGCTTGTCTCGTAAGTTCAGACTAATAGGATTCTCAAAGCAAATACTGAGAAACACCTAACAACAACCCTATGTAATTATCGGATGGCCACTTTGAAATTTCCCTTCCTTACACATGTAAATCCTTCTTTTAATTTGAAGATTAAAGGGTGAAAGGTTGGAAATTTGATATCTACATTGCTCAGTGATTTGAAATGGATATATTAAAATCTATCTGATTGCATTGTAGCAAGCTCTAGTGGCAACAATGAGAAAAATCAATAAAGCAAAAACATAAATCCAAGATCTAAACAGTAATCTGAATTGTAGGATAATCCAGGGGTAATTTAATGCTCCCTGACACTACAGTAAGGAAGTGTGTTTTCCAGGGGTAGCATTTAACATTTGAAATACCTTGTAGCTCATTTAAAAGCAGTGTATGGTACTGCACTTAAGTCCAGATTAAGATCTGCACTTACAACATCTGTATTGCATTTTAGGAATTGAACATGGTCCTAAATTTTTCCCAGTGGATAAGGGAGAAGTCTATCTATAAACATGCAAATATGTATTACTGGTGTAGTGGAGTCTTTTTGATCATTTGCTTTTAATGTATTTTTCTTTATGGGTCCTGGTCACCTGGTCCCAGCTCAATATGCCACGAACCTCCTATAAAAAGTCTCCTGTCTTTTCTTCTCTGTCCTTCTTGTAAAGGTACAGATTGCATGCATCTCCTCACAGCTGTGGCAGTTTTTAAAAACCATATTACATTTCAACACTGAAACACAAAGCATGTCCTTTCCCCCCTAGCCTGTATTTTTTTAGTCCTGTTTCCATGCCAAGCACACTCCACTGGCAGTTACAGACCGAGATGTTCTCACAGCATCATTCCTCCCACTGTGTTGCATCCATTGCTAAAGTGAAGAGAGCTCTCCTATGCACTGATGATTTTAGGGTAGGTGTCTCCCGAGTGTAGATGAATTTAAAATTACTTTCCTACATAGCTGAACCTGTCAACAAATGCCATGCTAGCCATGTAACTGAATTGCATTCGACCCCTCTCTGGCCTTTATTTACAAACTTTAATTATTGGTGCCTATTTGTGGCCTGTGTCTGTCAATGTACTACAGCATCTGGCTTTTGGTACAATTAGATTTTGGAATTTCCTCTACTGAAAAGTTCTTCAAGAGAAACTGTTTTGTGTTTGTCACAAAAGTTAACCTGCACAGGACAGTTCATAAGAGCTTCATCAGTACCTGCTGGGAATTGTGTTTTGGAGACTTTGTGCTTTTTTGCTCTTACTTGCACTCACCAGAGCCTTCCACCGTGCTGCATTGCCCAACACAGCTTGAGTGGGATTACATTTTTGGAGAGGGTCATATTAGAGAAGACATTTCATCTTGTAAGACTGATCTATACACACACGTGCCTCCCCCCCCCCCAAAAAAAAGAACCAAATAAACCAAAGAAGCACAAGGAAGTGACACTAGAAATCTCAAAGTTAATGGCAGCATTTTAACATATTGATATTTCCTTTTTCCTTGTTTCTTTTTACATTTCCTTTTTTTTTTTAATTAAAACTCAAAATTTCCCATGCAGAAAAAATCCCAACATTTCTAACAAACTATGGCATTTCAGTATAATTCTAAGAAGCTGGATAGAAATATAGTAGCCAAAACTATTGGCATAAAAAGAAAATCTACAGCAGAATTTGTTTTAGATGTTGAATTATAGGGAACAGAGGTAAGATAAATTATTGTCTTGAGATGTATGTTACAATAGCTGTAGAATTCTTCAGTTTTCACATTTATTAAGAAAAAAAATATTGTGTATGGAGGGTGAGCTCTTCAAATTTAAGGTTTAAAAGATCACTCTGTTATAAAATTTGGAAAGTATTAAAGGTAACAAAATTTTCAGTTTTTCATGGATTAGGAAAAGTTGGCAAAGAATAAGTTAAATTGAGTTATTGAGGAATTTGGAAATATTTACTGTGCTTTAGTGTGGGAACAGTTCATGTTAATGCTAATTACCTTTGTGAATTTTTTTCTGCGGAAACAATTAATTAGTATAATTTATTTCATTCAACTAAACTATGACACTAACATGCTAATAAATAAAAATTAATTAAAGTCTTCAGTAGGTCTTCTGAAACATGAAATTAAACTAACCTCTTGAAGTTAATATTTGAGCAGGCAATTCATAATTCAGCAGGCTTGCAGCACCTTCCTTAGGAGAAAAACAGTGGGTTCATGCTATGCTCAGGAAAAAAATTATCCTGTAAATGGCTAAGATTTCTTTTTGCTTCAGTCAGCCTGGGTCAACAGGCTCAACAGTCAGTTTTGCCCTTTCGCCAATATGGTCAGTCTCATGGTAATCCAATAAAGAAAACAGGAAGAAGAAAATATGGAAAGAGTTATTGTTTTTCTCTGTCAGATTTAAATATTATTATTTTTAACTAAAAATATGAATATTAAATCAAATCTAGTACCCATAAATTACTGAAATCATTCTAGAAATGCTATGGATTCTTTCTGCAAATAGAGAACAGTTAGTTTGTGAATACCATTATTTTGGAATGGCATTTTTAAACGTAGAAGCTGGTTTTTGGAAAAACAAATTTCTG
Source organism: Chloebia gouldiae (assembly GCA_003676055.1). Taxonomy (NCBI): domain Eukaryota; kingdom Metazoa; phylum Chordata; class Aves; order Passeriformes; family Passeridae; genus Chloebia; species Chloebia gouldiae. Next base: position 22,016,549 of record QUSF01000001.1, on the reverse strand, counting down.
TCAAGGATGCCTATCAAAGACTTGAGTTTTTTCAGTAAGGATGTTGAATCAGTAATCAACCCTCAAAAAATCAGCAAAGCAAAGGATCTCAGAGGCTGTTGCCCCTGTGATGGATAGTGCCTTATTATGGATGATTTCACTTTATAAACATGATAGCTTTTTTAAAGCCAATTCCTTGGAATATTTTGCACTTACTATTGTAAAATACTGATGAGCATCATGGTAATGATGCATTTAATGTTATTATTATTTCTAGAAGAATAAGAAGATGCATTCAAGAAGATGGCTAAAGACAGCATCCTGGGAAGCAGGAACAACTGGGTGTGATGGTCCTGTCAGGGGTCTTGTTTTAATCCCAGCCATCAACCACGCCCCATGCAGCTGATCACTCACTCCCCAGTAGGACTGGGGAGAGAATTGGAAGGATAAAAGCTGGAAAATTGATGGTTTGAGATAAAGACAGTTTCATAGGATAAGGAAAAGCAACACAGGCAAACAACGCAGAGCAAGGAATGAATTCACTGCTTCTCATGGATGGGCAGGTGTTCAGCTATCTCCAGGAGAGCAGGGCCCATCAAGCATAATAGTGACTTGGGAAGACAAAAGCCATCCCTCAAAAAAAACTTCTTTCTCCTTGCCTCCATTTTATCTGCTGAGCCTGGTGTCGTATGGTCTGGAATATTCCTTTGGTTGGTTTGGGTCATCTGTTCCAGCTGTGCCTTCTCCCAGCCTCCCAGGCACTCCCAACTTCCTCACCAGCATGGCAGTATGAAAAGCAGAAAAGGCCTTGGCTTTCCATAAACCTTGCTCAGCTATGAACAAAAACAAAGGAAAAACATCCCTGTGTTATTAATCCCCTTGCTAGCCACTGTGAAAAAAATTACCCTTGATCACCTTGACGAAAATGATCTCTGGAAAAATGAGAATGAAACACATAAACACAAATTAAGCTTAACATGCTTCCATCAACATTATTTCATATTTAGGGAAATGCAATTAGGTAGGTGAGGGATGCAGGGAATAGAAGTCACCAGCTTTCCATCCCAAAGCCCTTCAGAGTATTTGCTTATGACCAAAAAGCAACCTGAATGTGAAGTCACAGGTGAGCATCACTCTCCACAAAAATGAAGTAAACTGAAAGAATGCACTTAACTCCCAGTTTTATCTCTGTCATTATTACCTGGAAGATCTCATCTGCCTAATTCAATGTCTTTAAACACTCTAAGGAAAAAAGAAAAAGTAGGTTGTTTCATAAACTTATCTTCATCTGCTAGTGCCTGCCGGGAACACCTTTCTGTATTGCCAGATTATATTGCCAGAAAACAAAATCTTTTAAGCCTATTGTATCTGACTTAATTTTCTCCTCAGTTATTGTCTTATAAATCAGAATTTATTATCAGCCATCTCATCTACAGAAATGCTAAAAATATGAGCCAGGCTTTAAAAAGTATTTCTGCCAGTGACTTTAGAAAGACAGATGGGAGTAGTTATTGGAGTGAAAGGCTTTTTGCTCATCCCTTCCCTCCTTTGACACTGCAGAGTTCTGTGTCACAACCCACTTGCTGTGTAAACTTCCAGCCATCACAGCCCCCACCTTGACTGTTTGAAACAGCACATTTTCAGCATTTTCTTAATGAATTTATTCCTCCTGCAACCATTAAGATGTTTTCCTCTCATCAAGCACCCATTCTCACTGTTTCTTTTTTGCTCTTTTTCACCTGCGTTAGCTATAAGCTTTTTCCTTTATGCTTCAACTATCAGTATTCACATATACATGCACAAACATATACATATAATTACATATAGCTGTGTATCAACAGGTATAGCTGAAAAACTGAAATGGCTTTTTGTGGAAAGGAAGGGTGACAGAGTTTGGGTCTGTAAATTCAAATATCCCTGCCCAAGCTATACAGTCGATAATAATAATCCAGATGAGCAAACTTAATTTATAGGTTAAACCTCAATTCTGCCAAGGGAATCTAAAATATTCATAAATTATTATAAGGGGAGGGTGGGGAGGGGTGGAAAATGTTGGGAATTAGGTCCCAGCTTTGTGATTTGTTTATTATAATTTGTTTTCTATTAATATCCTAATTTCATAGCAGTCTGCTGAATTCAGTAAGTCTACTGTTGTGTAAGTAATGTGTGCATTAAGTGAAAGGGGCACAGTTCAGATCTCACTTAATCTTTAGCATGATTAAGATTTTGCTTTTACAAAACCTTCATGTATTAAATTCACATCCTATCCATATGGACATTAAAAGTACAAATCAAAATTTAAAAATGAAACCTCATGACAAAATACAGCTACAACAACAATGACAATAATACCTTGATAGTTTATAGTAGGATTTTTTTTAAGCTTAATTGCTATTTCTGATATGCTCACAGATACAGAAATAAGTAAGTAAATATGATTTAGTCTGACCACTCCTAGGAACATTTTTCAGCCATTTTATGGGTTGGAGTTGCATGCTATAGCATGTGCCAAGAACAGGACATCTATCCTTATGTCCTATCCTTTTCCACCACAGGTAATTAATAGACATGGACCATATCTGTTGTTTACATTCTTTGGTTTAAGGTCCACATGAAAGAGATGACAGTAGATTAATTAATTGTGAATGATTAATGAAATAGTCATTGTAATTAATATTTTATTCTGTCCTGTGATTTTCCTTTCAGATTTATAACCCAATGAAGACCAATCTGACTTTAAGTACCTTTCCTGAACTTAAAAATGCAATCAAATAAGAAGAAAACTAGCAGCTGGTCCCCACTGATCAGTAATCAGTACATTAAAAATTAAGCTAAGCAATATTCCACTCCTGATATGTATATCAGTCATCTTCAGCTCCATTTCTTCCCCAAAACTCACTAAACAACCAGGCCCTGCAGCAAACAATGACATGAAATCCCATCAGATTAAAATGCAAAGAAAAATTCAAACTCCTAAAGCTTAATTAACAAAAAGACAACAAGAAAACATGTTTTTTTCCTACAAAAGAAAACAAGACAAATAAACCTTGAGGTACAATGGCACTTAGCTCTGACTTATTTCCTTAATAAACCTACCTAAAAAAAAAATTATCTGGGTTTTTCTTTCCTCAGTATATTGAGGGGACCAGATGTCCCTGCTGGGTCCAGGCACAGATGACTGAGGGATCCTGTCACTAGTGTGACACATTGTCACCCATGACCCACTGACTGTCATCATCCAGGGATGCTGAATCTTGCATGGCCAGAAGCCAAGCCTCAGTGCTCCTGCTCTACCCTGACTTTGTGGCCAGTCTTTGCATTCCCATGACTTCCTTCCTCCTCCCACCAGCCTCTTTCCCTCGCAGTCACCATGTCCTCACTCCATGCTTTCTGTCCCTTCTGAGCTGATCTTTGCCACCACATCACAGCACTGTCATTATTTCCCTCTTCTGGTGCCACAGTCCATGCACAAAGTCCCACATTATGCTGTTGCATATGGTTTCCATCAAGAGATTCTAATTAATTTTTTAACACAATGTGAAATGTTTCTCTATGTTTAGCTATTTCATTATTGTGGCTGTAACCCTTTGGCCTTTATACTTAGCACCTGTCATTCATTAAAATGGGTAACAGACCTTATGTTCTTTTTACAGATATTAGTTTCCTAGAATACACATATTTTTCCTCCATTTTCGCAGCAGCCTCCAGTGTCCTGGGCAATGCTCTACATCTGTTATACACCATTTCTCTCAAAAAATGGCTGCATATAGACCAATTCAAATGTTGCCTCTAAAGGAGAGCCTGTTGGTGCTAATTCCATGCTATTTACACTCAGGTATTTGCTAGGAGGTTATTGTCATTTGGGGACTTGCTTATTGCTCTTCCTGGAGTGTGAGGTTTTATAGCAAATACAAGTTGGCTTTATTGATATCTTAAAAAATAATCTGTCAATAATTTGCTATACAGCAATCCATACAGTTTAAAAGTTAGTGAAATAAAGTTTTCTTGTATCAATTCTCTTGTCATTCTTTTGACTCAGTTGTATAATTTCTAAAATTAAAACCATTGCTATTAATAATGTTTTAGGGATTTGCATTATGCCTTTTTCAACTATACTGATGATCTTTAACCACAATCAAAAGAACTGACTTGTACAAGCTTTCTTTCAGTTTACTTCAGAATTTTAATGGACCACACCATAAAAGTGATATATAACCAATTTTGTTCTGTAAAGTTTCATGTGGAATATTTGCAACATTGAGAAGATTCTGCAAGTTACTAATTCATGGTGGTGTCAAGGAAGAAATAGCTGCCAAAACCAGGCATCCTTAGGTTTTTTTGTAAATATGGATCTTAAAAAGATTGCCAAATAAAATAAAGGTTTTTTGTTATTATGCAAATATAATTTTTTCATTGTAAATATTTCCTAGATCAAGTAAAAATTTAATCTATTATATTTGTTTACCAGCCATCTCTTCCCTGGTTCTTGTATCTCTAGTATGCAGATGAAATTCTGATCCAGGCAAAATTCAGTATGTGATCACGCCAGTGACATATTTTCTATTAAATAATCAGCAGGTAAAGTACAGAAATAGTTTTGGGCTTTCCTTTTTCTGGCTGAGTGCCAGGCCAGAGGTATAATTCCTTCTGCATATCCTAAAAAAAAAAATATACATAACCATCAAGAACAATAAAGGGAAAGGCCATAAAAATGGTAAAAATGCTGAAAATTTTAGGTGCAGAAAAAGATTAAACAGTGATTCTTCAGTAAGGAGAAAAGAAGCTAGGCTCCACAACACCTAGTTGCAGGAGAGTAATTTTTATTTCTCACTTCTATTAGAATTTCTGCAAATATGAGAGAAAAAGAAAAATATTTTTTCCCCTCAGAGTCTTTCTGCTCTACTTCTTGCCAGAAAGTACCTCTGGGAATCTCTGCAATTGCTAGTGAGAAGCAGCCCATGCCAGAGAATGGTCTTGGTAAAATCAGAACAACTGCATAAACACCTGGATCACCAGGTGTTCAACACGGTCCTCCATGTAAATTTGAGCCAGGAATATTCCAGTGAAGACAATAAGTTAGCTGGCACACTCAGTCTGTAAATCAGGATTAGATCTTAGCAGTAGAAGGGAAAGCCATAGTCTGCTCCGTATTTGGCCACCACCTATATAATTGCAACAGTTCTTTTTTATTTTTAAAAGCTGTGAAAAGCCTATTTCTTTTAATCTGAGGATACAAGATCAAGTGTTTTCCTGGAAGTTTCTTGCTTGATTGAGAGAATACAATCCTCTTTAATTTTGCTTGATGTTCTATAACTAATAATGAGACTCTTTAGGAATCACTAGATAATCAAGCAACACAGAAAATCAACATATTCAATATGAGAGTAATAGGTTTTCAGTTGAAGTAAATGTTCCAGCTCTGATGTGTCCAATATCTGATTTTTCAGAATAAAAAGCCAGCATTCCGCTCAGAAAAGGTGAATCCAAACTAGAAAACATGCAGAAATCATTACAAAAATGGACATAGGGAAGAGAATCTCTCTTCAAATACAGAAACTTGGCTTTTTGAAAGAATATGACTGCTTACCACATTGTAGTAGGATTATGAATACAAGAGATAGGGAAGAACTGTTTGCACAAATAGGATAAATCATGTAGCAGTTTTATGATACTTATTTTCAACAATATGCTAGCAACATTAATGAAATACATAGAAAGTGTTGTCCATATCAGGAATGAGAAGAAATGAGAGAGATATATCTATTGAAAAGCATTCAGAATAAAACTTTGTTTGTAGGAAAAAATGTCAGATATATATATATATTGAATTAATTTTGGGCAGTGAGATACATGGGCTTCTGTACTTTAAGGACCTAATGAGGGGAAAGGACTTTGTGCACAGGCAAAAATGTATTTTGAGAGAATAACTTTGATAGCAGTAAGGTATTTGCATCAGCAGTGCCCAGGACTGCATGTGAACTTGTTTCCAAGGGAGACAGGATGTTTTCCAAGAAGAATATCATCACACCTTGAAATAGCAATAGACTCCCCTTCTAGAATAAGAGAGAACAGCCAAGAACAGCTTGACCTTTATGGGGGCTGTTAGGTGATAAAGCTGCATTTATTTACCTACTTGCTCTTGGTTGTGTAAGAGAAAGCGTGATCCTTTATTTGAAGAACTTTGCACAGACCCCAAATCACAGATACAAAACATCTGTTTGCCTTCAGACTTCAGCTATAAACTCCATTAAAACTTCTCTTTGCTAGCAAAGTGCTTTGGCTTTTGCAGCTGTTCTTTAAGAGTAGCAAACCTTCCTGGTTGGCAGCAGGCAGAGAAAGCACTGAGTGCTTGTTTGTGTGACTGCTGAGGGGAACACAGACTTTGCACCTGTCTTCTGATGGGGTTCCTATAGAGTGAGGGACCTCACAAAGCAGGTAGCACTCAGAGTGCTCCACTCCAAATGCAGCAGAGCAGATGCTGTGATCACTTTACTTATCCTTAACAAAATCCATCTCTGAGACTCCAAGGAGTTATAATCAAATCTATCTAAATTAATTGTCTAATTGTCTTTCCTTTATGTACTTGTATATAAAATAAAAGTACAATAATGTGCGAACAGTAGGAATAACTCATAGCAGTGAACTGTAGCCCCTTTAAGCCATGTATAAAATGGGGCAATGCATAAGCTATGGATTACACTGGTTTCTTCAGCCTCAGCAAATGAGAGATGAGTTGAAAAAAGAGAGAGGGCAGAATTCTCCTTAAAAATTGTGCACTTAAAAAGAAACAGGGGATCTGGGGCAAAGCAAGTACAATGAAATGTGGGAGGCAACTCAGTCCCTCTGTTCCAGGACAAAATGTGCTCTGTTCCTCCCTGGAAGAAATTTTTCTGACCTGGTTTAAAACTTCTCAGGGCAGGAGGTTTAGCATCTTCTGCAGGGAGCTTGTTTCAATGTTTCACCTCCGTAACAGATAAAAAGGTGTTTCTAGTCCGCAGCTCACTTGATGGTTGAAACGGACAACCAGAAACAGCATGAGAGGATGGATTCAGTGACAGAAACTGAGCTTTTGTACAGGAAGGTTTTCATCCATCTGAATTGGATGAATTACTCAGAGTAAGAGCAAAGTGAACTGATTTCTTCTTGTCCTGTCCCCAAAGTCCACATCTCCTTCATGATCTGTGTGACGGACCCTACGCAGTATAAGAATGTGAGAATGAACACATGGGGTCAGAGCTTCTTCCAGCCTTTATCCTCTCTGCATCACCTGCACCATGCGTCGTATGAAGAATATATGACCAAGGCAAGTGCACACTGATATGGCCCCCAAGGAATCATTTTATTTTCCATTGTGTTTTAGTGAACAAGGGTTTGGACTTGTGGGGTTTTGTCACTGATTCATTTTTCTTCCATTAATTTAACTAACTGTTTTCAGAGTGCCTGTGCAACATCCTTGTAAAAATGAGTTTCACGGTTTCACTGCCCAGCAAGTAGATAAATATCACAAATTCACAGAATCATAGAATAGCTTGGATTGGAAGAGACCTCAAAGATCATCCAGTTCCAACACCCTGCCACTGACAGGGATGCCACTAGATCAGGTTGCTCCATGACCCGTCTAACCTGGTCTTGAACTTCTATGGATGGGGCATCCACAACTTCGCCGGACAACCTGTTTCAGTGTCTCACTACCCTCATAGTCTCCTTTTTTTGTTCTGATCTTGCTGCTTGTTTCTTTCTTCCTTCCTCCTCCTTCCTACAGAGGAACTGCAGCTTCAGAAGGTTGGCAGAAGAGAAGAGCAGAGTCAAATCTAAAATAAGGTAGGTTTGTCTGTTTTCTTATGCTGAGCTATCCTGCACAGAGACAATGATTCTCTTGTCATGCCACTTGCTCACATAAAAATTTCCGTTAGCCACTTATTTCCAGATAGAGGTATTTCCAACATGATATCTGTTGGGGATCTATGACTGGGATATTTGTCTTCTTCACCATAACAACAAAAAGAAAATATCTATGGTGTCTTCTTCATTAATGGCAGTCTAAGTCATGACTTTATAGTTTGGAAAGGCAAGGGTGTGTCTGAGAGGCTTTTAAGCCTGTTTAGTCATGGCATTCCTGCAGCCCGTACTTACAGTTGGTGGGAAGTGGCATGTAAAACTAGACTTGCAAAGCAGAACGGGTACAGCTAAAAGTAACCTGCTGTGATTAATGGACGGACAAAGTTGTGACTGATCACTCAAAACCTGAGGAGTGTCTCCAGAAACACGGGTTTCAGAAGCCACGGTGATGCATTGCCCTGGAGGTCAATGAAAGCCTACATATCTGGTAATCAGTTCTGCTTGTAAGATTGCCATGGAATGATAGAAAACTGCCCTTCCATCCAATTCACCTCTGACCATTACCAGAGAGGTTCAGCTAGAGACATAAACACCTCACTGTTGACTGTAGCAGCTGTTGTATGGTAGGGATCACACTTAGGCAGCTAACTTTAGCATTTTGTGGGTTTTTTGATTTTTTTTTCTTTTAAGCAGAACTTGGAGCATCTAAAAGAGTTTTGTTCTTTCTATTTGCAGAAGAAATCAAGTTCTTTGTATTCTCTTTTGGCTGTAAACTCATTGGAAGCCTGAACTCATGAATAATTTAAAATTTGAATTGCATCTGCTTTACTGTAAGCCTTTCTCTCTATGCACTTTATGATCCCACCCAGAATTAAGTTTGCTATGTGCAAGAAATAAAAAGAAACATAATACAATTATGTAATTATCTCAAAAACTTTAGTTATAGATTTCTCATAAGGGCCTTGACATTTTCTATAAACATTAAAAATTCACAGGACTAACTTTATGGTTTTGAATTCTTCTTGAAATGCAATAGTACCTATTTAAACAATGACTTTATGTTAAATAACACTTTTCTTCAGTAATGTATACATATCCTATTCCAATATGTCTACTCAGAGGTGTAGACATATTGCTTGTCTACACAAGCACATAATTAGCCTCGCCTGGTAGAGACATTATGCTACTTTCATGCTTTTTAAAATTAAAGTTACACCATAAAATACGTTTAAGTATAGCAGTCATCATCTGTGACATCAGGGAAAAAATCCGTTTCTAGACTATAAAAGACTTTCTAAAAAAGCATCACACAGATCTCATTAATTTTGAAGGGAACTAAACACCTCTATTTTTTTTAAATCCAGCCATGAGTCAGTGCTTTCTGAAAGTCATTGCTGAATACTTCGTGCAAGTTGAAGTTGTTCTTAGATCCTTCACTCAGCCCATTTACTCCACATAGCCTCTAAATGTTCATTTAAATCACAGTAAGCTAAGTGATGAGCACACTCCTAGCACAAATTATCAGAAAAGTAATTACAAGATTTTAATGATTTGTAAATATTTTTGGGACTTATTTCATGGATTCTTTGACTGTCTCTTTTTTCTAAATAAGTAAGTAAATATGTACATAAGTGTATATTTACCAAAGATCTACAAATACCAATCTGAATTCACATTTACTCTAAATTTAAGTTCACATATAGTTTAGTGAAGTTCTACTCTTCCGTAAGGTAAGCCCCACTGCTTTGATATTGATATTTAATATCTCTATTTGCTCTAGGGTTATCATTAGAACACAAAGGCACTCTGTCCTTCAAAATAATGTTGAGTAGTCCTTTCTGAAAATTCCTTCCACTGTTTTCATTTAAAAATGTTTTTCTGCCTATCGCCACTGATATCACGCAACTTACCAGAAAGTAATCTTGACCATTTCAGGTAGAAACCAGTTCAGGCTAGTTTTGGGTGAATAAGAATAAGTGAAAAAGTGAAAGTGAAAAAGCTCAAAATACACCTGCTAGCTAAATTTCGTATGGAGATTGGTTATTCTGACGGAATGTGTAAATTTGAGGTGCTCGCTTTCATCACACATGAGGGATGTTAGATTTCAGTGTTCACAGTATCAATGGATAATTCTTTCTCCTGTTGTTGTGGTCATTTAATAGATCATGTATTTTCAGTTGTCATTAAGTCTAACCCTCCTGAGGCAATGCCCTCCTGACAATTCAAGATTATTTTAAAAAATGCAATGATGGTCCTCTTAACATCATATTCTTAGAAACTTGAGAAACTTAGTTCTGAGAAGTTACCAAATCCAGTGGCACTCCTTCATTTTAACTGCAGAAAATAGGACAGACTAGCACATTCTCAAAGGAAAGATTTCAAAGAGTAATCATCATATAATCGAGGAGGTAGTAGCACCTACACACACTACATCACTTTCTTATTGTCCATGCCTCTTGTACCCTGTACAAGTATTCCAGGTGGGAAACTGGAAAGGATTATTCCACAGGAGAAACATAGAAATGAGAGACGACCTGGTACAAAGCTACATTAGGGAAACTGCTGTTCCTTGCTTGAGGTTGCTCTTATAGAAGAAGAGGCTGTAATTGTTGCTGTAGGTGTATTATTGTTGCCACCACTGCCCTGGGGAAGACAGTGGAGAGTAATGAAATCTAATTAGAAACAACAGACTTTTTTTTGTCTTGATTTTAAAAAAATGTGGTGGGGGGAGGTAATTTGAAACAAGTGAGCATCAGCAGGTGTCATTGCCTCTTCCTCTGTTCCAGTCAAACCATCAGATCTTGGGATTCTGACATTTCCAGAGGCACAGCTGGCCATAGAGCTGGTGAAGGGAAAGTGGGTTCTGTCCCCAGGAGCTCATTGTAATGCAGAGGAATTGCTCCAAGCAAGACAACACCACTACAGTTTTATGCAGGTTGTAATTCTGTATTCCCAACATGGTATATTTGGAGCCATTAAAGAAAAAAGAGCAAATTTGATGTAAGGAGTACAGCATGTCTGGCAAGAAGGGCAATTATCTGCACCAAGGCATGCAGGCTTTTGAACATCCATAAATTAGGGGTGTCCCCTTTCAGGCCCAGAGCAGTCAGGGGAGAATTCACTCAATACACCAGTGCCCCCAGCATGTGAGTCCGTGAGTGCGTGTGTGGAGGGGGTGGTTTCGTTTGCTGTCCCTCGAGAGAGCACCACTCTGCCAGCAGTGTGTTATGACATCTGTTTTTACAAACCCAATAACGCTCAGCATGCTGAGAAGCCAGGGCAGTTGTGATGGATGAACCCACTATAGCAGCACGATAACGTTCTGAGAGCATGCACGAGGGATTAAGCAAGACACCAGCCCACTTCAGCGAGGTCAGGCTGTGCTCAGAATCTGCAAGGATGCAATATTAATGTCTGTCTAATTGGCGAATTTGTCAATGCAGTGTTGCCATTAAACAGCCAGCCATCTGGACCCCAAGGTTTATGTGAGCCCAGCTGATTGTCAAAACAATGGCATTTCACTGACCTTAAGAAATTTAATTAAACGGTTGTATTTCTTTCCATGCAGTAAAGGTACACAAACTAATAGCTAAGAATAAGGTTGTTGTAAGGGCTGCTGCTTCTGTTTTCTACAGTGTAAAATCATTTTTACATAGACACATATTCTTGGTAAATCTAACACGTGCAGCTGCACTGACACTTTGAGCAAGTCAGGTTTTCTTGCTGTGTGTTCATTAGAACACACAGCAACAGACAGAGGAGATTTTTCTAGAAACTAGTACTCTACAATTCCATTCATCTTTTTTACTTAATAGCTTATTTAGGACATTCATTGTTCAAATAGCAGCTCAGAAGTTGTTACAGTATCAACTCAGTAACTCTTCCCCTGCTATTATTTTAACCAGTGTTTTATAGATCATGACCAAAAAAAAAGAAGCTCTTCTTTTCCACACACTGACCCCTAAGGTATAGAAATGTGGGACAATAGAAGTTTCCTGGGTGTCTGAGTTTCCCCCTCCATATTGCATAGCTCTTTTCATAAACACATTGAACACCATCTTAAAACAAGTTATTTTTACTCCTAGCCAGACTGAGAGGTCAGTTGAGACTTTCAGTGTTCTCGTTGTTACAAACATTCCTTTAATGTCCATCTTAAAATTATTCATGGCTAGCTTATACTCCTTTGTTCTTATGCCAACATTGCCTTTTAGTTTAAACAGCTCTTCCCTAGTGTTTACCCTCGCTGTGAATTTATAGAATGCAATCACTTTCTCTCAGCTTTCTTTTGGCTAGAATGAAACCCACTTTCTCAAATCTCTCAAAATATATGGTGGCTGTTCTCCTGGATATGTTTGTTCCTTTGACATCATGAGTTCACATTTATTGAATGGGGGAAGCAGGGATGCAAGCAGCATTCCACATTATCTCTAGCAGATGCCCTAAAGAATGACAATGATATTGCTTTTCTTTGCTAGAAATTTTCTATATAAGACAACTTCTGCTTCCTCATAGCGGCTTCTCACAGCCATTTCCTCATCATGCTGGCCAGCTGGAACATAAACTCATTCTCTGTCATCCATTTTCTTTCTATGGAGGGCCTGTAGCCCTTAGCAGCTTTTGTAAGATTTCCAGTGTCTGTTTTTCTTTTTGCCAGTGACTTTCAAGTGGCGTCCTCACAAATTTTATCAGCAAATTCATCTGTTTTTGTGGAGGGCAGTAAGGAGTATAAGAGGGGCTTCTGTAACTTTCTTACAATATATTTTCATGCTATCTGTTGTGTCTTCTCCTTGAGACTTCTTCTTACACACCTTATAGCTTTGCTAATGATTTTTCACACAATATCGCATCAGATATTTTGTTGAAGACAAATAAGACGTACTATTAGTGGGGGATTAGAAAATGAAAGTTTTTGTATTAATTTAGAATTATAATTTATCTTTCTAGACTTTTTATTTTATTTTTCTTCTATGTCTTCCATAATTATTTCTTTCAAAATATATTTAAAAGCTTCATATGATACTGAAGTCTAAGTAGCAGACTCAGTGTCTCATATTTTTGTTAGTTTTTGAGGCGGGGTCTTTTGACATAAAAATGATAGAGTTACTATTCTTTGGTCACGTGGTGCTGCTCCAAATTTGATAATTCATTTTTTAATATTGCATTAGTTGGAGTTCAGTTCCTTCCCATTACTCTGCCACCTTTCAGGAAGCTTATAAGCTATTTCCCTTGAACTTGTTGTATATGGTGAGTGCATACCAATGGGAAATGTTCAATCTGTACAAGAACAAATACATTGAATTACTCCATCATTTTCTATTGTGCCAAATGAGGTTAAAATAGCTAAAAGCAAGAAGTTTCTAAAGTAATTCAACTGTAGACTGCATGAAAATACAATAAACGATCCCTCCAGCACATGGAGATGATACAGGTATTTATAAAATGTGTCAAAAACATAACCTCGCTGATGTGTTGCTTTTGCCATAGTGTTTAAGGTGGAGAGAAATGCTCATTGGGCAAAGCCTGTATAGCAGGCTTATTGTTCTGTCACTTGTGAATAAAGCACCAACTGCAACTTCTGGTGACGCGTTTGTTCCACTGACAGCTCATCTTTTAGTAGCAGAAGCTTTTATAAAATGAAACTCCCATCCTGTAGTTGCTACCATGTCACTGCAATATTAGTGCTTAAATCTATGTTCATGTGCCTGAACGTACCCTTCATCAAACTGTACCATAGGAAGTTGGTGAGCAAATGTTTGATGTTTTTATACCCTCTGCTAGATGCAAAGGACTGACATTGTTTCAGTCCAGTGGGTCAGTCCTGCACATTTGTAATGCATTATTGGTAGAGTGTGACAAAGCGATTTGAAATAAGACACTGATTAAAATGCCTGATCACATACTGGGAATATTGTTAGTTAGTTAGAACAAAGTTTTCTCCACTGTGAATCATTCTGCAAAGCTGACTTACTTGAAGGTTAGTTGTAGTACATTTTTTTAATCCCAGTCCACCAAAAATGAACTGCAGACACATTTCTCATCGGTGAATTAATTATCCTGTGGAGATCAGCCAGTGAGTGCTAGAACATGCTATTTAACCACCTCTGGAAAATTGTATCTTTTTTCAAATTCACATTGGCTCTTTATTAACATGGAGTTCGGTGGTGGGAAGACGGTTTGTGATAAAGGTCACAGCAGCTCATTAGAAAGCTAAATGAAATGTGGTAATGCAGTTCATTCCTCTAACATTGCAGCTTATGCAAATGAAAAAATACATAAACATACATCTACATGGCACTGTAAAAGGACGACAGTTGTACAGTAGCTTTATGTTACTCTCAAGTGCACATTATTAAAATACTTTGCAACAGCCCTTTCAATAATACCCAATTACTTCAGGTAAGAACTACTGCACAGGCTACTTGTATTTTTACCTCCAAGAAAAAATGTCCAAACTAAGTGTTTGAGTCAGTACAAACAGATGGGAGAAGGTACTTTCTGCTCTCAGTGACAGAAGCAGAAAATCATTTGCTCCAAAACTTGCGTGCAGGACAAGAATAAGGTGGTATTCGGTTATGTCACATAAACACTGAATTTCTCAGCATCTGGGCTGTTGCAGCCCTGGAGGAAAGATAAATGACAACTCTCAGTGTTCTTTAGCATTCACAGAAGTTAATATTGTCCTGTTATTGAGTCAGTCCATGAGGATCCAGGTCTGCTTTATTTGCTTGCTGACTGTCAGTGTAGTTAGGAGTATCAGGTCTCTAGTAAGAGCTTGACATGCACCATGGAGCCTGGATGGCTGCACAAGGGAGCTCAGATGCTTCTCAGAAAAACCTACTATAGCTTTTGTCACTTGATCTAATCTCTCGCTGGTAAATATTGATGTTGGTACTGACACCAGTTTATCTGTTTTGAAGAACTTTTTTGAAGCAAGAGCTTTGATGAAGCACCATGTAAATGCTGCTGGGGAGTAGCTACCCTCATGTTATCATCCCAACCCTCCTGTATCGGAAGCATAAATACTCTGGATAAAAAAATGAATAAATAAATATAAAAATATTACAAATATGGAAGATCACAACAGAGAAAAACAATCTATTTTTGCTGTCATACTGCGCCAAATCCCTGGAAATGCTAATCATGGAAGTAGGTCCTACCTGGAGGACTGACAGGGGTGACTGCAGCAGAACTACTCCCTGAGGAAGGTAAAGTCACATCTGTGTGAGTTGTGAGAAAGAGTACATTTATAGGGCTGATTCCAGGGCTTTATACCAACCCTTCACTGTCTCCCCTCTCTAATTTGTATCAGTGTTTGACAGCTTGTTGACAGCTCATTAGGAAAAAAAACCCCACATGTGACCAAAGCGCTCAGTGCAAGCAGGGAGATCTGCTCTCTAATTGTGAACTGTATTGAAATCTGAACCAGATGTGGCACTGCAAATCAAAAACCAGCCCAATTAGCATGTTTAGTAAAATATTTTAAAATTTATTTAAATTATTAGCTAGTATAAAACATAATAGCAGTAGCAGTCCTTGTGAGATTCTAAGTCGTAATAAGTGGCAAATCAAAGGAAACCAGAGAGGTTTTTGTATTTATTTGCCCTGAAAGAAGGTATGGTGCAATATCAGTGGCATTAAACTGTGTCAACTCTGTCATTGAACAGGAACCACTTGTGGGCAGGTGCCTTTGGTCTCAGTCCAGACTCCAATCAGCACTGAATGAGAACTTCAGACTTACAGCAAAACCAGAGCTGTAGTAAGAACTGTGAAATTCAGCCATATCTTGCTCTTGAGATTTTTTTTCTTTTGACACTGGTTAAATTTAAATTAACCACTTTGGCTTATATTTCTATGTTTAGATTGGCAATTCTGTTCATTAGGCTCTGTTCTCAAAGAGAATTCTTGAATTAAGGCTGTCAGGTTTTCCTAATATAATGCAGACACTACAAATCAAATTACTAGATTTGAAGGTTCTCTGAGGAATTGCTACATTCTCAATCTGAAGGAAATATTTCTGAATTTGTTTTTGGTGTCTGAGAACTGGAAAGACAGGCAGCTCTTCATGCAATTAAAGGCTCTTCTTTTTTTTACTTTTCATTATTTTTTAATTCAACACACTTACTGAAACATCAAAGCAAACATCCAGGCTAGGAGGGATTCAATATATACATGCAAACAAAGGCACATAGCTAAGGTCCATTAGGAAATATTTGTAACTTCTGCTGAGCAAAGACTGACTGAATGTTTTTATGTACCCTTCTATATTATGTGTTTATGTCATGGAAATAACAGTTAGGGGGTAAGATGCAGGTAGTATTTTCCAGCCCTGTAGTCGACAAAAAAAGAAATGCTTGCACAAGGCTGAATTAAATTACAACCTGTGCACAACATGGGGTACATTCTACTATCTATGTCCCCAACAAGCTTCCCTTAGAGTCCTAGTAATGGACTGACCATTTGTATTTAAAGGTCTTTTAATTATTTTCAAAACACATGGTGTAAGGCACAGAAATGTAGAATTTTCTGTTTGAATAAATTTAGATGAAAAAGTCCTCTGTAAATAGTAGATAGTGCTTCATCTGAGGACCCTGAGGCCTTTAGAGCTATAAGAGTGGAAAAGCACATTTTGCAAAGCAAATTCTGTAGAAAAAGATCACAATGAAACAATGGCTTTCACTTTTAAATCCAAGAGAGTGATGACCTGAGTAAAGTCACTCAGAACAGTTATGTTCTGAGTATGTATATCAAACAAGATGCCATCAGGAGAATCATCTCACTATAAAGTATAATTTCTTAAACAAAACAACTAACAGCTCTCTGCACACACTGTTAGTTTACTGAATCCAAAATAATACATTTGAAATTAGCATTAATGTTCTCTGCACCTTCTTCCTTTAATCTTTTTACTAGCTCTTTAATATTATTTTCTTTTTGCTTTTAGAATGAGTGTAAATATTCTCATTTGTGTACTACAGCTAAATGGGCTACAAAAGCCTAGTTTTGTTGCTTCCTGGGTAATTGATCTGCATGATGCACATTTCATAGAATATATTTTTTAAATCCTGCAGCAATTGCGTTTATGTGACTGTCCATGCATTTGGCAGAGTAGCGGATTTTTGCACTTTATTGCTGGCACTGCAGGTTCAGCTTTTCATTCTGTAGATCTGTCCCTGTCTATCTGTCTGTGTCTGTCTGTCTGCCTGCAATGAGAAGAGGTGTGTTGTTTCCCAGCCACAAACGCTTGGTGGTGTTTTAATGTCTGGTGCTCTGAAGCTGATGGATCACTTGCAGAAAAAGACTTGCAGAAAAAGAAAAACCAAACCCCAACCAAAAAAAGCCTTTGGCACCCTGGTTGTTAAAAGGGAAATAGCCGCTACATTTCACTGTCACTGAAGTGCTTTCTTTTTGGTTCCCTTTGGAAACGTGGCAAAACCAACAATATAGGAAGGACTCTGAGATTCCTGCCATCAAGAGAAGTGTTTGGAATCTCTTGGCCAAGTTTGTCAGTTATTACCTCACTCCTACCTCACAACTGCCTGAGCTTTTCTAGGCTTTGTCAAGTCTTTCACTACCCTTGCTTTCCCTAAGGCACCATTCATCTACATTTTGAGCATTGCCACATCCTCTATAAGATGACACTGAAGTGCTTCTATCACCAGCAGTGTGCAAATGGAACAGTACAGAGGTATCTATCTCATACCTGCATGAAATTATTATAACCACACAAGAGAAAACAAAGATGGATTCAAAATATTTGTCTGATCTAATATTCTTTTTTTTTTAATCTGGCTAAAGATAGTTTTCTTTTCCTTCAGGAGAATAAATGAGGGAAGAACATGGTTTCCTTTCTTGCTCTTGGAGGGTTTCAGTTGCCTTCTGTTTTTGGTCATTAGCAGTCAACTTTTTAAGAAGAGCTCTTCATCACTTTATTCCATCAGTTGTAACAACTGCCTCACTGCTTACCCAATTATTTTCTGTCACTATGAAAATCTTAGTTTTATATTAATTACTTAATTTAATAACAACCTTCAGATGTGCTAAAATCATAGTCTGATAGGAACTGCAGGATATTTACTCTAATAGGAACTGCAGGTTATTAGACAGCTTCAGGAAGTTGATTCAATCTCCTGATTTTAATGTTTTGAAAATGTGTTAAATTCTGTTCACTTCATTTTAGCAATTCCCATTTTACAACAGTTTTTCTGTTTTTTTAACTAGTTTCAGTCTGCCTTTCCCCACTGTTTTGAATCCCAGCTTTCTGGAGTTTTTTCTAATATTTCTTATGCATATTGAGTCCCCCAAATCAACAAGAGACATTAACAGTGTGTTGATCTGTAATCATCTATATTTAGATAAGAAGCATTATTACATGGTGGAATTTTATGATTTTCAGGATTCACCCAAAGATTTTTCTTCTTGGCACCATAACGTAATGGTGCTCTTATGAGGTGATGTCATAACCCTGGGTGGTTGCCCTCTTTTACATCCATAGCATTTTATGAAGGCATTTATACACAAACCCACAGAAACAGTTACACAATAAAATTGAAAAGTACCAATCAGATGTTTGTATTCACAAGCAATATTATGTATACATGCCCATATACTGCTTTCTATGGAAGAGACTTAAGAAAGACCTAAATCAGCATGATGAAGGCCAAATGTTATATCCCCAGCTGCACTAAATCAGGGGTCCAAAATCTTCCCTCTAAAAAAAACAACTCTGCTTAACTTGAGAGACAAGCTGAATTCTCAAGGACTCTATCTATATTTTCCCAACACAAAGCTGTCAGGAAGGTGCTTAAATTTGCATTACATGTGTTTCATAGCATCTTCAAGAAACACTTCCTTCCAGCTAGACAGTTGAACTTTCTCCCTTTGAAGCCCTGTCCTCCCACAGCTTCTTGGGATAGTTATTTGTGCTTCATTCAATAGCTTGTACCTAAATTGCTGGCTGTTTGAATGTTTGGGGGTTTTGTTTTTTTGGTGGTTTTTTTTTTTTTTGGTTATCAGTGATGTTAAATCAAAGCACTCCATTTGGACTTTACCTAGGAGAAAAAAAAAAAAAGTAATTGGCCTTCCTGAGGCTTTAACAAGCATGTTGGAGACGAGAGTGGAGGTGGAGCTGCTTGTAACCAGCATCTTCTCTTTGAAATGTTCATGCCCAGAAAGCACGTTCCAGATCATTTTAGTGACAGCGGGGGCGCTTTCACATTTCAGTGTGTTCAAAAGATCAGTCAAAAACAATTTTGAAATTTGAATTGAAACTGAAAATAGAAAGGCGCCCAACTGCCCTCTGTTGATCACAGCAACAAGGAGGATAAAAGAGAAATATTGCCACTATGAAACAAAATCAAGCTCTGCAGGGATTTTCACAGAGGATCTTGCTGTTGATGCTAAGTAATTTTTTCAGTGATCTGTTCATATGGTCTAAAAGGGAGTTTTAAAATTAAAATTCCCAGTATTTATTGGTGTTTCACCCTAACTTCAGATTGTGTGTACGTGGATATTATTCAGTAAATATCCAGAGGTGAGGTTGCCTATATCACCTGCATACACAGAATATTGGTGATACCAGAAGGGTTGAAAAAGTGCGTAGCAAATCAAAATCCCTTCAAGTTATAAAGGAATATAGCACTGCCAACGGGAAGGCAAATGCTGCTTTATGAATGCAGCCAGGCTTTCAGCTCATAAAGGACATTCACTCTCATTACTCACTACAAGTTTCAGGTTTGCCAAGTGATCTTGAAACTGCTGTTCACAATCATCAAAATTAAGGCCACTTGACTGGATTCCACTTCTGGGAAAGGATGCCATGGCCACAAGCATGTGATCCACCACACACACTAAACATTAAGTAAAGCAAGTCTATTAAGAGGTATTTCCTAAGGAAAAAAAAATCTTATTAAACAGCCCTGAAATCTTTAATACATCTCTGTTTTAACTGTGCTATTTTCAGTTCCTGTAAATATGTTACTAAGAAAGGATAATAACAAATGTTTTGAAAGGAGAGGTCTTGATTATAACAGAATTTCTTAATGGAGTGTTGAAATCAATAACATATTGAGGTTAATAAGAATTTGTTGGAATATCATATATCAGACAAGATAAATTAATACCAAAATGTGTGTTGGTTGGAACCAGCAGGTTATATATTTGATATGAATATAAGTACACTGACTCACAAAAATAAACACCTTATTTAAGACTAATGCTAATTTTAAATACTAAACATTCATCTCATTTCTCTCATCCCATCTGTTGTCAACAGCAAAATATAAATTATGAATGACATTTTTGCCTTTTATTCACTGCTTTGCAAATACAGCAGATGTTTTGTTGAAGAGTTTTGTGCCTTTGGTAGGTAAGGATCACTGTACACAACCAATTCCTTCACCTTTTTTCTATCTTGGTGAAACAAAGCAAACTAAGGGCAAAATTTCTTCCATTCTTTTTTTTTCCTTTTTTTTTTAATAAACAGACATTGCTTAACACTATTAAATATAACACTTCGTTTACTCTCTGGAGTAAAAAGGAAATAATATTTCCAATATGAAACGCCACAATATTTCATATTTCCAATATGAAAAGTCATAATTCAAAACAGTCTGAGCTCCAACGCTAGCAGGGACAGAGTCCAGTTTTGAATTTTTTTAGCATTTTTCGTGCTTACAGGGAATTGTGCCTGCAGGCTCTTCCCTTGCCAGCAGAGACTTACCAGCAACACACTCAAGGAGAAAAGTCGGCACTGGACTAAGGGCAGCACTAACTGTGTGAATTGTTGTTTCCTCTCCTCTCAGAGGAAAACAAAAAAAAGGCAAAAGTTTGGCAGAAACTGGCATTCATCAAACACTGTCTGGTCAGTCAATGTTTTATTCATGAGATCATGAAGAATGATGAGATACTCTCAAAGATGTCACATAGTTCTTTTGAGGCATAGACCAGGATTTTAGCTGGATCAAAACTGCAGTGTGGTGATGTCCTGCACTCCCAAGTCAGTAATTTCTCATCTGTGTGAAGAAATCTGAGCTCAACTGTCTGAACTGAGCTCAGGTAAATCTCTTTCTCATTAGCTCCAAACACTGAGCCGGAATCAGTCAGGAGTTTGGTGGACCTCACAGCATAAATTCTGCACATGATGGACATCATGGAAACGTTTTGTTAAATTTTCTGGTGTGCCTGCAAACTATTTAGCTGAAAAAAATAACAAAGGTTAAGACTGCATCTGTTTAGACTGGATCCAGTTTTAGACTGGGTCTATATTTGTTTCATATAATAGCTACATGAGTCACAAAAGTGCTCTTATCTGTATTAGCCTTTTCTTATTTACCAGGTCAAATTCATTTTAATTAATAGGCTAACATCCAAACCAAAGCAATTTGAAAGTACACTAATGCATATCAGTAAATTTAGAGGGTTTCAGAATACCTCCTAGGCTGCTTAGTGTTCTATGCTGTCTGCAACCTAGTAAGAAAATATATATTTTTACCTTCTGGCACCACATCTTACCAGTTCAGCCTGCTGCCTTACTGGAAGACCAGTGACAAACTTTCACTTTCCATAATTTTGAATTACTGTGGGTTTTCTACCTCTTTGATTATTTTCACTGTGTGGGATCGATCTCTGACTGTGCCTTCTGTGCTGATGTGAGTTGTGCTGCAAGAGTTTTCTGTCCCTTTCATCAGATCTGTTTGAGAGGAATGACAGCTGTAAACTGGCAACCTAATTTTCTGGCAACTGAAAAACATGTCATTCGATGTGTCTCTACAGTCAACTCAATACCACAAGTTTTTCTAGTCATTCATATTTGCTTTTTTAATTAGCATAGGTATAGTGTAATTGAAGAGAGATGAATATTTGTCTGTCAGTGCAGCATCCAGCTGTGCCTGGTGCAGGCCTGCCTTATGTATCCCTGAAAAGAAACAAAGATTTATTCCATACAGGAGTCTTATTTGATAGTTTTCTGACTCCAAGCCAAAACCACAGATGAAGGTTTTGCTGAATGACCCTTGAGATAACAGGGAACCTTCCAAGCCTGGTTCCATCAGGAACACAGAGCCTGACCCAAATACCTTCAGAATGAGCAGAGGCTTTCCAGCATTTTCAAGTCACTGAGAATCAAGTCTGCAAACTGCAAGATGCACTCCAGGGGCACAAGCACAGACTAAGTCAAGGCAGTATAAATTCAGTAAGTTTCTTTTAATATTTGTTGAAAAGTACAATTTAAGTAATGTGCCCCAAAATTTGAAGCCAAAGGAAAGTACTCTTACTTTGTGTTTTTTCTTTTAAAATATCCAACAAATTCCATTCCTGGTAGTAAGATTAAGTAGTTCAGCCAAGAATATTTATGAGCATTTCAATGTCTTTATGCTTTGCAAAGGTAAAACACTGTATTATTTGGTGAAATCTGTACTCTATTGTGGTTTTAAACCAAATAGGCTTACATATGTAAAATGTCTTAATGCCATGATATGTCAATCAAGGTGAACTTCTGAGAACAGGCAGGCTTAGAATATAGAGGGATGCAAGACATGTTCCAGTAAACTCAATACCTACACTATGGAGTACATACCTGCAAGATACATCAGCCTAACTCAGAAACAAGGAATTTCAGAGCCCAATTTTGAACACTTAAATAGATAACAGTCAGCATTTCAATTTCTAACTGTTATCAAGTTAAATTAAGTGAATGATTTTCATTCAAATAAAATGGATGGGAAGCACTGCTTTTGTAGGATATATTTTCAATATTCTATATTGAATTTGTCCAAGACAGAATTTAAATGCTGTTTGAAAATCGCAGGGATGTCTTCTCACATTTAAATCTTTATTTTTCTTTGACAAATGCTGATGGTAGAGCTCAGGAATAAAAGGCAAAATTACTGCTTTAATTCACACTGAGGATAGCAAAGGAATCTTGTTTTAGCTGTGGTAGTTTCTGATGTGGTGATTCATGAGAGACACCAGATCAGAGCAATTTAATTTGGAAGAACATTGCACAGAAACACTGTTGTTGTTGTTGTTGTTGTTGTTGTTATCATCATCATCATCATCATCATCATCATCATCTTTTTAATGTCTTTCCTTTTTTTCCTTATTCTCTGTGCATATAATCTATGTATCACATTTATCTGCAGAATGTATATTTTCTCTTCTGTATTATCTCCTCATCCCAAGCGTTTACTGCATTGCTTGGTGTTTTTGAAAGTGTTAGTCATATGAAATGGCACTGACATAATTTTGCTTTTCCTGTCAAAGGAAATGAAAGCCAAAAGATTATTACTTTTCCAAGTTACAAAACAGTATTGTTATTGACATGAAGCAAGTTAAAGCAATAACTCCTGATGATGTGCTAATAAATAATATATGTTTATATACATTGGGCCTCTTTTTATACCACTTCAAGCCTGGAGTAACTTCACAGTAGCCAACATATTTATAAATAAGAGAATACTCAGAGCCACAATGTGCCTATGAATTATGTATTAATGGCAAGAAAATTTTAATTTATTGCATGCATAACTTCACTGATGGGTGAAAATAAATAATGCTGAAATGCTATAAAGTGAGTAAATCTTAATCTTACAATAATGAAAGGACATTTTCCGTGCCAGCCTGAACTCATACAGTCACATCCTCCACTATCCCAGGCAGTGTTGGTGCCAGGAAACTTTTGACAGCCATGCCAAACAAATTTTCTCACCCATTTAAGAGATCTGTACAGCCCAAAAAAGCATCTAAATAGTCTTTCCCACAATTCTTTCTGAAGCTAGGTAGTTAATGACACAAACATAATGAGGAGAGTATTATGAACAATAATAGGTTGAGATCATTTTGATTGCCTAGCCTGAGGAAATCATCCATAGATATGTTAGCTCAAATGCTGCTGGGTTTCTGTTCAGAGTCTGGCTCGGACCTCCACTTCTGGTTTCATGGCAAAACACCTCAATTGTTCCACCATGGCATTAAGAAAAAGAAGTCTCTGACTCCTCAACTCATTCTGCTTCTGAATGTTCCTCCTTGGTCATTCAGGGTAAATAGAATGGCTCCAAACCTTGCAGCAGGCAGATCTAAGTCTGGTCAACTGTTCTTGCTGCCTCAAGAGAAGCCACACAATTTCATCACCCCAGGATGAGTTCTGATGCTGGCTGCTGGAGGAACAAACGGAAGAGTGCTCGGGCTGAAAGGTGGCAATCCTGAGAAAAAAGAGGAAACACAAATCTTGGAAGAAGATTTGGCATATGTACCAAAGTACCACCAGGTATTCACCATGCCCCAGAGGGGCAGTAAATTTGTGCTAACCTGATAAAATGGCCAACCACAAGTTTAGCTGTTATTCTAGAGACAATCTGTGTTTAACAGCAGAAAATTAAAAACAGTGAGAAAGGAAACACTATGTGACATGAACTACCTTCCATTCAGACCAAATGGACTTGTGAACTGAACACTAAAGCAATGAACAAGGTAACACTCCCTAGTTCTAATATAGTATTTCTTAACACTTACTTAGATGCAAAAAGTAATTTCTATTAAGGTAAAGTATGAACAGAAAAATACAGCTGTGGTTGCTGCATTTCCATTAAGAATGTCTCTACATGGGCTTACAGACACATAGAGAACTCCAGAGATAAAAATCAGAGTAGAGGGAAATCAAATGGAAGAAAAATTACTTTTTATTTACTTGACTTTTCAATTTTGATCTTAAATAAGTTACATGTTATGCAATTACATGAAAGTCAAAGCTTTGATTAACTTTCTTGCTTGTAGAGCATAGCAAAAAATGAACTTGCTATTCCACTATGAAATGAAATTATGTCAAGATATTTAAAACTCTTAATTTTGCCAGTTTTTCTAAGTCAGCTAATATGTATCCTGACATTGTCTGAAATGTACCAGTGATCAGTTCATGCTTATTTGTTAAACTAACATATGCTTGCAAGGGGGCAGTCTTACCAGGTTCCAGCTTGAGTTATGTATCATAAACTTGGGCTTAATGTAACCTTTCAGATATTCTCCACATTTACATGCATTTAAATGCATTTAGTCAGCTGCTGTCCTGATTGCAGGAAATATGGATAACATGGAAACAAGTGTGGATCCCCAGGAGTCTGCAGCAGTACATGTTGTCCTCTGTTGCTTAGATCAACAAGTTCTGTGTTCATCTTGCCTCTGTCACAGGCTACTCTTAAAACCTGAATTTTGAGACTTTCTTTCTTCAACAGTTTCTTCCTGTTTACAGAAACATATATTCACTCTCAGTGTCTCCTCAACAACACTGAACAATTTTTGTGGTGACAGCTATAAGAGGAAATGTGCCCTGGTAGTCAGGATATTCAAATGCTCATTGACTTTCTTCTTTGTAATAAGTAATTTCCCTAAGTTCCACATTAACTCATGTGTTCTGCTCATTAAAAGTTGTTCTATTCAGAAATGTGTTTATTACTATGAACTTACATAAGATAAAATTTTCCAAATCATATAGTGTGAATTTCATCAGATCAGCATTTCCAGTTCCTCACAACATGTGCAGGACTCCACTTCTTGAATCCAATTAAGTGAATAAATATCTGGGAAGGAAAAAAAATTCATTGCTTTTAACATAAACCAGATGACAGAATATGCACAGACAGATACAGAATTTCCTCCTCTCATATGTTGCAGAATCTGAACTTGCAAAAATCTGTCTAGGAAAATATATTTGTTGTGCATATAAATTTCACATTATCCATGAAAAGCATTTAAAAAATATATAACTAGATTTTGGTGGCTTTCTATGGGCAAGACTGGAGTGTCACTATCTACCTGTTAGTCAGGCATTGATCTTTACCTAACACAGACCGAGGTTTATGTGACTGTTTAGAGTCCAGCACTATGATACCATGTAGTAAACAAAGAGGAAAACAAAGAGCAAAATCCTTTTTTAGAGTATGGATCAAATTTTGGATCCTGCCACAAGCTATGTTTCATTTGTTACTAAGTAGCTCATAACAGTTTTTACATGGAAATCTCATATGCCATGGATCATTTGGCACACCTACCAGAGGAGAAATACAGGGTTTTAAAGAACCACAGGCTGGACTGTAATATAATTGCAGGATCAATAGGAATGCTCAAATAGGGATGTAAAACAGGTGAGATCCTGTGGTACATTAATCCAATCTTCCAGGCAAGTTTTTCCCCCTGTCACATAGTTTAAGATCTAAAAAACCTACAACATACTGTGTCTGCCAGCTCTTGTGATATTATTGCAGTTCATAAAATTTGGTCTTTTTTTCTTAGAGTGCAGACTCCTGAAAAGATTCAAGCGAATTTCAGTTTATATCTCAGAAAAAAAAAAAAAAAACTACAAACAACAAACAAATGAACAAACAAACAAACAACAACAAAAAAAACCCCACCCAGGTCTGTGTGGCTGTCAAGATTCTCTGTTGCAATGATAAATTTGAAAATACACTGGAATCAAATGTGTTTTAAAGTCTTGGAAGCCAGAATACAAAGGGAGCAGTATTGGCATTGGTAGAGGCAAAACTTTAAGCTAGGAAGCAAGAGAAAAATTCAAAATTATTTCTGACTCTTAGACAAATCTCATTGCTTTGGCTGGCTTGAGTCATGGACTTCTGAAAAGCAGGAACTGATGACATCGGGAGTTTGCTTTTTGCTTTCATTTTTAAATGTAAGCTCGATGTTGTCGGGCCTGAAAGCAACATGACATGTTGTCACCGAGCTGGTGGCCAGGGCTGCTGTCCTCCCTCCTGGTCACAGTCCTTGACTGGCGCTCAGGGACGCGCGGGACTCTGCGGGCAGCCCGGGCTGGCAGAGGAGGCATTACAAGGTCCGGTGGGATGAGAAGAGAGAATGGACGGGTTCGGTCACAATTCCTCCTCCCTGACCCCTAAAGCCACTCCTACTTCGTGCACAGAAGTCTTTTGTGCCGGTGTTTTGGTTTCCTTCTGTTTGATTCTTTCAAAGCCTGAGGATAGAGAACACACTCCCCTTTCAGAATAAGAGAAGAGAATCCCCCTTGTGGGTTTTGCCGGCCCCCTGACCTTTAGGGCTGCTCATTCAGGCTCAGAGCCACCCCAGACAAGCGGCTTCAGAGACAAATGAACTCCACAGAATCGCCCAGACTGAAATTTCCTCCCAACTAATTTAGCCAGTGGGTCCCTGCTCACACCCGAAGCTGCACAGCAGCTCAGCACCTGCCCTCTGCACTGGCTGTGCCTAATAATCCCAGGAAAAACCAGATAACCTCATTAACTGTCCTTCAGCTTTTTCCCCAGGCAAAGTTCATTATCCGGGTTTTCATCATTTAAGAGAAACAGGCTTCTCCAAGGGACCTTGCAGAGCAAGAAGCAATGAGTGAGGTGAGGCTGTGAATATGCTGCCAAAGGAGAGGCTTTTCCTTCTTTGAGGTTTTTCTGTCTTTCTAGCTGAATTTACCAGAGCAGCTCCCATCACCTTAGTGACCAGTAGGTTTGTTAGTAACCTTTTCCAAGTGGCTGACAGGAATTCTCCCCAACGGACGCTTCTCCCTCTGTAATTCAGAATATTCCTCTGTCTCTTCCTCTCAGCCACAGGTACACACTGCCACCACCAGATCAAATGGATTTATATGACAAATTCAGGGGGCTTAGGTAGAACAAAACTGTCAGGTTCATCTGATTTTTAACAAAATTACAGGTTTTGGGATGCTGCACTCTGCTGCTTGCAAACCTTTAACAAGAACTGATGGGAATTTTTCTGTCAAATTATTTTTTGAGCAAAAAATGTTCATAGAAAGTTTTGATTTTGCTGTTCCCTGAGTTTCTGCTGGGAAACAATTTAGATAGATTTTTGTTTACTTGCTTTTGTTACTGTTTTGTTAAGATTTTTAATTTTCATTTTTTTAATTTAGTAGAACCTATTTAAAATGAATTTTCATTGTATATAGAACAGTTTTCTTTTGCCAGAGTAAAGTGTTGTAGAAATTTACCAGTGCCTCTGTTTATGGCTTGTCTCTACTGTGGGAAATGTCTCTCCTAACACATCCTGGATTGTCATCTGCTCAGGCTGTAACAGTGCAACACCAAACCCACAGTTCAGTCAGGACATCTGACCATAGTGCAGAAAATAATCATCAGCTCTCTAAGAAACATCTGCTGATGATTTTGATCAGGCTCTTACTGTTACCTACAAGTCCATGTCTAGTGCTATCTTAAATATTCAAATTCTGGGTATCAGAAAACTATGAATTCCCTATAATTATCATGATTACTTACTGGCCTTACAAGTTACAGGAAGCAGAGAGTCTGTTCATGATCCAAGTTCAGGGTACCAATTATTTGTGTACTTTAGCTGGCAGTTTGGGTTCCATGAGAATCATGGCTGCAGATATGGTAAAATCACTCAGTTAAGCTATGACATACCCTGAAACAAACAAACAAAAAATGTTCTTGCTCTTTCCAGTATGCAATTAGCATGGATCAGTAAAGAAAGCAGTGTTGGCTCAGAGTTTGCTGTCATTTTCTAAGTTACTCAGGGATGAATGTCAGATAGGCAGAATGAAAGCAGGGCAATTCATTAAAGGAATTCTACTCTAGTTGCTAAAAATAGAATGCTCAAAACTTGGATATGCAACTATGAAAATATGTAAGAAAATTAAACATAGCTGCCTCTGAAGAAGTTAAATTATACCATAGTGTTATCCAAATCATTTATGGTACTAAATTAAATACTGTTATTTTTCAACCTTCCACTGTAGTTACAATGGTAAGTCTTGACAGAATGAAAGAATTCTGTGTTACAAAAAACCTACTAGAACTTCATTCAGCTGAGAAAACAATTAAAGGCTTGTTTGAAATAGAGATTTTTTTCAAGTCACACAAAGAACAAAATATTTCTCACACTTGTTAGCTGCTGTGCAGCTGAAGACAGAATAATCTGTCATGTCCTTGATTATTTTCCATAAAGCAAGGAGATTACTGTAGGAATATTTAATAGTAAGTTACAGTGAAATTTTCTATAAAAATAGTAAAATCTACCATATTGACATAGATTTTGTTTTATTAGTTAAGAAGTTCATATTCTTCTTAATGTAGCAATAATGATAAAAATTGTCTTTTTATTTTAAAGGCTATAACATGAACATTCTGATCCTTTTCTTCAGAATTATGGAGGATATTACACTGTGTCAGCCCAGAACAGTCAGCAATGCTGAGTATACTCTATACAACAGTACTGCTCAGTCTGACCCAGAAGAAATCTTTGACCATTTTTCAACTATTAACATATCCTTTGTATATTAGAATGGACATCTAGACAAAAACTTTAAGTGCTTTAAGGTTGGGAATGATGAAGCCAGCCACTTTTCAATTACTGAATACTGTATGTTTCACAATACACTAAAAGACATTTATGACAGTGTGAATGGGGTGAAGTGAATGACATAAAGCATTCACTGATGGATAAACTACAACAAAGAATGGATGACAAATCATTTAGTCATAAATATGACTCTTATCTGAAAGCACACCTTAGCAAAGCAGAACAAACAGCAATGTCATTCAGCATTGTGTGCTTTAGTTCTCAAATACCTAAGTTCACATCGCTTCTGCAAACAAAAATATTTCAGCCTGATTCAGACCCTTCACAAATAAAAAAAACATTAAATAAAAAAGTATGAGATTTTTTTAGAGTTCTAAGTCCTTTCTAATGAGATGGAATTTGACAAAAAGGTTATGCATATGAGCTACATAATATTGCACTTGGAGATTGACAGATTGAGTAGTAATTAAGCAGAAATTTAGTAAATTAGGTAAAGGAATGATTTAATACTTTGCTTTGAAGTCCTAGTTTTTTGGGGCTTTAGTTTTAGAAAATCCATGTCTTATCTTGCCTCCCACCAAACGGCTCCAAAAATAATGCTTTCTCTGTTTATACAGGACCCTTCAACAGTTTGGCAGGAATGTACCAATTATTGCTTCTGCTAAGGCTGAAACCCAAGCTGAAGTCAATTCCAGTTTGACAACCTGGTCTATAACCATGAAGTCTTCTGCCCTCCAGAGCCAGTGGAATGTGAAAATTCATCTTGCTAATCTTCTGCTGATAGTAAGGCTGCTAACTGGCCATGGTGTCTTTCACGTTCCCCTTCAGCAAACACTTCACACAATGGTGTCTGATATGCCAGGTATCAGAGTGCCCTTCGTCTCCCGTATTTGGCAGCATCCTGAGTCCGTGTTACAGACACACTGGGATCTGGACAAGTACTTTTCTCCATTCTTAGTTTCTGCTGGAAGGCAAGCAACTTGTTCCCAGTATTCCCACAGCCCTGGTCCAGATAGCTGGGAGCCTCCATTACACTGCACTAGCTCTGCACTGCTGACCTTTATGTACTGTCACAGGGCAGTTTCTGGTTTCTGCTGCTAATATTTACTGCCTTAATTGTATAAAATTAGTACAAAACCTGTGCTCTGACCCTAGATATTATAATTAGTTTCAAATGCTAATGGGTTTTTTTCCCATTTAGATTTTTGTATTTAAATCTCTTGCTTAATCAATGTGAGGAGAAAGCTGCGATTTCAAAGGCAAGCATTCCAGTGGTAGGAAATGTCAGATTTACTGTTGTTTGTACAGCATTAATCTACAGCCTTGTGCATTCTGATACAGCCTTCAATTATATAATCATTTGCTTCATGCAGTGCTCTAAATGAACAGTGAGAAGAAAGGAAGAACTGCAGGTACGCTTGTTATGTTGGTACTCAGGAGGTTTGAGACTAAGAATCATTGCATGCTATTGTATAAATCCTGTATTAATTTGTTCAAAAGGCCAAGTCTGGGTGGCAGGGGCCATCTTCATTTGATGTTTCCTAAATTTTACATCATTTTTCTTGGGCAAGAGTTTTTTGGTTTTTGGTTGTGGTTTTAGAGTTTTTTTGATGGGTGTTGAGATGTAATTTAAGTCTTTATTATGCCTATTATAGCAGCATGCAGGAGGTTCATTGCCCTGGGCAGTATGCAAATCAAGTTTGCAGCCATCAGTTACTTTTATCTATTATAGACAATAAGACAGGCCTATAAAGCTAATATTCTTTTCAATTTAGTTGCCCTTTCATTTTTTGTCTCTGTGCGTCTTCCCTTAGCTTTATCACCTATTTTTTTTATTCTTCATTTTAACCAGATGTTTCCCTCTGACAGCAAATCCCAGAGTTTCTTTGTAGCCAGAACTACATTTATCATTGTTGTTGATCATTGCTATCTCTCTTAGAACTGATATACACTTTTTTAAAGTGAAACTACCTGCTTTATGTTCCTCCCCAGTGAAATTTTTGATTGTAGTAGTTGAATTGCTTGCCTGTCTCCATTTTAATCATTATGCAAGTGGTTGGTTTGGTGTTTTTTTTCCCTACAAGTTTCAGATCTTTATTTATGTTTAAGCTTTCTCTATTCTTCTTTCCTATAGTTAGCTAAAAGTGATCATGGAATGTAAAGTCTGGAGTTCAGTATTTGGCATAGGCTTTCCTTTAGAGAATAAGTGGAAACATCATCAAAATCTGCAGCATCCTCACAAGAGGAAGCAGAAGGACAAGCGCTGATCTCTTCTCTCTAATGATGGTACTCAAAGAACAGGATGAAGCTGTGTCAGGGAGGGTTAGGTTGGATATAAGGAAAAGGTTCTTCCCCCAGAGGGTGGAAAAACCCTGGCTCCCCAGGGAAGTGGTCACAGCACCAAGCCTGACAGAGTTCAAGAAGAATCTGGAGAATTCTCTCAGACACATGGTGTAGTTCCTGGGGATGCTGTGTGCAGAGCCAGGAGCTGGACTTTAATGATTCTTGTGGATCCTTCTAACTCAGGGTATTCTATAATTCTTCCAAATATGTGCCAATACTTTATCGCATGCCACAGATCCAGAGTTCATTGTCCTGCCTTTTCCTTTTGAAAGCTTATGATCAAGAGCAGTTGTCTTGCAAACGCTCTGGCTCACAAGACCATTATAATTTCAGGCAATAGAATGGGACTGATCTGGCAATAGATGGACATTGATTCTACATTTGGGAACAGGAAAGAGGTAGAGAGATTACAGAATCTGTGTCCATTGTACAGGTTAATTGTTACTAGAGGGACAGCTTAGCAGGGGCAGGGTAAGTGTCCTATGGCACTTTTTTCTCATACTTGCTCTAATGTCTGCTGGTAGTCCCAGGTCTCCTGGTGCTTGAAAGAGAGGGATGGGTTACCTGCACTTAACTTCCTGCCATATGGTTAGCTTGCACTTGCACTGAACTGCCTCCTGTGATTTGTAGGGCAAAACATGAAATGAGGAAAGCTGTCTCTGCATTTGTACACAGATGGTCCTACTGAACCTTTGATGAACTAGACAATTTCCAAAACTGAAATTCATAGAATTGTATTCATATATTGGCATCAGCAGATATTTAAAGACTGGAAAAGATGTTTCAGGTAGTAAATACTAAATACTATCCAGTAAGTATTTAGTACTTACTAAATACTTACTGGGAAGTATTTAGTATTTACTGTACCATTTACCACTGCGCATGGTAAACGGCACAGTAAATCCTTTGCAAACAGTCATTACAATAGCAATCCTATTACCTCATGCTCCTAGGTACAGCAGCCCCAGCACTCTGCAGGACTCTCTCATGCCTGCTCTGCAGGGACAACAGCAGGGTCATTCTTTGTGTGTGTGCAGGAGGAAGCAAACATCTTAAAAGAGCTGGACTCAGGACTTCCACTGCTTATGTCAAGAATCAGGAGCATCAAACAAGCTGTGGGCTGCCTACATGAGCCTATGCTCCTAAAGCACATTCCCTGATATCTTCTGATGTAGCAAGGTTTATTAGATCACTAACTTTGTCTCTTTTATATCACACTTGATATGTTGAAGCTGACACTGGAAAGGTAGCAATCATTTGACTCTAAATGGTGGACTGGAAGTTAATTTATCCTAGGCTTTTTTTCCCTGTCAAAACAGAAGACATTCAAATATGAGCAGACTCATTATTTTGCAGTAGAAGCTATTTCCCTGAGGATTTTCAGTGTCAGGATTTAATCCCCATTTGGCACTCTATGAGATAATAGAAACTTCTTACATGACTGCATGGTATACTTGAAAACCACTGATACCAGCATAGTTTCCAATCAACAGGGGTTTATCTGCACTTTTCTTGTCAGTGATAATGGGGTCCTCACCATTAAAAAATACCATTCAACAAATGAGAATACATCCCCACACATCATCCTGCTCATTATAATTTCCAAGCTTAAGATATAAGATAATACTGTTCACTGAGAATAACACAAAGGAAAAAGCACAATGTGTCTCTCTTAGTCAATTCAAGTTGCCTAGCTTGGATTCCACGTGAAAAATGTTGCTACATTAACCTACACAGATAACACAATGGCTCCAGTATTTTCTTAATATCAGCAAAAAAGTAATTCTTGCACAAGCTCAACATGGTTGTTTTTTCTTCCTATTTTCAAGTTTTACTAATAGTTGTAAAAGATGTTGCAAGCTCTGAAGCATCCCTAAAGCTTTACTCTGTGCAATTTTCCTTGCAAAGGTCTTTTACTTTTGATGCACCGTCCTTCAGACTGAACCATCAAATTGCTCCATTTCTGCTGTGAGAATCATGACAAAAGATATTTTTGGATTCAATGATCCTTATGGGTCCCTTCAAACTTCATATAGTCTATATTCAGTGATTTTTAAAATCTTTACAGTTGTTTGCCGTCACTTCTTTGGCTCTTGTTTCCATTGTTGGATTGGTTGTTCATAAAAAATCTCTTGGAGAAACAAGGCTCTTTGCTCTTTATCCTGTACAGCCTCATGTGCTTTTGGTTAATGTTAGGCATCTTCATCATAAATTACCCTGGCACATAAGTTTTAAAGAGCACTTAACAGCTTAATGGAGCATCTTATTATATTTTAGACAAGGGACACTGCTAGAATGATCAGATTCTCAGGTCTTAGGGATACATCGCCTCAGCAGAAATTAAATGCCTCACTGTTTGATAATGATCTCTGACACCAACACAGTCTGAATCTAAGGGAGACATAAACCCACAGTGTGAAGCATTTCTTGGGAACATACAACTGTATATTTATTTCTTTTTCTCATAGCCTTCTCTAATATTATGGTTTTGATCCCTGTGCCTATCTGAACCTTCAGACAGGATTGGCAAAAAAATATTTTGGAGGAGATATTTAAACATAATGCAAACTTTTCCCAGGACAGGGTGTAAGCTTGCATAAACTTGTTCCAAAAAAAAAAAAAAAAAAAAAAGAGAAAAAAGATCAAAAGGAACAAATGTTAAAAATTTATTACTTTAAAAACCAAAATTAATATGAAGAGTAAGTTCTCAGATATTTAATTTCTTTGAAGGTATGCACCTTCAAAGAAATTAAAGTAGTAGCTAGTAGATTCCGCTCAGTACTTTGCCCTCAAATGTACAATCTTGCAAAAAGTTCCTTTACAAAGCTTGCTTCTGCTGTGGCTGTGAACAGCTAACTTTAGGAAGATGAGGAGCAAGAGGTCTTAAGGTTTCTCTGTGGCCTTAGTGTGGTTAAAAAGATTTGAAGGGAAGTTTAACCTGCATTAAATTATGTGGAAAAGAAGCATCAGCTGGAGCCCGTCAGGTGCAGAACTCCTGCTGCAGAAAGGACATGGATCAGAGGCACATACACCACAACACTCCTTTCCCAAATGGAGTCCCCAAAGGGCTCTTCCTATGATAACCTAAACAGCCCATGCCATTCCAACAGAATGGGGCTTAGCCTTGCCCCAGTACATTGAAAAGATATCCCAGGATTATTTTGCCTTGAAAAATGAAGAGGTGCATTGTGCATGTAATTCAGAAAAGACTGCAGAGCAGAGACCTGGAGGAGGAGCACCCTAAAATCCAGAGGGGATGGGTCTGCTTTTCCACACACACTGTCTGGGGGCCATTGTTTTTTAGGGCCTGATACGTTCTACATTCTATACATTCATCCAACCTTTTGAGGTTGCGAATTCTTGAGTTTTCATCTCAGGAAAATGGTGATACTCACACATGCCTTCTAAGTGTAGAGTTGCACTGTCTTCAGAGATGATTCTGTGCAGAAATAAAACCATTTATAACAGCCCATGCTTACGCTAGTTCCAAGAGGGTTTTCAGCCTCTGAATCAGTCAGTGGTCAAGACGTCAGCATGTTTCCCAAGGCTGGGGACAAATTTCTGGTTTAAGGTCCTCAGGTTTGCCATCCTGGAGGACAATCTGGATATGGGGATTTATGTTCCATCTCATAACTCAGCTTCCTTGGTGTGAACAGTTCATGCTCACACTTCTCCTAGCTCCAGTCTATAAGGATTTCTTAACTGTTATAGTCAGATTATTAGGGAACTGAAGGGAACTGAATGTCTCTTTTCCCTAGGAACTCTCAGCATTTTAGATGACTGAATAAAGTAATTTTCTACTAAAAATGAAAATTTATCCTGTTTCTGACTGTGCCACAAGTTGGATAACTGCAAAGAAATATAATCAGATAATCACATACTATGTAACTGAT
Source organism: Chloebia gouldiae (assembly GCA_003676055.1). Taxonomy (NCBI): domain Eukaryota; kingdom Metazoa; phylum Chordata; class Aves; order Passeriformes; family Passeridae; genus Chloebia; species Chloebia gouldiae. The sequence goes on along the minus strand of QUSF01000001.1, from coordinate 21,981,192 downwards.
TTCTGGAGATCACCCAGCTCACCTCCCCACTTAAAAAGGGGCTAATTTTAAAGTAAGATTCACCTTCAGATTTAAATTAGACCCTTGTCTAATTAAACTTTAAATAACTCAGGATATACTACACATAACCTCTCTGAACAACTTGTTGCAGTGTTTGACTAGCCATAGTGTGATACTGTTTCTAACAACTAATTGACAGTTTCTACCCTACAATTGGATGTGCTGCCTCTTTTCCTTTTACTCCACTTTCTTTAAACAACAACAGTAGGTAGATGAAGGCAGTTCAAGATGGTTCCAGATCCTTAGATATTTCCATTTCAAAATATACAAACCCATTTCTGTTTACCTTTCCTCATTCATCTTGTTCTCCAGTCCCCTTAGCATCTGTCTTGGTATCCCTCCATTGCACTTGCTTCAATATATGGGGATTTTTCCTCCCAGGGTACCCAAAAATGGATAGAGTACTTCAGCACTCTGTTCAGGCTGCTGAGCAGAGAAGAGTGGTCTTTTCCCTCAATCTGCCACCTGCAACCCCAATAGTTCACTTTGAGGTGTGTTTACCTTTGTCACAGCAAAGCCACACTCCTGGTTCATATCCAGACTATGCTGTTGACCATTAGGACTCCAAGGCTTTCTAGCCATTCTCCACACCTGTCCTGTTGCATGAGGTTGTTCCAGCACTAGTGTAAGATTTTGCATTTTTATTCCCAAGATAAATCAATGTTGGCTATTCCAAGTCACTCACTTGCTCCCAGTCGTCTTCAGAAACCTGGGTATGATTTCCCAGAGGATTTGCTCTACATACTTCCCAGGAACTGAAATTACGCTGAGCAGCCTGTAATTCCCAAGTCTTTTGTGCCTTTATTCCTGAATAGGTGCATGACATTTTCCTTCCTCATCAGGGAGATTCCTCAGTTGCTGTGATCTTTCACAGGTGACATGAAGCAGCCTTGCAATAACATTGGCCACTCACCTCTCATGGGACCTTTGGAACACAGTTGACTTGCCAGCCAGTGACTAACCATGCCTTGTCCTGACTCCTTGTTAAGTGAAGGGCATCACAATTTATTTGGATGAAATAAATATAACAGCACGATCATCATCTCCAGCACTTAGTCAACTGCAAATTTTTAGGTGAGTGATTAATTCTTTCCCTGCAAGAAAGAATGTCTGCCAATTTGTAGCTAAAATTCAGTTACCTCATACAGCCTACAGAACAAGCTGTATTCAAAAATTACTGTTTAGGGGTGGTTTGTAGTTTGTAATCAACAGATGCCCTGTAGGTTGCAGTCCATGGAATAGAGATTTTTTTCTCCCCAACACATTACACATGATCACTTATCTCTCTTGAAGGGTCAGAAAGTCAGGAACAAATGTACTTTTAGCCTGTACTGTTTTCGTGATTATAATATTAATCCTCAAAATTTTTGAGGATTTACGATCCTCAACCATCCAGGATTCTGTAACAGAAAACAGTCTGTGAGAAGGGGAAAAAATGCATCCAAATTTCTACCACTCTTCTTTTGGAACAAATTATTGGCAATAAGTTTTGAATTCTCATTGCATAACTTCCCAGCAAGCTTCTGTCAAAAACAATTTGTCTTTTATTCCTCCTTTTTCACTTTGCATTCCTAAATCTTCTTGCTAATCACCTGGATTCTTACTTTGATACATAAACAAATCATTAAGAATGGTTTACTTGTATGCCCTTTTTGTTCTTATAAAGTGTGTTCTTAGTGAGGATTATGACTGAGTCTAGCTTGCTTTTTCTTTCTCTGTCTTCTGCTTGCTAGAAGTTCTTGGCAAGTATTGAATTTATTTTTTAGCTTATACAAATCAATAATGCTTTGAAACACAGATAGGAAATAAAAGTTGAAAAGATAACACTGTTGAGATTATTATTATTATTATTATTATGACTACTTTGTGTCTTGAGAGATACTGATTTTTTTCATTGGTATGAATAATGGAATATTCTACCCTAACACTGAATGTTCTCCTTTGTCACATGAGCTGTTTCCTTTGATTGCTTCTATATTAGTGTGTAATGTCCATGACCAGGTATTTGTACTTGAGCATTTGATTTGATTTAGGTACTTTTCTCAAAAGCCTATGTTTTTTCATAGATGTTGATTTCTTCACTGATAGCTCTATCATTAGCAGTTAAGAACCTGTGCCTAGGTCTGCACACACACAGTGTGAACAATTTGTTCTGTGGTCTGTAGTCTCTGTGCCCCCTACCTTTGGCCAGTTCTAGTACTTTAAATTAGGTATTGCAGGAAACATACATAGAAAATTGTATTCCCACCTGTTATTCTTGCAGCAGCTATGAGGACCAGTTTTGAGAAGAAGCACTTTTTTAGTGTTACTTCTAGTGAAAAAAAACAGTACAGAGAATGTTTTCACACTGTGCAAGTAGCGCATAGAACTGGATTCTATCTCGTGGCAGAGCCTGCTGGGATCTGCAGTGGATGTTGTGTCTGAGCATCACAAGAAGATGCAATGTTCCTTTAACACAAGATATAAAAGGGTAAACCCATGTCTTTGCTGCAAAGGAGTGAATTAGCCTTTATCCATCCTTCAAAAGTCTCTGCCCTAGCTCAGAAGTGCAGTTATTATCAGTATTTTTCACCCAAGCAACATGAGAGTACTAGAATGCTAAAGGCCAGAGGCTGGCTAGTTTATCAGTCTTACTATTCCCTCTAACAGAAGGTCCAGACCTATCTGATTTCTGCCTTCAAAAGCTGTAGTTTTTTGGATACTATCAATAGAATCAGACAGCATTGCTGCTTTTTAGCTGTACTGTACTCACTGATTTAGCTTTGTCGCTTTCCCTCTAAGCAACACATTTCTTCTTTAACTCCCCAAAGTGCCCTAGTTCTAGCCAGCTTTGGGGTCCTTCCCTTCCTGACATTCCACCGACTTACTTAATTATAATTAAGTAAGTAAATTCAAGGTGATGCTGCCTTCAGATTCACAATGAAAACAACAGATGTACCTTCAAAACAAAAAATTTTGAAGATGCTAATTTTAAACTTGCTGTTATATGGTAATGTTTTTAGTGTACTTTCTTTAGTATGTTAAAGGTGAGCAGACTGCATTTTTATTTACAGAGCTGCTGAGAGTGAGACATCATGAGCCAAAGTGTCTCTGAAATGTAAAATTTAAATTACAAATGGAATCCATAAGATCAAAAATATTTTTAAAAGGATACATCAAACTTGAAAATTTAGACATCTGAATACTCCAGTTTATTACCCCAATTCTGAGACCTATCAAAAAATGTGAGGTAGAAACAAAAGCTCGAATCTTAAATTTCAGGTGCGTCATTCACTGGGGCAGTCTGCTGCTATAGTCTTTACCTCAGAGATGTAAAGCTCCCTCCTCCAAGAAGAAACTAATACTGACATTTCTGTAAATTATTATCTCTCTCATACAAACATTCTCCTTCCACTAGTACTGATATCCCATTTCTATATAGTTCAGCACAGTCTTTTCTTCATTAACTTTTCATTGATAACAGTTTTATTACATACAACAGTAAGTGTCTGCAGCCAGAGTGTTCCATCATGTAACTTTAGAGAAGTATTTAACCTGGAAATAAGTCTTTTTCCCTGATGCCAGTAAAATCATAACAGGTACAAATCCATACCAACACAGCCAAAATATTTTTAGCTTTTTTTTCCCCTGGTTATCATGAAGGGCAGATTGCAGATAATTAATTTGGAGAGCAGCATGCCATGTATTATAGTCTCTCTGTTACTTCAGCATGCTTCTCCTACTTAGTAGAATGACTTATCACAGGTCAGAAAATTTATGGTTGTCATGAATGGAAAGTAGCCAACAAAATCTTACTGAGGAAAGAAATATCTTTAACTAGCTGGCATCTCTCTATCTTGTGGTCACTCCTGGTTGCAACAGCTGTCTTTACACCTTGGTATTTAAACATGCCTGAGAGGGATGAAGCAAATAAGGGACTTAGGGACTTAAGTCACTTAGGGACTCAATAGCCTAAGTCTGGAAACCTCTTTGAGATGCCAAATTTTCCCACTACATGTATTTTCAGGGACCATCATTCCCAGTGCCAAGCTTGCTGTCATGAGACCTGCTAATATACAGTCTAACACAGGGGTTTGGGGTGGGACAATTTGTAACCACCACAGAAAATGTTTCTGAACATCAAGAGTCATACACAGAAAGTATCAAGAAGTTGGGCATGAAAAATATGTGGACATGGAACTTAGTATCTTACAGTTTCTAGATGTTGTGAGGGTGTAAAACTTTTACTCGTCCCATTTCTAACTAAAATTCCCTACATACACAAGAATGCTCTGTGTATATTACTTTAATAGTTAAACTATAATGGAAAAAGCAGCTGTTCTTTTCCCCTTCAAGTTTTCTAAATAGAAAAGGTCAGTATTGACTGCATGCAAAACGATGATTGCTCTAAGTCGATATTTGAATCACCTCAGGATTTCCGTCTCTTTGTTTGAATAGTTGTCAGACAAGGATTAAATTACAGAGATTTGGGCAATACAGCAGATCTAAACTATTTGTGAAATAAATACAACAAGTTACCCTGAAACACATATGTTTAACAGCATTACAGATGTGCAAGAGTGGAGCAGCTGGTAGGGTAACAGCTAATAGCTTCAATTTTTATGCAGAGTGCCAACATATATATATGTCCACTGTTAGAAAAGAGAGATAACACACCCCTGAGAGTAAAAGCCTGCAAAACATTTCTAGGTTGTGTCTTTTTCCTTTTTTCCCCTGTATTTTTTAATTTCTTAGTTAATTTCTCTATATCTTCAAACTTCTCTTTTCATCTACAACAGTTCCTGACCAGAGTACTCTTTTTGCATTTCCTACTTTATCTTGTGCTTATCCACCATGCCCTTCTCCTTCATTTCATCTTTGCTCTGTCTCCTTCCTTAAGATCTGCTTTCAAAAGTGCATCTCATTATCTGTTATCTGATATAAAAATAACATTTCATTCTGTAGCGTAGAGTCTAGAAATAATCCTATGTGAAACTCTGCAAAAAGGAAAAAAGACAAATTTTTGTTATTTTTTCTGTCAAGTTTGCAATATAAAATTTAAGAAAAAAAAATCTAAATCAGTTATTTCTTGAAAAATTATTTTGTTCAAAAATTTAGCTAATTCATTCTTTCTAAGTGACAGTTTTCAAAATCCTGGATGAATGTTATGTCATTTTTTTTGCAATTACCTAAATACTTAATGGTCAAGTTCACTTCTCTTAAGAGATGTGTATCAGACCACAGACCCTGAAAAAAAACCCAGTCTTGAAGAATCTTCATATTTAATTAGTCAGGTTGTTGATTTGGTCTTATTTGGGTTTTTAAATTAGGATTCTATCTCTTAAAGGGATGCGCAGAAGGTCATTTGTGGAGTTGGTTCTTCCCACAGGAGTCTTGTTCAAAACAACCTGGTGCAGAGGAATCTAGAAATCAAGAGTGAGTCAAATACCTTCACAGAGCAACGTTATACAAGCCACTGTGCTTCAGTCAGACCTGAAATGAACTACAGCATCGTAGAGAAGCAGGTAAAAAAAAAACCAAAAAACCAAAACAAACAAAAAAACCTGTATCTGAAGGTGGGTCCCATGAGGAAAAGATGAAAAGGACATATTTGCTCACTGCTACAGTGTAGGCTACCCAGAAAAATACCTGTGACCCAGACTCTAAGGTAAAACAACTCTTTGAAACTCAACAATCATCTTCCCCTGACAACCAGGGGCTTGTCAAGCTCTTCATCCCCATATATTGTCTCAGCATTTCTGACAGTGTGTGATAGCAAAAGCAGATTGTATTTTTATAATAAATATTAGGGTTGGGGTTTGTGGCTTTTCACACTCTGGAAGGCACCCTACATGTGTTTTTTCATAAATGTTCTAAGTCACAAGTTCATCCAGTTTAACATCCACCTCATCCCACCCTGCCTTACAAATGCACCTGTGTGCAGAGCTGTGTAAACAGCTACCGCTGCATCAAAAAATGGAAAAACACTCATGTCAGAAGTTGCAGAAGGTGAAAGCTGTTTCCAGCTTTCACAAACAAAAAGCAGTTTTCAAAGGTGGAACTGTGTCCTCTTCATATGACACTTAATATCTTCAAATATTCTCAGAAAAGACATTAAATTTCGGAATATTCCTGATTTTACAGTTGACAGCTCCTTGTTACAGCTCCCAAAGTAACTGTGGATCCAACATTCACACAGTGAAAAAAGTCCAGTTAAAAATTGTCTGTGCATTTGGATCAAAGGCTGAGTAGGTTGAAGCGATTTCAGAATAAAATTAAGATCACAAAGTTGGCATTGAAGTACCAAAAGAAACTAGCAACACCTTAGTGAATTAGTATTCACTACAGATATATTGATAGAAATGAGTTCTGTGAATTATCATATACAAAGTGGGACATCAGCAAAATCTCTGACAAAATGACACAGGCAATATATGTGATGGCAAAATTTGCCACTCTTAACCATCCAAATCTATAGCTTCATAAAGGGAGAAAGATAAAAGATAAATGCAAAGCATAAATAATGTATTGCAAATACATATTTTAGCCAACTGCAGTTTCACCTGTACACAAATATGACATTGCCTTGCCAGCTTGTCACTCTGGTGGTGTCAGAGCAGAGTCTTGGCTGGTGTTTTTCCACAGATTGTCTTGGAATAAAAATCTGTCCTTCCTTGATGTCAAGGAAGGTGCAAGTTCATAGCTGGCTATGTCCATTATAAAACACGTTCAGCAGACTTTTTCTGAATTTTTTGCTATGCAGATATCCTGCCAAAGACCAGCATGGTCGTTGTTAACCTCTGTCATGTGTTTTGGAGAACAGCTGAAGTGGAGGGTGAAAAAATGAAATCTTAATGGAAAGACTCCCCAGTAATCCTGTTTCTTTTTTGGGATCATAATATCTGTAGTCTCCATATAGAAAATAACATTTATTTTATGTGCTGGATGACAGCACATCTAACCAAGAATAATTTGGATTAAAGTATCACCATTGTGAATGAATTTTTCATATTATATGCAAGAAGAAAATGGCATCTAAATAGAGAAAGAATCTATCTCTTTACCTCTGGATTGGACTCATTCTCTCCCTCTCAGGGTTCAGTTATAATATTCATATATGGACTTACGCAGGGAAGTTCTTTAGAAAATAAGAAAAGACAATGTACATTTGTGCATCAGGTTTTTTGGCTTTCTTCTTTTTTTTTTTTTCTTTTATCTGAGAACTAATTAATCAATTTGGAGAAGTAGTGGTTCTATTTCCCTTATTTGATCTTTTGGTAGTGAACTAACCATCGTGGTTTAACTTACTGCATATTTTTATCTCTAAAAATAATTGTTAAGTTTCCTTTTTAATAAATTTGTGGTCTTGGATTTATTTCTGGTATTTGTTCAGAATTTGTGCTGTTCATAATGTGCTAGTCATTGATTCAGTTCTATTTTTTATGTACCTCAGCCAACAGAATGACAAATCTTCTAACTGAATCTTTTCTTTTGACTATTTTAATGTTTGTTATTTAAACCTTGCTGAAAGCTGCAAGGAAAATGAATGTAAAATATTTGTGAAAATATTTTGTAGTGTATTTATGCCATTTGCTTAATGCTGTACTTGGAATCCCTCTCGCTACTCAAGAGAAACTGGCAAAAATAGGTCTTAGATGAAATAAAAACTAATCTGTTCAAGGAAATTTATGTAAAAATAGTAAAGGGAACTAAAAATTCTCTTCATACATAACAGCAGCCATGTCATCCCACACAGGTTCAGTCACTTCCTCATTGTGCCTTGCTTTTCTCCAGAGGAACAGTTTGTTTCTTGGGTCACTCTCTCCTACGAGAATTGGGATAGACCCATTGCACTGACCTGCACTGATCCTCCTAGTCAAACACTGCATTTCTCTGGATATCACAGAAGGAAAATCACTGTGTTGTTTCACAAATTATCATTTGATGCATACTGAACGTCTCTCACACTGGAAATACTAAAATGTTACCTGGATTTCCTGAAGGTTCTGAATGAAAACTTTTACTTCAGGTATGCTATATTTAATTTTGTGTACCTGTTGTGACAAAGGAAAAATTTCATCAGAGATCTGATTAAATCAGTGGTTAGATTTATTATATTACAAACAGAATATTTTGCTAGCCAGTAGCATAGACATTCAGTTCTTTAAAAAAATGGTAACATTCATTTCTTTGAAAAAAGGGTTTGCAAAGCTAAAAATAAGCCTAATCTATTGGCATAAATAATAAAAGTAAACAACAAAAATTAAATATGTCAGAAAAATCTGAAGACTGTTTAATTTAATATCCAAAACTGTCTAATCCAAGGTCTAAATCTAGAATCAAGATGTAATGTTACATCAGTTTAAAGAGAACCCAAAACATGATTTCGAGGAAAAGTGAAAGCAACCATGAAAATACATGTATATAGGATGTGGAATAAAAGACAAAATTTTCAATACTATAATTTAGAAGCTAGACAATTACTAGAGGAAGCTAATGAATGCATGAAGAACTACCAACTCATAATTAAGATGAGTTAGAGGAGATCTTGGAATGCTGGGGCAGTTCCTAGTTGTTTTTTCCTTGAACTTGCAAATATATTCAAGAAATATCTAGTTTAGCAAGTCTTTGAGCAGCTCATTGCCCCTGGGAGAGAGAACAGATCCATTAGCAGAGGAAAACTATACAAGCAATTAATAATTAGGCAGAAAAGTGGGAGTGTTCAGCAAACATTTCTCTTTTGTATGTATAGGAAAAGGCAATGGTTTTAATGACCCAGATCATGATGCTGAAATAAATTCCTTTACAATAGTAACACCTTAAAATATTAAATACATAATAAAACTATGATATTCTGTAGAGTTTTTAAATAAGTGGACATAGTTTGAAATCGTCTCTTCAAAATGCTGCTCAAGCTCTCTGGACCAGTAATGCCTACTTTCAAGAAGTCCAGGAACTCATCAGAAGTCCCAGAATAGTTCAAGAAAAGAAACTTCACAACATTGTGAAAAGGACAATCAGGATGATCTATCCTAACATTGATCGCCAACTAAATAATGCAACAACTACTTGAGGAGAGTTAATGGATGGTAATATAATTAATATCAATCAACATGGCTTATGGAAAATAAATCTTGTTATATTAACATTCTTTTTGAAATTAAATCCAGTATTTGACCTATCACGAGCTGACATTTAGTGATAAATAGAGCACTCTGAATGGATTAAAATTAGGCTAACTTCTCAGCCTCAAAACATCTTCAAAAACAAGCAGTTCTCCCTGAATTGCCATGTTGCTATCAGAGTTCACCAAGAATTCATTTAATCTAGAGAGGATTTACGCTCCAGTGCAGAAAGTTTGTTCCTCCACTACCTGCATTGCGCAAATAAAACCCTGCAGTCTCTCCTCACAATATCCCAGCAACACAAACACAGCAATTTGCTACTGTCACACCAGCTACTCCACGTACCATGAACAGCACCCCAGACCACGGATTGCTGGGAGTTTGTACCCAAACATCCAGTGGTGGCAGGAAAGAAGAGCATGGAGAGATGGTTTTCCTGCACTACAAATTAAAGATAAACAGTCTTTCACTTGACTAGAGAAAATGGCTGACATGGATGAGAAAACATGGACTAGATAGTAATCAAGAAAGGAAGAAGCATCTGTCTGTTGTTTGGGTGTACAAAAGACAATTTAGAAGACAGTCATGCAAACAAAGGCATAAGTAGTATGGAAGAGATATTTGGATGTATGATCCAGGTGATGTATGCAGCAGTTCAAAAGAGATAACCTATTCCCATCAATATGTATGATTTTAGAGTATATTGTAAGACTGACATCCAAGCTTTCCCTCAAGAACAGAGATTTCAGTCCTGAAATGCAGGTTAGCCAGTGAGCACAGCATTGAGTCAGAAATGAAAAATATAATCCAAAAGGGCTTGTCTGCTAATTCTAAAATAGAAAAGCGTAGTATAAAAGTCTTTTGAAAAAGTGTTTTCTAAATGAATGTTAAGCTCCAAGGGGTTACCCAGGGAGCTATATATTACACTGACATTAACACCAAATGGGTTCATGTTGGTTAATGTTCTTACAGTGAATGCCAACGTAATTCATCACTAGTGGTTACATATGGTAAAGTATTAACACATTTCATCAGGAAAACATTCTTTGAATGTCATGGTTCCAGCACTTGGGACCTGAGAGTAGTTCAAGATGTGTGACACAATCCACTATCACATTTTCAGATGCTATCATACAAATTATAGATTAATCTGGTGTCTGTTAAGTAGCTACGCAAATATTTGATTACTTGACAGCAGTTTGCGGTCTACTGAGAGCAATCACTCATAGAAAAATTAAAGGTGAGCTCATTTTAATGCAACATTTTTTAAAACATAGGAGACCACCTTTTTCCCAAAAATCAGGTTTGGGAATAAGTTTATTTACCCTCACCAGATATTCTCAGATAGTCCAGATTTTATCGCTGTTGACTAAAGTGGGAAGCAAACTCATTCCAAAGCAATACATACACAATGGAAATAGAGATCTGTGGCTGTCTTACCCAAAAGCAAGGGAAAAATCATAACAATGGAATTGTTCCTTCTGCAGCTGAGGATGGCAAACACTGGATGCAACTGTTGGCCACCAAAGGAGAGAAAAAATGGGTCTCAGAGTCACCAGTGACAGTGCAAGCCTGTGAACCTTCCTGTGAACAGAGCAGTTTCACCTCATATTGAGTCCCTGGCCCAAATTACAGCATTCTTATTGCACAGAACCATATATATCCATGTATATGTCAGGGCCGGATGGTGCAGGCTCTGGAGAGAAGCCAAGTTTGATGTCCATGGACAAAGGATGGAGAAACTGTTAATGACTGTCCAATTTGCTCAGATTTTTTCACTCTTCTACATCTTCTGTGTATATGAAAACCTTCTGTGAATTATCTTCTTCCTTCCACAGTGGTGTGAATGGAGCTGTGGCAACTGGTGAAGAAACTAATCTCATCATTTTAGGTCATTGACATTGACTGTAATGACATTACTTAAGAGCTCAGGGTGGCAGAAAGGGATTTTAGATGTTTCAGATGCACCATTCTGTGACGTATCTCTTTGCTTACTGCACTTGTATTGCTCCCTCACAGGGTTTGACCCAATGCACAGGTGTTGTATGTTCTGTTTTCCCTGGCAGGATCAGGACAACGGAGACAAATATCACAACCAATATTTATGGGTACATACTTAAATAATAAAGCTGTATCAGGATAATAATAACAAGAATAATAATAATAAGAAGAACACTAGTATTAGGCTGATGTTATTATTAATAGCAGAAAACTATCCCCATGGTGCTTATTCCTTCACATAATTTGGTCTCACTCAGCACTGCCCAGCTGGAGCAGCAGCTCAGAGGTCAGACCCAGCTGTTGACTTAGAGGCAGAGAGACAGCAAATCCCTCAAGGAGTCCCTTGTTTCATCAGCATATGTATAATCCCATATTCTTTCTCTGAACAGAGCACATAAAATCCTTATTGGATATAGCTGGATTTATACAAGCTTATTTTTGCTGGTGGCCTTGTGCCAATATGGATAGTTTATGGTGTCCTGAGTTTACCAGCTCTGATGAATCAAATCAGACAACTAGTATGGCAAGTTTATACATTTTTAGCAGTCTTTCATATGATGCCCTCAGCATGTATTTTTTTCTCTGTTTGACCTGCTATTTTTGGTAATTTTTTCTCTATCCACACCCTGTATCAGTAGAGCTCAGTTACACAAATTTACAAGGGCTTTTGTGACACAAAGCTCTCATTTCAGACACATAAAGTGTTTATAATCAGCAGAGTGCATAGCAAGCACTCTGACTCAACACCTTTATTAAGACATTTTTACTGATAAATTACTATTTCTACATACTTATAAGTACAGAAGTCAACTGATGTAAACAGTGAGCAAATTAAACACAGCCTGGGAGATTTCATCCATGGTGAAAGTGAAAACATTTCTTTTTATATTTTTTACCTTACAGAGATCACCTACTATGCTTGGTTTGGACCGATCATGGTGGTATTGCCTTTTTACAGGAAAGAGTGGGTGGGACATTAAAAGGCCAGAAGGAAATGGTGAAGAGAGAAAAGACTGAAGGAAGGAAAACTCTTGGAGATTTTCTGTCCCTTCTTGAGCTCAATTCATTATATTATCCTTGTTTTTAGAACATTTGAGCTAATCTTTTCTGCCCCAGAGAAGGAAACTCTAAGCCTCTAAAGTTCCAAGCCCCAAATGAGGAAAAAATAGCCTCTCTCCAGGGCAGCATGCTGACCTTAACAATGCAGCAATACCCATGCCTTTGAAGACAGAGCCATCCTCAGTCTTCTCTTCCAGCTTAGGGAATCCAACAGGTCATGGGTGTGGTGCCGACAAAGGAGAAGCAGAATAGAGGTAGCTGTCTTGTTTCATCCACATGTCTGAAGGAATGAAGGGTTCCTTTATATGCATAACTATGCAAAATGTCATTTTACTTGTCCTTGGATAATAAAAGCAACTCATGAGAAGTAAAATATGAAATGTACATTTTTTGTCTAACAGTCAAGCAAGTGATGGACAGCTTTTCCTGTCATGTCCGATTTTGAGAAACAATGTCAAAATAATAAAACTTCAAAATTTTCCTACTACTTTTTAATTGTGGCAGGCTTGACTCAATGGATTTGTAAATTATAAAAGAAACAAGATAGTGACTTACCCCTATTGTAGCCCTTGATTAAACCAGTGCTTTTTTAGGTTCTCAAGCTTGGCAGCACCCTCTGCAAAAAATGTCATATACACTCTTCTCACAAATCGTCATCTGGCTGCAATACATATTCATTAGCACCAACAGTTTGGAGGGCTGCTGTTCTCCATTTTGTCTTAAATCACTTTGAATGGCTATGAGCAAAACTTGGATTTTCTTCTTTTCTATTCCTAGAGCTTAACAGAGTACCCATACCCCTGTTTGAAGTAGCAGTCTCTCAGACACCTCCATAGCACCTGGCATTTTGTACAAGATGCACAACAACAATGAAAAGTATGAACGGCACAAGCAGCACAAATTTAGTATTTGGAAAGAATCTCAACTAGTTCCATCTGTGGACAAATGGTTCCAGTAGTGTAGAAACTCTAGCCACAATCAGGCATTCATTTCTCTGTCATTTAGTTTAAGATATAATAAGTAAATACTGGAAGGTTTCCTCATGCTCATCCTCAAACCTAACCTTTTCTTCTGGGGTCTTGTAGCTACAACTGGGGAAAAGAGCTACCAGTCATCCATCCCAACTACGCTGGGAAAGAAAGGATGCACATCTGAAAAGAGCTGACGTGGCACTCTTATCTCCTCGTTTTGTGACCCCCTTACTGCATCAGAAATACTCTGTATTTTGGCTGACAGGAACTGAGTGTTTACAAGGTGCAGAGGAGCCAGAACCTGCTTTGTCCCGGCTGGTGTGCCCGGACAGGGCTGCGTCGCACTGGCAAGTTAGCTCAGGACACACAGCGCTGCAGCCTGGCACTGTGCCCGAGGCAATTCATCTTGCTTTGCAGCAGGACTAATGAGTCTGGGGGAAGCACGAGGCTGACCAACAGACCAGAGCTAAATTATTCAAGGCTTTTGCAGGTGTTGCTGTCCAGCACAGAGCTGGGCAGCATAAACATTCCCACAGGAAAGAGCACGTCAAGTCCTCAAGGCACGAGGCTGTGGGCCTGAATTTCATCTTCATTAAGGTCCTGGAGCAAAGCAGCCTTAGTGGGGGTATGAGAGTAAAATTGTCTTTGGGAGAGGATGCTAACAGCTGGGAAGGGGAGAAGCCTTGGAGACCCTTGTGCTTAAGGCCCTGGGATCTTTGCATGTAACTTTTAGAGAGCTGAGGTCAGCTGATGTTTTTGGACAATATTAACATAATGAACAGCAAACCAAAAAACTAGCTCTCCAATTCTGATACTGGGGATTTTCCAAAAGTTTGGCTGTCTGAAAATTCATCCCACATTTTAAAAAAATAATAAAATCCCAGTATTATGAGCCGGATGAGCAACCTGACCCAGCTGGCTGTCCAGACCCAGATTCTTTGTGCTTCCATAGGGGAGTGAGCAAGACAGGGAGCAGGCAGGGAGGCAGAGCTGTCCTTCAGAGGCAGCCTGCCGTGCAACTGAGAGACATGATTTACAGTCATGATCATTTGCAAGGGATGGAAACAAACAAAAGTGAGCAAACTGTGAGTGAGCAACTTTATTTATAAGCTTCCTACAAGCTGAAATGCATGCAAGACTTTCTGACAGAAATCACCATCCCACCATTTAACAGTGACACACAGGACTTTTCTTCTTTCCCATTTGACTTTTATTTCCCTGTAACTAAATATTGATGTGTTTATTTCCAACATTGGCCCCAGACTCCTTTTCACTGCTTTCTATTTTAAATGGAGAAATGCAAGAGATACAAGAGTTTTGTTGTTTTGTTTTGGTTTTTTTTTTAAGGAAAAAAAGAAAGAAAAAAAAGAGCTGTGCAAAGGATCAAAGAAGGCCACTGCATGTTAGCTGAAAATAATGGATTCACTTAATCCTGCTGAGGTAAATGAAAGCTGACTGCTAAAGAGAGCCACTGCCTCATAATAAAGTTGAATGAACTTGGGTTTCAAGTCCTGGAGAGGTTTTGAGGTAAAACTGTGAGCCAAGAAGGCTTTATTTGAAAAACAGGATATGTAATTTGACTCTACATAGAAATAAATGGCATCTCTCCCCTTTTAGGAATCATGCTTTATCTCATTTCTGGAAAAGTAATAGCTTAGAGGTGGCAGAGACACATCAAATTTCACAGATGCTAAATAAGAGACAATGAAAACTTTTATAGAGTTGTCACCACATCATTATATTATTTGCTTGCTGATAAGATAAATCATTGTTCTAAGAAACAGAGTGGGGGAAAATAAAGATGTGGTGTGATTTGCAAGTCCAGTAGGTCTCTAAAGTTTTCCAGTGGATCTCTATCAACTTTTCCAGGGTCCTTATAAACACCATATTGGTCTCTATTACAATGGTGAGCTAAATGATGCTGCTTCTCACCCTTTATGTAAATTCTATCAAAATTTTAGATTTTTTTTTCTTCACCTTGCTTAAAAGGAGTGGAAAAAGACTGCAGCCAAACTAGTAAATCATAGATATAAACCGTGTATCTAATGACACCGACCTATGCCAGGTATCCCACACAGGGCAGAGCTGATTGCCAGATTTGTGAGCAGCAATATCAGAAGAGAAACAGCTAGAATTTTCTTATCTTTCCTGGTGGCAATGGGCAATATCCATTTTCTCTCATCAGCTGGGATTTCCACCTCATAAATAAATCTCTTTCCAGTCATAAGAATCTGACATTGGCAGTGATAGATACTGTCACACCTTTCTATGGTGCCTCATAGTCATGATCTTCTGGGCCTTTTATAAAAGTGTAGCTTGTTCAGGTGCTTTATACAATTGTGAGTGAGGATCTGGTATTTTGATAGTGATTCTAGATCAAAATCTTTCACAAGATAGCCTGAGAAGAGCAGACTCTATTTGTCCAGTCACATCCTGTGTTCACAGGAAGTGCATTCAACGATGACAAAATATTTTTTCTCTTTCCTCTTCATACTTCTTTAGTAACCAAGCTCCTGTGCCACCCTGTTAGCTTCACAAGCTCTTGAAGAAGAATCAAAAGTAGTTCAGAGTCTCACATCAAAATCCATGCCCCAGCTGTGTCTGTCCTGCAAAGGTGTATTAAAATAATCTCTGCCATCCTACCAGACTCCCAGCCCAGATATTCTGCTGGGATCCTTGTGGGCTTCCAGGGCTGGCACACATGTGACTGAGGCAGTCTTCCTTGTGTGCCACAGTTAAACATTTGAAACTGTCATTGATAGAATATGATAAGGTCCAGAGCCTGTTCCAAACAAATGGTATAGATGAGATCACACCAGGGCAAGGAGGGGAGGATTTATTCCTGCAAATGGGTGTTGTTGCATGCCCCTTGTCCTCAGGGACAGGGAATGTCCCCTGCCCTTCAGTTACCAGCCAAAGTGAAGATAATACAGAATTCTGCTGTTTACGATCTTTCAGCAGGAAGTCTAAGCTCACCCATCCCTCAAAACCCTCAGAGGATATTGGAAGTGTACTAGCCTTCCTGCATGGATGTAGCTGTGCTCAAACTCTCTGACTGTACTCCAACCTCCCCTGGGAAGGAGGACATGGGTGGATTTTTGCTGTAGGAAGGAGAGGCAGGAGCACCAGTACTTCTTATGAAACTACAGCACTAATGTTCTTACAGATGCTCTTCCTTGGCAATTCAGGGTTGGTGCACGCTGGTTGTGCCTTCAGAATTGCAGAACTTCTAAGCGGCAGGATTAGAAGAGGAAGTATGGAGAGAATTGCAATGGCAAGCGTGACCCAGGAGGTTATTTTCTTCTATGCACATGAATTCTTACATGACACCAAGGAGGATTTATCTTCTCTTTGAGTACCTGCAGAGCAATTGCTGGAAGATTTAGAAGACTTGAATAGTGCAACATGAATAGTCTGGGTGTCAGTAACCCAGTATTAATTGTGTTGTCACTTGCTACGCTTTGATTATTTGTGCAATAAAAAGAGATGTATCATGGTCACAGAGCCAGAACAGGGCAGAAAGATGCTGGTTTAGTAGCAGCAGACTCAATGGTAATTAAGAAGAATACATTGGTGCTGTATGACTAAGACAAGCCATTAAGAGCACACTGTGACTGCAGTATTGTCAAACCATGCGCTGCTTTGTGTCAGCTTGTGAGCAAACTGTGCTCAGCTTCTGTATGACTTTGAAATGAGTTGCCAATGTCCTTTTGGAATCTTAAGAAAATAGTTTGATTTTTCAGGTATATGCCTGTTTTGCAAGACAAAGTAAATAATGAATAATGATCTTTCATAAGATAGAAATGGCACTGAGTAGTCATAAGGAATAACAAAATCTGAGTTTGCAAGTACTATCAACTGCTTTCTAATAAAGAGGCACTATAATATGGTAGATTAATATCACTATGACAGAACCAGGTAATCAACCCAGAAATATCCAGTTAGCATCACAATTTGCTCCTGAACAACTTCTAGTATGTTTCCTGGGTTTCTGGCAATACAGTTTTGTGGTGCTCTTTCTGATGCAGCTGTTGGTACTTGTGATTCTTTCAAGCACTTCTTCTTTCCCCTCATGGGTTTCTCATCTTTGGAGGGCTGAAGAGGTTTGAACACATACTTTCACTTTTCACTTACCCTCTTCATCAGCTCTTTTGCAATTATGAAGGAAATGCCTGTCAGATGCTCAGGACCTCACTAAAATTACTAAAGAAGCACTGTTTTTTTTCTTAGACTTAAGACAGACTTAGAGGATTTTAAAAGTTATGTATTAAAACTCTTCATATATTTAAGGATTTATTGTAACCCAGGCATAAAGTCAGATTTGGCTTTCAGATGACACTCAGAGAAATTCATCAGCTCCCAGCATGTTGAGGTGGTGAGGATATTTACTTAAAATTTCTTTTCATGGTGACTGTGCCAAGAAGCGAGAAAGAAATGATCTTCAGGTAATACCAATATAAGCCATTTAGCAACATCTCCTAAAATTCCTATAGAAGGAGGTGGTTTTACCTCACATAACATTTCGGAAGGACCAGATTTCTTAAGGAAAACAATTGCAATGGGGAAGATTCTATTTGTCTGTGAGCCAACATAAGGCTGTCTTTCCCAAAAACACAATGAAGCTGTTAAGGAAAGGTGTCCTTCCCATAGCAGGGGAAGAAAATAAGCTGGGCTCCCAAGCAAGAGTAGTAAGATTGTGCCTGACACCAGGACACTCCTTCATATCAGTGTCAGTCTTATGGTCTACAAATGGAAAAATATGCCATAACTACAAACTTCTGCAAAAGCAGCCCAGCAAGAAAATTCTATTTCTTCCAAAGGACTTTGCTTAAAGCTGATAAAGTACCAATTTCATTCATTTTTCTTTTGAAATAAAAAATATGTTTTTTCTGCTGAATTTTTCTGCTGAATTTTGTTTAAATATTGCATGACTTACTCCAGTGGAGGACCTTTTCTACTCACACTGTATTGGTTCATTCCTGTAGAAAATGTGCTTACTGGCTTGTCAAGAACATGTCATGGTTATGTTCCCATTGTTTAAATTCACTCATCATTTATTTCAGCTGACTTCCAGAAAGCACTTTTGACATAAATAATGCAGTGTCCACATGAGAGTTGTTCCCATGCAAAATGGGTGGCAGAAGACTTTGACCTTTTAGCAGCAGGCTAATCTGAGTGATACTCACTCAAAGTTATCCAGACAAGAAAAAAAAAAGAACAAGTGCAAGTGCATGCAAGGATGTGTGAACCTAGGTCAGACTTGCAGCAGAAGTGTGTAGTCCAGAGATGTAAGCAACTCAGGAGACAGATGGTTTTAATAAATTGCAAGACCTCTCATGCTTTCTCAGTGGCAAACATAGCATGACTACAAGTATACCTTAGTCTTAAATATCAGATTTCATGAAAAAAGAAAACCTCTTCTCTGTAAATGTTATGTTCCTGTCCATCTCTATGGTCTACTAAGTTGAACACTACTACATATTTTCCATGGAACCAGCTTGCAGTCATATTGAAAGATTAGGCAAATCAGAAACAAATAATAGAGTAATTTTCCAGTGATTGAAATTGTTGTCATAGAATTAAGGCATTAGTAGGATCCAACCATAATGATTCTGTAAGCATATTATCTTCACTGGACAGCTGCTTTCACATAGTATGCATGACTTTATTCATCACTTCTATCTCTTGCTTATGGGGATGATCTTCCAAAAAAACAACCCTATTCTTAAATCAGCATTATTCGTGCATTGCATTTCAAATCCCCTAATCAATATTTAGCCTTTGCCCTTTTTTTTACCCTGCCTTTTACCTTTAGGACAACTCTGTGTGCGTGTCAGCCTGTTATAATTTTAATAATGTATCACAGTTGCAAATCTGATTCAGATCAATGACTTGAAAGTGACAGACTCTAATGATCTAATCTTCTATTAAATATTCATGAAGAAAGCTTGGAGAATACACACTCCTCTCCTTCCTAATGGATGTCAAGGAACCAATTGCATTTTACTGACTGATCATGTGCATTTTCTTATTACATCAGCAAATTACAGATACCTCTACATTGTGAAACTGTTGTTTCAATCTGTAGCATTTATTTACCATTAAAGAAAATAGCAACATATCTATCTTTGATTGATAGATATGTCAGAAGTATATATATGCTAAACACACCCATTTTCTATAGCAGCTTTTCAGGTAAAGTCGTTATGTGGGATCTAAGCCATATGGGATCCACAAGGAGCCAGAGACATAGAGCTCAGGTAGCCACAAACTCTGAAGTTCATGATGATTTCTAGGTAAACAACCAAAGACAGAGTGTGCTATGGAAATAACTCAGGTCCCTACTATGACAAAATATTCCAGGAAATGCATAAACCTATAAGAAACTTCAAGTATTTGTTGATCAAAGTAAGGAAATATATATAGTAAGACATGCACTTTTGCCCACATCATCTTCTCTTCTCAGACAAACACAAGGCCTTTAGATTTCAAGCTGGAAGAAAAAAAATTATTGCAAAGATGTTCTGATAATACCAGCAACTCTTCATGATACACTCTTTAGAATATCAGCACCCTGGTTATGTCAAGAGGCTTCTGATTCTCTGCAAACACCAAGAAATGGAATTAAGTGAATAATCATCTTCTTCTGCCTTAATTTCTATGCCAACTTTATTACTTTGTTTTTAATTATCACTTTTCAAATGTTAGGGTTGGGAGGGGTATATCAAAAGGCACAACATTTACAAGCAAAAAAATACCTTCCAAACTAACTGCTTGATAGAATAACTAAATTTGAGTCTTAGGCTGACTCAGCACTCAAAATGAGCCTGATTCGGAAGTTGTTATGCAAGTGATGATCTCTGCTGAGATCAATGAAAGTATTGCCTGTGCACATCCTCTGAGATCAGGGCTCATCTATGACTCAGAGTCATTCTCACTCCCCCCTTTCTTCTCTTATCTCAAAAAGTCCTAAATTTGTTCCAGCCATAATGTCATTAGATATAATCTATTTTGGTACAAGCAAACAAAATTTAACAGCTTTCCATGTATATTTCTGTGTTGTCCTGAATAGAAAGGTTTTACTGCAGCAACCCTTATATTTCCTCTTTCATATTTAATTCATAGGACATAACACCAAAAAAAGGCTCACTCCTGCATTCTAGCCAAAGGATAGTTTCTAGCAAAGTGATATGAAAGTGTGTCCTTTTCTTTCCTGAAACACACCAGGGAGATGAATTGTGACTCCCACTGAAAACAAAGAAGGCATCTGGAGTGTTTTGCAGATCATGGTTTAACTTCTTGGCTCTTTTTGATTTACAGAGGTCAGACAGTTTAAGTGTATGAACCATGGACGGTGAGACTTCACAGGAAGGAATTTGTCTCAATATATGCAGGTTGAGTCTTCTCTCTGGACATGCTGGTGTTGAGCAAGAAGCCAGTGTTTTATAATCTAATAACAATGATATGCAATGATTTTATGAATAGCGGATGCAATCTAGTCAGGGAAGTGACGTTACTGCATAAGTTAATAGTCTATTCAGCAAAAGTAGGGACTAGCTAAATAAACAAAAAAAAAGTGACAATGACTCCTTTCACCTTGGCAATAGCATAAATGCCATCCAATAGCATCAAAAACAAGAAGGGAAAGTGCACTTGCATCAGAACAGCTTCTTCCAAGCTGTGACACAGATGTTTGGCCACTGCAGAGGACACTGTCACTAGGCAGCTCAGGAGTGATTCGCACTCCTGAAGGGGAAGGGAGGTTATAAAAGGGTCCTGCACAGCAGAAAAACCTTTTCCTTAACACCAGACAAGCCAGAAATGACTGGTGAGTGTGACACTACTGCCTGCATCCTAGCTGCTGTGCAAGTGCTTTAGGACACTGTGAAAATGCAGGATCACCATATGGAAGACAGACAGATGCTATACAGCCTACACATAGCTTCAGACAGTTCATTGAATCCTTTTATTTCTTAAAGGCTTTTGCTCTCAATATATTATGCTCTACTTGTAGCCGACTGTTTGTTCACACAAGGTCTGTGAACAGCCCTGTTTTCCCATGTCTCCTGTTCATTTTCAAGCTGTCGTGGTATGGGTAGAGTTAGATAGAGCATAGGGAAGGCTAGGGAGCCTGCTTGAAAGCATAGGTAGGTTTGGAGGCTGGTAGCACTCTGCAGGGCCCATGTTCCTGGAAATACCTTTCCACCTTTGACTCAAGTACAGACATTCCCCAGTAGGTCATATGCACAGGCTGAACACCACTTCAAGAACTGCACTCACTAAGCCCCAGAGAGAGCCCCCAAGCCAGTTTGAAAGGGCATTATCAGTTCACTGCTGAAGAGGTTAATTTGATGAGGGAGACTATTGGAGGTGTTACAGACCTTTTCTGAGTCAACGTGCTGTGGTCCCTTTAGTCAGGCACAAGTTTAGCCAGGATATACATAAGTTAAAAGTAGAAACCAATTACCTGGTGGTTAGTTCACACAAAAGACAGCAAGGATCCACCAGTCCATTGAGCTAAGCTTTAATGTGGTGTGGTTGCCATCCCTGACAAGGTACTGGAGCCTTTGTCAGACAGGCAGGAGGGGAAGGGGCAGCTGCTACACCTCCCAGGAACAGACAACCAGCACTGGGGAGTGTTGTGGTTTAACCCCACTCAGACACTCAGTCTCTACCTTGCCAGCAGCATCAGAGAGAGATTAAAAAAAAAAAAAAAAGTGAAAAAACTCTGAGTTCAGATAAAGGCAGTTAAATAAGGAAAGCAAAAGCTGTGCATGCAAGAAAAGCAAAACAAGGAATTCCTCACCTTTTCCCAAGGCAAGTGTTCAGCCTTTCCCAAGAAGGTGAGGCTCCATCCTGCAAAACAGTGACTTGGGGAATCAAATATCATAATTCCAAGTGTCCCCCCGCCTTTCTTCCTCTTCCCCTGGCTCTATATGCTGAGGCTGATCCCATATGGTCTGGGGTATTTCTTTGGTCGTTTGGAATCAGCTGTCACAGATGTGTCCTCTTCTGGCTCCCTGTGCCCTCCCAGACTCTTCACCAGCACAGCAGTACAAGAAGCAGAAAATGTCTGGATGCTGAGCAAGCACTGCTCAGGATTAACTAAAGCATCTCTGTGTTATCAGCTCTGTGTTCAGCACAAATCCAAATCATAGCCTCATACTGGCCACTGTGAAGGGAATTAACTATCCCAGGAAAAACCACCACTCTGAATTACCATCTTCATCTCCTGTGTTAATGTAGATGGTACCAATAGTTTGGCCTGGCAACCTGACATTTCTCTCTTTTTTTCTCTTTAGGATTTCACACTTTTTGCATGAAAACCTTATCCCTTCTGGATCCTTGAGCTGCTAACAATTCCAAACCAAAAACCTAACTTTTACCCTCCTTTGCTCCATACTAATTTTGTCATAGGTCTTTCTGGATGCCTTTACTCAGCAGTCTGGAGAAAGTTGCACACTTTGCTGTGTCACAGCTAGGTTCTGGACACTTGATCATGAGCGAGCTAAAGCCCACGGGGCAGCAAAAGGCTTTTGCAGACAGAGGTTGCAGAGGATGCTGACCTGAAACTGGTTACCCTATGAGAGCAGCAGCATCCCCTGTGGCTTTGGAGGAGCATTCACTGCTGAGAACAGCTCTGCATCCTGCTCTGCCTGGGCAGGGATGTTTCTGCACCACGGGCAATCTATTAATGCCTGAACCATTCCCTGGGATGAATTTCACAGCTGGTGTGTGGGAGGGCGTGTACGAGTTAGCATTCTTGCTAAGGTGTCATTTCCAAGGTGCTCCTGCCTGCAGGCTGCCAGTCTACAGCTGAATCTCAGGGATAATGAGGAAGTGAGAAGAGCAGAAAGTCAGTAGTCACAGCAGTCACTCCTGAGCTTCCTAGGGTTCTTATGATGGTCACTAGTACTTTACAAGATATTTGATTTTATTATAATTGCTATTTCTTTTATAAAAGAAGTTTCTGATGTCACTACATGATCATTTCAAGAGTCAAATCAGCCTTCAGTGTTGTCGAATCGATAAAAATAGCATAGATTTGTTTGAGCTTTTCCCACAGCTCTAACACTGGAACGTCTTCTCTAAAATTCCCAGGAATTGAAGAATATATAAGAATTTGTGTATCAGTTTCAATCATATCCCCTCCTTTAATTTGCCAGAGTCATTACAGAGGTCAGCAAAACAGACCCAAAACAGGGCTTATCTCTTTCATGATTTCTATGGCTCTATAAAAAGTCAAAAAAAAACTAAAACAAAACAAAACAAAACAAAAACACAACCCTTCAGTAAAAGCAGCAGTGGATACTGTGATAATGAGTCACAAATGGGCTGGATGACTTATTAAGGGCTTGTCAAAACTCCTTACTTGAAGAAAAAAAAATATTTCCTAATACTCTAAATATATGAAATATTCAAGTGCTTCTTATGGGAGTGGAAACCCTGGACAACAATCCTGGTTTGCATAGACACCAGTCTTACCTGTGCTCTTGCACAGACAAGAGCATGTCATTATATATTTTATAGTAGATTGCTAAATTCCATATATTTAACCATGCCATTACAGATGAAGTGGCAATACTTTTCCAGTGGCCTTCAATATGAACACAGCTGTTTCATCCTAAATCTGCTTGTATCAGTGAAAATTATTCCCATTTTGGCACTAGGAGTAAGCCACTTCAGAAGACCTTGTTCTGCTTTCTCACTTGAAAAAGAACACTTTTAATAAAAAGGCATACAAAGTTATGTGTGAAATGAGCTCAAAAGCCAAAATTTTGCTCATTTAACTCTTCTTTCATGCAGAATCAAGACAAGAGTATTCTCCATCCAGCTCAAATTAGAAATATTTGGGGTTATTTTGTAGTAAATAGTCAGTGAGATAATATTTGACAGGCCAGATAAAATAAAAAATAAAACTACATTTATGTGCTTACATTAGAAGTTCTTTTATGTGCTAAGGAGATTTTTACTAAAAAAAAAAGTCAGGCCCAGAGTATGTAAGAAATTCTAAAAATAGACATAATTATACGAAGATCATCTCAAATTTTACAAAAAGAAAAATGTTCCACCTTTTGCCTGCAGGAATATTTATTTTTATCTATGTTTAGATACCTACTTCTAGAATCTCAAAATAGAAGAAAATGTTGCACACCCAGAACTATAACAAAACCAAAAGGTTCAGCTAAGCTTCCTTGGTGTGCCAGGCTGGAAGGACTGAGGAGTCCCGTGGCTCTAAGCAAAGGTGTGAGAGGAATCTCCAGCATCACATCTGGCCACAGATGCTCCCAGGCCCCAAGAACTTCACCCTGGCTCATAGCTGGACTAATGGAGACCAGTCTTGGTTTGATTTTGATCTGAGGCTTTCCTTGGCTCTTTTTAAGATTTCTAAGCTAACCTTATGCCCCTTAAAAGAAAAGTATGTATTTTTACTCAAAAGAGCATTGTTAGTGAAAGATATTCAGCTGATATAATATGGAGAAAGTTATAAACTGTATGTTAAAATATAAGTATAGACTTGACCCAGTAGTGATAATACCATAATCCAACTAGTTTCTGTAAGATATTTTTGGACATCAGGGATGAGTAAAAAGGGCAACAACACCCATGTAACTTATTTCTCCTTCTGTTTCTCATAAATTGGTTAAAGGGATTACTTATTTGTGCTAAAATTGTTTAACTTCTATTTTTAAATTATTTGTATTCTAGGAGTCATCTAGACAAGTGAAGCAAAAACCAGAAAAGCATTTAAGTGACCAACTATCCAGTACAAGCAATAAATGAGACTAGCGAATAGTCTTTCTCTCCAATCTTAGTAAACAATTTAAAAGCTGAAAACAACCCCAATAAATCATTATTTTAATAACTTAAATTAGGAATCTGATTTAAATGTAATGAAATGTAAGCATATACAGCCAGTGAAAACAGAAGATAATTCTGCATATAAAGTGTTCACTGCAAAGCCTGGGACCTAGTCCATTTATTAACATCATTTTAGTGACAGTATCATTATTACAGGAATTGTTCTGAAACTCACAGAGGGTCAGATATTGAAATAATTGCCAGCCAGGTGTCCTGGTGACAAAGAGAATATCAAAAACTGTTGAGGCATCCCAAGCGGAGTTAAAGCAGCCATAGACAGACTCTCAAGAGATTTTGCTTAACAGTCTGAAGTAGAGGAAACTCTTAATAAGTAACTGACTTTGATATTTTTGTTTCTTTTAATCCCACTGCCTTTGTTTGACACAGGTACAAGTCATGTAATTAGAAGCTGTGTTCCACTAAGAAATCTGTACCAAATGACAGTAGTCTCATTTGTCAAGTAAGAGACAAAAGGCCCCACAGATCCTTTCAATCATCTTTGTCATCCTGAGAGTTAAGGCAGAGCACAGTAACTGGTATTTCACATTAAGAATGCTTGGAGGTTTTCAAAGTGACTTGTAAATAAAATTAGATGGAAATATATGCTTTAAACACCATATCTTTAAAAAACAAGTATGTGGGACTTCACAGAGCTGCTTCTTTCCAGAAAGGGACATAATTTACTTTTATTCATTATTTTTTAGCTATTTGTGATCAATACTTCAACAAATTACATTTCCTTTTTTCAGACACATTTAGAGAAGGACTGTAGGAGAGAAAATTAATTTTTTTTTTATTAAAATGACATTGAAATTTCACCCATACAGTTTTCCAATAGATTGTTAAATTAATAATCCATCTGCTGTCTTTCAGGGTTAGGAAAAATTAAATCCATTTTTGTATATTGGAAAGTGGCTCTGGGAAGGTCTTATATTTTTTTACCTTGCACACAGGGCTTCATCCTGTTGTTCCAAAGACTAAAACACCTGTTGCTCCAAGTCAAATCTTCTGTTGAGCTGTAATAGGGCAGAACTAGAGCCTCGAATTATGAATTTTTGTGAAATGTTTGGGATATATCATACAAATGATTAATCCCAATCTTGTTCTTAGTAAATAATAAACATTTAAAAAGTCTTGCTGAATTTTCTATAAAAGAATACAGGGAACAAAAGACAGTTTGACTTTAATTTCAGTTTTTGCAGATTATTTGCTTTTTTTATATCATTACATTTCCAAAATGCAATCAAGAAAAAAAGCATACAGAGTAAAGCAACAGAAAAGTTAAATGCTCAGTGGATTCTAGGAGATTTAATAGGATAACCTAACTATTTTTAGCTAGTTGTTTTTACTATTTTGCTTTACACTGTTAAAGACTCTCCTAATTCTTCATGTATTAGTCTGAAAGAATGCCTAACATCCTGTTACACTATTTTTAGTGATGAGAATCAATATCACAATGCAGATGAAAGAAAAAGTTATAAAATTTAAATTAACTTCTGTCCTTTTTGCCACATTCATCAATTGCCTTTGTGTTTTCAAATGCAATACCCCTGTTATTGAGTTTACAACTCAGATACTCCCTATTTTTCCTAAATATATTAAATAGC
Organism: Chloebia gouldiae; assembly: GCA_003676055.1. NCBI lineage: Eukaryota > Metazoa > Chordata > Aves > Passeriformes > Passeridae > Chloebia > Chloebia gouldiae. The sequence goes on along the minus strand of QUSF01000001.1, from coordinate 21,954,528 downwards.
TATTTAAATATGAATTTCAAAACTCAGAAGCTGTTACAGTACTGCTTGTTACTGTTACTGCTGTTGCAGTTCACAAGCAACCTAGTTTGATAATGTTCATAAAGAATTGGAGATAAAGTCAAGGAAAATTGCTACCAGATAGGGTCAGAAGCAAAAATAAAAGACGCTACAGATATGCTGAGGTCCTTTACATTGCTGTCAATCAATATAAGAATGATTGCTTTCAAAATATTAAGACTTTTGTATTTAAAGAATTCCCCGAACATGTAATAATACTGAAAATTATAATGACTGACAGACACCAATAATCTATTCATTTTCCTGTGCAATTCTTTGGTTCTCAAGAATAGGTTCTATAGAATCTATAAAATAAAACCAAAATTTTATTTATGAAGGCAAAACTGCTATGTTAACTATCAAATAGCTTGCAATAGAAAATTCCCAACAGAAAGCTCTATCATCTTATTAATTTAACGTTGTGGTTTTTTCTAGAGAAAGGTAAAGTAAAACTGAACATGAATGGGGAAAAAAAGGCCACAAAAACACACAGCAGAACAAAATAGATATCTCAAGGAAGATTGAGTCTGACAGGTGCTTTTAAGAACCTGGATGTGATGAGACTGAGTGTAATTGTAGCTCAGAAAAATGAATGATCCCCTCAAATGTGTATGCCTATTGTCAGAGCAAAAATACTTAATTTGGGTTCTAGCTCTCACTGCTCTGGTGGAGGTAAGGAGGAATAACTGGGTTCAAAAATAATAAATTGCTATTGCTGACAGAGAAAGGTTAATTAGAGGTAAAGGTCCTTAGGGAGAAAATGAGGAGAGAAGGTATTTCAAAAAATAGAAAACTCACAAAGGTGATTATTAGATCTGAAATATATCACAAGACAGGCTGTGGATTTTTTTGAATCACAGTCTGAAGAATAACTTGCTGGTTTATTCTGAATCTCACTTTACAAAAAAAATAACTCTAGGAGAGAGAAGAGTTTCAGGCTTGAAACAGTCTTTGATAAAATAACAATGATTTCAGTTGCAGCAAGCTCTCAGTAGACTTCTGAGGTGTGTTTGTGCCCTGGATTCAGTGGAGAAGAAACTGGTGAGTTGGCAATAATGGAAGATGAGGGAAGACCACAGCTTGATGTTTCTGTCAAACAAAATGTCAGTCCCAGGTTCCCTTTCAGTGCTTACAGGCACAATTTTCTTTGGAATAGCCACCATCCAAACAAAACTAGAGATTTTGTTTGGATGATGGCTATTCCTCTTGCTTAAAACCACAGCAATAAAGGTCAGCCCAATGAAATTTAATTCAGAACAAGTCATAGAGCACTTTGCACAGAAAATTGCAAGCAAAAGAAAAATCAAACAATAGGATTTTAAAGTTCAGTGTGTGGAAAAACACAGTTTTTAGGGTATAAGTAGTTATGCCTCACTCTGCAAGATTTAAGTGTTTTCAGAAAACTTTATTATAGAAGACAATGTTACACTGCATGCTTACCACAGCAATTCAGATTTTGTGGTCAATGTGAAAAGAGCCATAACATTTTGACCTACAGTCACATGTATTTAGCACTGGCACACCACTTTGAACACATTTTGACTTTGCATCCCTAGCCCAGCTAATGGAGATTTCTGCTTTTTCACTTCTGCTTGTGCTTAGAATACAAGTGTGATCAATACCATCAAATCACACATAAATACAATTGTTTACAAATTGCTTCAGAGATGATTTCCTGGACCACAGCTTCCTAAGTGGTGCACTGCTTCTCTGACCCTTCAAAACCTAAAAAGAAATTGCAATGTGTGAAACTACCACCAACTACTCCTACTCTGATAGGAAATAAGAAAATCCTTTCAGCCATCACTTAAGCTTTTACAACCACATAATTTTCACTTACCACACTCAGTTTGGATGAGAAGAACCTTGCTTCTAATAAGAAATAATATTTTTGAATGAAAGTAGATACTCAGCCCATTGTCTGAACATTCTCTGTATTCTTAGCAGTCATGTCCCAGCTTGCCATATGACATATATATATATAAATATATATATATATTTTGACATAGAATCCTATATGTACCAAAGAAAAGCTCAACATAGTGTCAGCTCCAGTACTTGCCAATTTCAATACGTGGCTCTCCTAGTTTTGTCTGAGACTCCACTTCCATACCATTTGCTCTGTGACAACTTCAGTGAGTAAGAACAACCTTCCCCATTTAAATATCACCCCACTCCAAGCAGTCAGGGACAGGGGAATCAAGCTGTAAGGTTTTGCTATTGAAATTTCTACCAATCAGTTAGTAATATAATGAGACGAAAGCCTGGTCTTTCACCTGAATTTTAACTCAATGAAACACATTAAAAAGTCATTTCACTGTAAACACTTCTTTTTAGAAGAACATCACAATTCTACTTCTCTGTATATTAAGATAACAATTTTTAAAACACAAAATATTCCTTTTAAGTGAATCAGCACTTGCTCAGGGGGACGAGAAAAAAATATTCAGTATGTCAACCAAAACATTCTCTCCAGTTCAGATGAGTTACTCTCACATTTGCCTTAAGTACAGGTAGAAATAGAAAAGCTGACTCTACCTTCAGGGGTTTGATTTTGGGTTTTTTTCCAGGTTATCATCATTTGATTGGCTGATTTTTGAACGCACATACAATGAGTATATAGGTAAGAGATAAATACTTGGAATACATTTTGGCAGGCCTACTTTCTAACTTATGTATGGACTCACTCAATGTCCTATTTACTAATACCTGAAGAAACTTTTTAAATGCCATGTCAGCTGGAATTAAGTATTCACCTGTGTGCATGCTTAGTACATAAGTTAGAGACAGCAGTTGCAAAAGACCCAGCTGCCAAACAGATTCAATCTCCTATACAGAACAAGATCCAGACAACAGGAAAATTTCTACTTATGCAATCAAAAACTGTTCATGAAGGACTAGCATCATTTGTAAATGGTAAATCCATAAACGTAAAAAAAAATAAATGCATAGGTTTGTTTTGTATGTAAAAGGGGGATTTTTCACATTGCTACAATCTGGGTTTCCTAATTGTAAAAAGCTAGATTATAGTAAAAATACAGCAAGGAAAAGTGCTTTTCGGTGTTTAAAATGAACTTTCATGTGGAAAACCTGCTCTTACAGATGACAATATTTGCAAAGACATTTTCTCATGGACCTGTTCCCTCACCACTTCTGTCTTTAACACCCAACTTGGTGGCATAACAGGTATAGTGACACAATCAGGAGTAGTGACACACCTTATATATGTCAGCAACAGATTGTAAGTTCGTGTGGTGTTCATTTTCCTGTTTGCAGTGGCCCATGGAGACTGAGGCCTCACTGGAAACAGCTGCACACCAGGAAAGCCATGCCATAAGCTGAGCACAGCCCAGCCAGTCTTCCAGTCAGAGACCCCAACAGTAAGGGACACTGTATAGTTGCAGCCAAAGGTGGCAGAACATATGCCATTTGCAGAAGTGAGCCTTCTAAAAATTAATTATCCATGGAAGGGGAATCTTTCTGAAAGTATTGACATTCTTAATCTCACTGACAATAGAAGTGAAATTTCAGGTTGTTGCTGATGCTCCCTTGGGCTTTCTTCACTTCAGAAAGCTCCTTTAAGGTTACATTTATGCCTTATTTGGTGGGTTTTATCCCTGGTACTGGCATTGTGACATGAAAGAAAAAAAAATTGAGCAGATAAACCCTTTTCACTAGCACCTCAAGAAACTAGAGCAGCCTTTAGGTGGACATCACGAGCTGGCACAAAGAGATTGGATTCATTCTAACTTGTGCAACGGCAAAGGTAGTTCACAAGGCAGATTTGTGCCTGGCTTTGTAATGTTTCTTTGTATTCTCACTAGCTTCACCCTGAGTGTCAGAAGAGGAGTAAAGTAGTTCTTCAGCAATGCGCTCCTGGATGTCCCAATGACCGTGGTTCATTCTCCTAACTCAGGGACTCATGCCTTTTCTCTCTGAGAGATTGTTTTGTGAAACCAAACAAGTTCTGGTCCTGAATGCTATATGGAGTATATAAATGCTTGCTCACTTTAGTCCTTATCATGGTATACATCCAATTTTGTCACTGCAAACAGTCAAACCACCATGAGTGTGTGGGATATGTATATAAGGCTCGAATGGAAGCAACACTTACAGGCCTGCTGGCAGACCCCTCACAACACTTCAGGGAGTTTCCTCCCTCATCACCAGTGGGACAGGGGCTGCCCCCACTTGCATGACCACTAAGCTGGCCCTGAATCCCAGCAGACAGCTGCTGAGGGTATGGATGGGATGTTCCCCAGCCCCTTGGAGTGGTTTGAAGGCCCCTTGCAAGGGAAAGCATCCAGAACAGAAGGTCTAGCTCCTCAGGAGAGGTGTGGGAGTAACTGCTGATCTCAGACAGGATGTGTGATGGAGAGAGATCAACAAGCATTAACTGGAAACCCTGCAAAGGTCACAGATCATCTCCACAGCTGTGCGGACCAGCCCTGCTGGCTGCCTGAAGCACAGCAGGAAGGACTCCAAACACCTCAGCCTCGGGCAATGTGTGGAGAACAGGGAGGCACTGAGGTCCCCAGACACCACAGCTTCCTGCAGCACAGGCATCTGCCCACAGCTGTGCTTGCTATGCCATGTATACTTCAAGCATCAAAGGAAATAAATAATCTCCCTGCATCCAAGCCAAATGAGATAACCTTAAAGCAGATCACTGTATTTCACTGACAGCATGATGATGTCCACTGGATTCAGACTACCACTCTATTTTCACTCTTTTGGGTTGCTTTATATTTCCAAGTAGAACTGCAACAGACTAAAGAATACGCATGGCTTTCTCAGCTGTCTTTGTATAACTCAATCTTTACACATTGGAAAAGACCATTTAACAGGATGTTCCTTGAAAATATATCAGCAAGCTGTCATCCATACAGCTCCACCAATTTTTGAAGAGCTGGTCCCTTTTATTTTCCTTACAAAACAAAAATTATCATGACGCTCTAGACATCTTGAAAATTTTCCGAGTTCTTGTGAACCTCAAAGAACTTTAAACTCCTCTGGATTTCCTAAATTACTAATGTTTGTTTTAGATGTGATGAAAAATCAGTGCTATTTTGTTTGGCTTATGCAAGCCTAGTTTTGTTCAAAATTTAAAAAAAAATATTGGAAAATATCCAGAGACTGAATTGTTGTTTCAGAATTTAATATAAACTGGATTAGTTATGGGACTAATAAATATATGTATTCTGTGGCTGTATTGAATTTTAAGTAGATGATTCTAGGTCCTCTGAGAATCATTCCAAAAATACAGAATTACTTGTTAAGTTTTATGTTAAGGTTGGAGAGGTTTAGGGTTAAAATGAATTTAGAGATTGATTATGCCAGCCATCACTGCTATGAAATTTTAATCTTAATGGCAGTACCAGTGAGCCTCTTTCAACTCTATTCCACTGTTTCCAGTGCTTTGTGCTTTTGTTGCATTCCACCCTTACACAGCATCACAGAACTTTAGCAGGAGCTGACATAGTATTTTAGAAACAGTACATTTTAGAATCAGACAGGTATTCAGAAATTCACTAGAACTAAAGAGAATCAAGGCTTTATATATAATTAAAATACAGAGTTAAACACAAAATATAATAAGATATAAAGCTTCATGGTGTGTAATTATGTTGACAATTGTTATGCTTAAAGGAAAAATTTCACCCTGAGTTTTTTTGGGGTTTTTTTTGAAGAAATAGTCTAATATTTCTCTCTGGGAGAGAAAGAGGTTAAAGAAAACTTCAGCTTCTTCTCTTTACTTCAACGGTTAACTTCCCTCACTGAGATACAAGGGTGAAGTACTTTCAGCCCCTTGGATTTATGGAGTTTGAGCTGTATTGTTTCTACCTCCATATGCTCTCTAGGTGACACTCATGCTATGCAATATTCTGAACCTACCTGTGGAGATCCAGTACCCTTTGTGTGACAAATCACCGTCACTCTGTCCCATTCAAAACTGAGTGCACCTCCTGTCCCCAAAGCATATAGAGATGCTCCACACTAAATAATAGCTTTTAAACATTTTGCTCAGGTGACTTGTCCTTAGCTGTCACATGAAGTTCCCTTCTCAAGGTAAACTGAAAAGTGACATTCTCTAAATTTTCCTGTGGTAAGAAGTGCACACGTATGGAGAAAATATTTGAAATAAATGGTCCTAGTTCTGTAAGAGCTATTCAGAATGAGCAAGTGTGGTGAAATCTGCTACATTCAGAGTCCAAATGACCACAGATGTACATGAGGAGCCCTGAGAGCATGTTTCTCTTTTTCCATAAGGATTATAATTTTCCCCAGCTCCCTATGGAAGTTGACAGAACATTCATATGTTCTGTAGTTTGCATACTGCATCCCCTATTTTAATGATATTTGGGTCTTCCAGTTGTAGAGCTCACCATAAAAATCTACACTTTAAGACAGAAGACAATGGAATGTCTCCTCTCTTTCAGGAGTAAATCAAGGTAATATCCTCAACTACCTCCACAGGACAACGATCACTGTATATGTGCATTCAGTGCCCTGTGTAATTAATGTGTTTATATGCACAGAGAATTCAAGGTAAACGTAAAGTAAAAACAAAATGTGTGGCATGAGATCACTGTGTAAAAAGAAAAGGAAGGCCAGGAATATTCTAGTCACATTTTACTGTGATAAAAGAAGCACACTACTGAGATCATAAGAAACACAGTTTAGAGTTCAGAGTGCTCACAAGCACAGTTAAGCCCTTGATGTTTTCCCTTGGTTCAGATACCAGCATTATCAGGTATCAAATAGACAGGAGTTGGAAGAGAATTGACATTCAGAGGAGTTCAGTAAAAGCACACCTTGAAATATTGTTTGCAGTTTATTTCTTTAAGCCAAGCAGTGGTGTGAAGTGAATTAAAGTAACTACCTCTTAAATCTTTAATTATGACAATAAAAATGAAAACACTAAAGCAAAAGAAAGCTTTAGTGGTAAGATAAGCTTAAACCCACAATAAATAATGTTTGAGCTGAATAAAACCAGATAAGGAAAGCTAAAGTTCATCTAGAGCAAAATCCAGCAATATGAAGGGTGCCGAGGAAAGTTTCTACACCATCAAAAAGAAGACTATAGAAAATGAGAGTTAGCTGCTGATATCATTGGGAGGCCATTCTCTACTGTCTTGGAAAGGTCATGGTGATCAAGGCAAGTTCCAGAGGACCAGAACGAAACATCAATTTTTCAAGGGCAAAGAGGAAGACCAAGGATCTACAGACTGCTTGTCTTTACCTCAATATTTGGGAAAGCAGTAAACCAAATAATACTGAAAGCCATTTCCAAGCATAAGAAATACAAAAAGTTTTTTTGAATAAGCAGCACAGATTTGTAAAGGGGAGATCACACCTTACCAACCTCATATTCTTTTGTGAGGAGGAGATTCACATGGTAGATGAGGTGGGAACAGGGGATGTTATTTATCTTGAAGTCTAGGTGGAGGCTAGTCACTAGTGGTGCATCCCAGGGCTTAAGAGATGTACTCTGATAAATAACCAGGCTCATATAACCATCACATATATATGTAGATATAAATATAATCACATACTCACAACAGTGTAAGAAAATCCTCACGAGGCTATATGCATTGCACTGCTCAGCCATGCTCAAGATTTCCCAGAAAAAAGGAGCCACTGTGAAAAGTGACTGACTGCAGCCAAAGGAAACTGGGCCCAGGAGGATATTAGTATGAATTTTCTGTAGGGTAAACCATTGACCAATCAGCCAAAGCATAAATGAAGATGAAGCAGAATAATTATTTCTGCTAAAGATATGATGCATTATTTAAATTACTTATCTGCATCTTAAGATGAAAATCACTAAGTGCTTAAAATAAAAACAGGACACTTCAGAATCTGTAACACACAGTGGGAAAAAATAATACTTGAATTTTGCCAAGTCACTGACCCACAATTTTATTTACTAAAACGTTGATTGATCTGTAATTGATTTGTGTAACTAACAGCCTGTGATATGTACACAATTTCAAATCTAAGAACATTTCAAAAAATGGCTGGAGGGGACAAATCCTACATTTCCTTTTAGAACAACTTTCCTCCTCTCCCCCCTGCAACTGAGTTATTTCCTTTATTGTTAATGAAAGCAGCTGTATGCTCCAGAGAATACAGCCACAAAAGCCTACCAAAGCCTTGTGGAAACATTTCTCTTTTGCCAATGTCATAATTGATGAGAGGAAGAAAGGCTTTCCCCCTTTTAAAAATTCTGTTATCATCAGAGACACTTGCACATAGCAAAATTTCACTTTCTTGAGATGTTATCTGCTCCTACTGTTAGTACATGATACCCCCAATCCTTTCTCTGTGACCTCCAACTCATGGCTACAGTCAGAGCTCATAGCTAGAGTTAAGTCATTCTAATGCTAGCAGGAAATAGTTAACTCCCTGAAGGAAAAGACAACTGGCAGGATGCCAATTTTACAAACAATATATATCTTCTTATTGATGGTTTTCAGTTCCCGGTATAATGTTGGTAACCTCATTGAAATGTTGACCTCAATGATACTTGACATGTGCCACAGATAAGCTTCATCAGTACTTTGTATGGTCACATTTGATAAGCAATGTGTGTTAGCATTTCAATCCCTAGGATCCCTTTGGAGTCCTATCCCATCATTTCCACCCCTCTTGGACTTCCCCACCTGCCCTGCCACAGGATGACTTGGGATTTCAGCCAGTTATGAAAAGGTGGTGCTGCCCCAAATGGTGCTTAATTGCTGTCTGGGGTCAAACCATGGCTTATGCTGTCCTAGGGTGACAATTCCTTCCCAAATCTGTCCCACACCAGGACACATATCACAATCTGAAATGGGTTGTTTCAGCTTGGAAGAACCAGTCTATGTGGAAAAACAGTGGAACCATGAGGCTGGTTTAGAAGGCCTTTTCAAGAAACATATATTGTGGTGACAGCTGTTAAACAGAATACTTAATATTTTTACTTTTTTTTGTACAGCTTGACGACTTTGACTGATTTATATGTTATGGAGTTGCTGACAGCTATTTTTAAAGTATTTATTGTGTGTTTTTATGTATTAGTTTGTTTATAAAAGTGCTTATTACTTTACACTTCTAGAAGTGTGTTGAAGTGTATCTAAGTGCATTGAAGATTTATATTGTGCACCATCTTATATTATATAACCATATATTCTTTAAAAAACTGGTCCTATCACCAACATTCATTTCATTATTAAATTTTTATCTGGCTTTCAACACATTTGCATCCTCTTCTTCCTCCTTATATTCCACTTCCACGATGTTCACACTCCTATGTTCAGATGGCAGCAGTAACATCCTACCTTTGCATCTTAATAGAGAAATAAATGCAAAGCATACAAAGGCAGTTTTGAGGCCAGGCCTAGCACAGACAATTTAATCAATGTCATGAATTAGCATTTTCTAGTTGCTAGGAAATGCCACCTTGGAACATCTGACAGGCAGATGCACTTAGGCTTGCTCTCCACGACAGGAGAGGTTAATTTGATTTCAACTACTTGCCAATAAAAAGGGAATCTATTTGTATTCCTATGGCCAGCAACAGCAACAAGACTTCTCTCATAGCAATTCTTCTCAGATGCAGGGCTTTATTTTCATGAATTGTCTATTAAATACAGGTATTACTTAGTATCCAAAATGCACAGCTACAATCTTTAAAATCAGGAGACAGGAATCCTCAGATTATAGTATGATCTGTCTCTATATTATGATCTGTCTCTCTATACTGTTCAGCACTGTTCAATTTTCCTTGGTATTTATTTAAAATAATTTTTTTTAGAATGCCTGAAAAATAATCACCAGACTAATTAGGGTGAATTTCCCCGTTAAATTGCATTTATAATTGTTAGTCTATTATAAAACTGCTTTGGAATATATCTTTCCTTTTATCAGAGTATTAAAGGAAATGAAGTTTGAGGCTTTTGAGAAATGAAACCCTGTTTAGGACTATCTCATGAATTTACCTGAGGCAGTAGAACTTCCCAAGAAATTATTAACCTTATTTTTAAAAAATTAGTCTAGATGTTATTAAATCAAGAACGGATGTAATAAAGTCACCTGCTATATTTTCTCTAGCAGAAAACTGAACCTTTGTGAAAAATATTCCAAGAGTTTTCTAGATGTGTGCCAAATGTTTGCTGAAATCCATACAAATTCCAGTGCTTTCCTACAAAACAATCTAGTCTAGCTCTAGAGAGATAACACCAAAAACATCTCAGAAAAACAGATTTAAATGCATGAAGTAAACTCTTCAGAACTCAAGCTAACAAGTTGGCTAGGAAAAAAAGTTTATTTCAGACCTAAAGGTTAAAATGAGGATGCACACATATCAGATGGAAAGCTTTTATGGCAAAGATTTATTAGTAGGATGATTAGATTTTGTCTTTGTACATCTCTGCTTGAAACTAACCTTTTTTCACAAATGAGGGGTGGCCTATAAATAATGTCCTTTGGCTGCATTTTTATGTTCTTTCCATGGTTTAATTATACCAGTTATCCTTTACCAATTACGCATCAGTACCAAAACTCTCCTTTCTCATAAACGTGAAGTGCAATGTCGCAAGTGTGACTTTGGAAAATAAAAACCTCAAACTTCAACTATCTTTTGCCAGTGAATTACAACTCAGAAATAAGCAGGGTCCAGTCTTTTGCACTTATTCAACAGCTTTGATGGTTGACTTTAATAAGTGGCAGTTCTGACCATTAGCTGATTGAGGGGAAAATATAAAGTTTTGTTTCCATTGTGAAGAAGGAAATAGAGTAAGATGGAGAACAAGTTATTTTCTAGTTTGTTGCTAGTGAAGAGTTTAAATTTGAAATTGAAACTGCTTTTAGGATTCTTCTCAATCATCACAGAAATATCAATATTCCTACACATTTTAGTCATTGCACCAAGCCAGCTGGCACAGTAATTTTTGAGAGCCGGGATGTTGCCTTTTCTCAGAGTGTGAGGTTGTAGCCTGCTGCCCATGAGCATGGAATTTTCCCATTAAAATAATGTGTGATTCCTTCAACTCCATAGCCTTCCCCGTCCATACATATCTGTGACATCCCTCTGATGCCTCCAATCTGCTGGAAGCTGTCACTCACAATGGTATCCTTCCCAAAAAAAGCTGACAGGAAACGTCTGGAAAGTAATTGAGAGGTTAAGTTTTCCAAGTAATACTGTGCAATCCTGTATCCACCTGTCACAAAGGAGGCACAAGCTTAGGAAATATGGTTTTGGGGGTTTTGTGTTGTTTGCTTCTCTGAGGGTTGAAATTCACAAAACCCAAATGTTGATGACATCACTGAAGCTTCTGATGCCTTTTTCTTGTTCCCCATGAAGACTACCCCCAAGCTTACCAGTTTGGCCTGAGACAGAGCGAGGAGCTGAAGTGAGGCCAACATGAATCTAACTTAATTATCTGCACTAAAACCAGATCAAATCTGCCTTGCAGTCTTTGGCCTGAGCTCTGGAAAGCAAATAAGCAAAAAAAACTCTAAAGGGAGAGACAACATTTATCTTTAAAAATAGAACCCAAGAGGTTTCTCCCCACAAGAGCATCTTCCTCTAAGCTGTGCTCCTTCTTCTGACATTCCTCATTAGCACAGTTAGTAGGGGACAAAGTCCTGCTGGTAAAAGCAAGGGCTTCTGCTCAGTGGCCCAGAGGAGCCCACCAGGAGGTAAGGCATCAAAATCAATGCTCACTCAGACATAAAAAGCAGCAAGAAGTCCTGTCCTGTCAATATATGCTGTGGGAGGCCAGGCTCCCAGAGTTTAACTCCTGGGTTTTCTCATTTGTGTTTGCTCCTGAACATCTGAGATTTTAGAGATATATGCGGAAGCACAGCACTGACATATAGAAAAAGAAAACAATCAATACTGTGCTTAACCTGACCTGAAGAATATACAGCTCATTCATTTTTAGCCTCTTAATTTATCTCACACTGTGGGAAAAAGTAGTATTTCAACTTAATCCAACAGCAGGTCAACAGTATTGAGAACCGAAATGGTTTCAGTCAGAGCTTTTGGAGTTAGAGTTGATGGGGCTTTACCTGTGTTACAGATAAAAACCATGTTTTCCCCTCTTATATAACAGCAAGTCCAGTTCCAGAAATCTAGCAATGTGTTTGTAACTTACACTTCACTAATACAAAAACCATGAGGGAATTGAGCCCCTTTCTGTTATCTGTGATTTTTTCAGTCTTTCTAGCAACTAGAAAGTCTATGATAATAACAATACTTCCTAAAACTGAAGTCTCTGCATCAACAGCAAACCTCTGTGTTACATCTGCAGTACTGTTTGCAATCAATGAAGGAAGGGAGAGTATTTTATGAAGTGTAAACTGTAGCCAGATTGTTACTGGCATGTATTGTTACATGCTAGTAACAATCAGGCTGCCATAAATAACATGTCTCTCCTGATTTTAAGCAAATTCTGGATATGATTGCAAATTGTCATTGCAACAACCTTATCTTTTGGAGTACAAAGTGACTTGGATATATTCAACAGAAATGCATGACTTAAAATCACTGATGGAAAGCCTTAAACAAGAAACCAACCCCAGCTGTGCTACCAACCAATAAAATGGTCCAAAATCATGAAATGTTTTTCTCATAAAATATATATATATATTTTACATTAAAAAGAAAATGTGGCTTCTCACAATTTATTTTCCAATAGTGTGAAATGAGATGAAGAAGGAGTAAGCTAAAAAAAAAAAGACAATTTCTAACTGGAGTAGAATTAAAATTTCCAAACAAAACAAATTTAAATTTATTCAAAACTTATACAAATTTGAAAAATTAGGTTGACAATGTATGAAACATTTTTCCTCTCTGTTCCACTGAGAGAAAGAACTGTATTTGGGAAATATGCAAAAGAATGTTGCTTTATATAGTAAAACATTATCATAAATGAATGCCCAGCTTTTTAATAAAACAGTGGCATTAAAAGCATTTTTCACTCATCACCATTTACTGCATGATAAACAGGTTTTGCTTTCATTTGAAAGTCTGCAGAGCTAACATCAAGTATTCACCTGCACATGTACTAGAGTAAATAACACCTCAAACTTCTACAGGAATATAATGACTGACTGACTGATGAAAGACTGTGTCTTCTTAATGACTCCATTCCCATGAGCATGTCCAACCAATTTTCCAGGAATTTCAAAGCTAGGTATTTTGTTGGTTTCTTCATTACTTTTCAAGGTCCGTGACTGTTATTGATCATTCCAGGTGCTTCCTAAGATTTCAACCAGACATTTTTCCACAAAGTCAAAGTCATAAAAAGTCAACAATGACAAGGATATTTGAAATTATTTAAATCCTTCCCCACTCCATCATGTCAGAAGGCAAATCTTATTTACATAGCATCCTTTGAAGGAATGCAATTATGTCATTAATCAAAAGCAAACCTTGAAGGCAAACCAGCTCTGTAAAAGATCCTTTTTTATCCTTCATATTTATAGCTCTCAAGAGAGAGCATGTTGCCTAGGAATAGAGTGGGCTGATTAAAAATAAAGTCAAGGAGCAAGCTATCATATTGCAATGGGATTGTGACTCATTTTACCGTGTAGAACATTCCCTTTCCAATACATACCCTTATACTGAAATGATTTTCTAGGATATTCTCTTCTTCTCCTTTTCTTTGTGCAGTAACTGCACTTGACACGCAGTGACTTATTTGAGGTCTGCCCCACTGCTGGGTTTTGGGATATGCTTCTGCTGTTAATGTTGTAATTAAAGAGATCATAATTTAGTGACTATGTGATAAAACTCTGTCATTTTGGGGTTTAATGCTGCTGGGAAAAAATACTGGACATGTTGTAATTTGTAACATTCACATGATAAAAAGTCCTGAAATCCTCATATACCTGCTCCTGTTAATAATTTAGAAACAATTCTATAATAATTCTGTAAGGTGTATAAACTTTGTTCTTGCAGGAAGACAAGCAACAAATTATTAAAAAAAAAAGATATTTCATTGGTTCTGTACAGTAAATGAAAAGCACTTTGATTATTTTGTAGGAACAGAAGGATGTGAAAGATCTACTCAAATTCATTGTTGTGGTAATTAACTTTAGTAAAGATGTTTTACTTTTGATTTCTTTATCAAAAGTAAAGTATCTTTATGCCAGCAAAAGTAAAATATTGCTCTTAAGTTAGCACAGTTGTCAGCAATATTATTTTTGTAAATACGACAGAAGCAGCAAAAATATTTTTAGGAAATTTGCCCAGGATTGATGCACATAGTCTTTCGAAATTACAGTTCTCTTCACAGATGTTCCTCACAGTCCCGCTCTTTTCATGCTTTTGATGGACTCATGACTATAAAGTCATATATGACTTCAATATGATTCTCAATATGACAATCATTAATTAAACCAATTTTTTTCTCATTGTAACAGCAGTTTTCAATCATTTTTGCTCAGTTTTTGGACTCTCTGGAACAAGGCACAAGGAAAGCAATTACTTGAAATGAAGATTGACTCTTGCACTGCAAGTTAATGCATTTTCAACAAACCTTTGGAAAAAAATATGAGATGCATTGGATTTGTCAGAGTTTTGCTCTATACTTATAATAAGTTTACATTTTTGGGTAGGAATTTGCTTTTTTTGGGTGGTTATAATAGCACAGAGCACAACACCACACTGGCCTATAAAATGAGGCCCATAAACAAAATAATAATACCAATCTGCCCGCTCTGTAGAGGTCTAGCACAAGGCTGAAACAACACTTCTAAATTTCATTCCCTGGTAATGCTTCTAGGGGAAAAAGAATATCAAGACTAGACTAATTTTTTGTGATCCTAATGTTTGCTGGATGCCATTTCTTGGAAATTTAAAGAAGCAGCTACAAGCAAAAACAATTCTCTGCTTTAATTCATGAAACCCTAGGATAGCAATCACGTACAAAGCCAAGTTGAACATGTAATTATTGAATTTTTCCAGATTTTAGATATCTTGACAATCGAAGAACCAGTGATGTATTTTGCATAATTTGCAAAACAATGTTAACTACTCTTTACCTTCTACATTCTACAAGCTGACTAACAAGAACAGCTGATAACATTCTTCTCTATATCTGCCTGTGAAAGGTGGTTTGGCTGAACAGAGCACTCCTGTCCTCACAGTCACAAATGAGGGAAATGTATTTACATGTATGTGTGTGATGATGGTGGTGATGATGACAACGAAGACCAGAGTTCCCCAATAAAAACTGCTCCTATGGAAAACTTTGCTTGAGATGAGGCTCTCTGCTGAGTATGCAGTAGTAATTTAAGGAGTGTTCCTTAAAGGAAAGGCCTCTGCATCGTGGGTGATTCAATTTCTCATAATGTAACGATGCCATCTCAATGTGTCCCCTGTCGAGTGATCACGAGACCTGACCATGTCCAAGATGGCAGACTGTATTATCATTTATTCAATTATGATTATTATTCCTCTGTATTATCAAAGCCAAAGCAAGCTTTTGGACCAGAACTGTTAGCTCTGGACTCTCACAGAGTTGCCACTCCCTGCTGCACTGGCTTTCAACAAGGCACAGCAAAATAAGGTAACTGAGGGCTATTATAACCTTCTCAATCTCTTTTTAATATCAGGCTACACTTACAGATAGCTGCTAGGTCTTTTTGAGTAGATATTGTGTTTTGTACTGACATAGCTGGTATTCGACAGAGCTGTTGAAATTGAAACCCCAGCACTGGCACTTGTCGGTTTTCAGTTCTGAGGCATGTTTGTCATACATCGTCCATCTCTGTTAAGGCAACAGCTTAGAAATGCAATAAAATACACAATTCTTTCAGACTGTGTTTCTGTGGATTTCTGTCAGTCATGGTTGCCTATAAGTGGCATTTCAACAGGTGACAAGACTGCAGTGTCTTTGAGAAAATTGAAATTACAAGTATGCACTTAGAACTCAGCCACTGTGAGAGAGCTGCTGCTAAAGGAAGCCACTGTGCTTAGGCTTGACTATGCTGAGAGCATTTTTCAACATCCAGTTTCTTCTTGCAGTGATATTTCTCTAGTTCCTTTTCATATCATTCAAAGTAATGTGTAGTTGCACAGGACTATCATGTCCTTCAGGCATCCTACAGTCACACCTCGCTCTGCGTGCTGGGAAGTCAAATCCCTGTGAGAAAATGGGCTTATAATGTACTGAAACTTCTGAGATGCTAAACAATGTTTAGATGCTCATCTAGAAATACTTACCTATGACAGCAGAGCCTTGCTTTGGACTGGGGTTGAACAGCCATAACTGTAGTCTCTGTTTCTCAGATAGTGCCATCAACCAAGGTAGCCAGCATTTGCATCCTAAGTTAACACTGCAAGCTCCTGTAAGATAACCATTAGGTTGAAAGACATTTCTAAATATGGTTTTAGCAGACCATCATTTCTCATATAAAACTTATTAATCACCTTTATTTGTGAAGAGAATCCTGCTATTTGTTTGTTTGTTTGATTGATTGATCTCATCTTGTTTTGACAGAGATGTTGACAATTACTTAACAAAAATTCTTGGGTGGCCTTTAAGGTGACACTAGGTGAAACAGCCAGCAGTGGTGATCTCTTTATTCTATCAGTTGCCATAGCTCTTATGTGGGGAAGTTTTGCTTGTTGGATAAGGTTGCCTATATGCCATATTCATCTTTCATATTGAAATTCAGATACAGTTCTTTTAACTCCAATCTCCGCTGACTCTATTTTACCTTCTTTTGGTGTT
This sequence comes from Chloebia gouldiae, assembly GCA_003676055.1. Classification (NCBI taxonomy): domain Eukaryota; kingdom Metazoa; phylum Chordata; class Aves; order Passeriformes; family Passeridae; genus Chloebia; species Chloebia gouldiae. The sequence continues at coordinate 21,937,744 of QUSF01000001.1, read as the reverse complement.
GCAGGAACCTAAAGCTATGTTCTCTTTTCCTCAGACCTTTCATTTGTTGTTTGTTCAGAAGCTGCACTATCCAAGCCCAGAACAGACCACCAGGCAGAGTAGACCCAAACCTCCAGCTTGTTCATTCTTTAGTCTGACATAGGGAAGAAGAGAAAGTGGGAGAGCCCTGATAGGTACATTGATTTAGTCTTCAAAGGACACTGTGCTGTATCTAGGAGAAGGGAAGTGGATTGTGGGAAGACATTGATAGCCTGCATTGAAATGTAGCAGCAGAAAGTCTTCCTTGTTAGCAGGCTGCCAATGTTTGCACAGCTGAGCTGCGTGAAAAATATTTCACCTACAGGTCTCACACATCAAGAAACAGAGAGAACATATGTAGTGCAAGACAGTTGTGTTCAGCTCTGGTGCGTTGGAAGCACATTTATCAGGAATACTTGCCTGTTTGACAAGAGAAACGCTTCAGTGAATAAAACATCAGACAAAACAAAGCCAGGTTAGAAACCTAAAGTAAAAATCTCATTAGTGAGGTGTTTAAGGAATGAACAATGACTATGTCTGAAAGTGGTGATGCTTTTCTGGCCCAATGAGAAATGCACACACAATGCCAGAGTATTTTTGAATGAGTTCCTACAACCAGATTATAAAATTTATTCTGCAAGACAAAGTACTATGTGAATAAACATATAATTATATTGCTGAGTGAGGGAAAAACTAAATAGTAGAAAAGATAAAAAGTCGAGTAAAATAATTGCCATTACCCTAACTACTATTGTTACTTATGATATGACAATTTCCTACCTTTCATTCTCAAAATACTTTTGAATAATACTGTACCCCTTGCAAGAAAACTGTCATGAAAACACACTCATTTTGAGAAGTGAACTTGTATTTTTTTCAAAAAATAACTGCAGTGACAGGTTTGTTGAAGAAGCCTGTTTTCCTGAAAAGCACATTGACATGCTTTCATCAAACAGTTGTCCTTTAGTTGGCTACTGCTGGTTTGGACACATCTCTATTGCCTCCTTTGTGCTTTCATATAACATCTGCATGAGCCTTCCTCATATATCATACCTGCTAGCTTTGATTACATGGCTGCCGGGAGACTTTTAAGAGAAAATTAGCTCAGCCTCTAAAATTTGTGGGCCTGAGTGGAAAGAGCAGCTAAGAAGACTGATGTATGTTCAGATATTTACTCCCAGGACTCTTTCTGCACTCTAGTGAAAAGAAACATTAATACAAAATAGGAATGACAAGTACACACAAGAAGCTGGAGAAGAGCTATTTACAAGGATAGAAAAAGGGGGAATTCCATTAATCTGAAAGAGGACAGATTTACATTGGATCTTAGCAAGAAGACCTTTTCTCAAAGGGTGGTAAAACACTGGAACAGGTCGTCCAAAGAAGCTCTCAGTGACCAATCACTGGAAGTTTTCAGGCCAGGTTGGATTGGGCATTGACTTACCTGGTCTAGCAGATGATGTCCATGAAAAGGGTTTAGAACCAGATTATTTTAAAGAGTTTTGCCAATCCAAACCATTCAGTGATTCTGTGAAAGTGCATAGAGTGAAAAAATGGGAAAAATGGGAAAAAAATACGAGTACAACAGCGATGTCATCTTGTCAAGTGCATAACAGAATTTCTTGGTGTCCTAGAGCCATGTTTGATTCTGGTGTGTACCTGAATTTGTTGATTCTGTGGAGCAGCTTTTGTTGCAGAAGATCATCCCTGTGGCAGGATAAACGAAGTATCTCTTCTATCACCCAGTCACTAGGATTAGAATGTTTTGGAAAGCAACCCAAGAGTGTTTATGCTGATCATACCATAGAGGTTCAGTTGTGATTTATGCTGTGAAAGGACTCCTTTTCAGGATAAATGGTGCTCAGTTAGAAAGGGATAAAATTGGCAACAGGAGACAGTACTAAATAAAATTCTGCGTTCACCAGAAAACAAACAAAAAATAGCTCTTGACTGTGATGAATCTGGATTTTTGGGGTAGGAGTGAAGATTTTCCACTGCGCATTGGTCTTCCTTGAACGTGTCTTTCATTTAATTAAGATGTTCCACCAAGCACTGTGAAGCGTGGAATTCAATCAGCCGCTTCAAAAGGGAACAAAATGGAGCATGAAACAACCATGTAGAGTTGACTTGTGATTTCATCTTGAGAGAAAATTATAGGGGTGGTAATTTGTGTGAAAAAGGAAAAAAAGCTGCCACTACAGCCAGAATTTAGCAGCCAGGAGTCATAGGCTACCCAAGCAGCCTGAGGGCATGGAAAATTAGGGAACATGTTCCTTGGAGCTAAAATTACCACTCCATAACAATTTTCTGGGGCTGTATTCTCAGATAGCCATTTTTCCAGAGATGTAACAAATAAGCAATATTCATATCCACAGTTGAGTTTGTACCTATTTATAGAAGAATGTGGGCTACAACAGCTAAAACTGTTTCTTTCTGAATATTATGTTAACCTTTTGCCTGAGAATGTAAGCTGTCTTGTTTTCCTTAAATTCAACCTGCCTTTCATTGAATTTGTGCATTATATTTCAAGTTGGGTTTATGGTGTTGTGTAATTTATTGTGGTACCAGGTACAATGAAATATCAAAGATCTGTGACTGTATATTTATTGATCTGTCTACTGCTCAGGCCTAAAATAAAATTAGATCCCATGGCATTTCTAAATATTAAGCAATCGAATTTAAACTTACAGAACATTCTTAAAATGCTGTAATATATTTACCAACTCAAAGTCTCAATCCTTTTGGTAAGGCCACATCAGCATAATAACAAATTCAGGATAAAAAAGTCAAGAATATATTTTTCATGCTGATGAAATATGAAAGTGGTTAAAGTAACTTTCTTGTAGACAAAAAATTATCAGTGAAAGAAAAAATTACATATAGATTTTAAGCATCCACCACTGATCAACATAATCATAAACTGTTCACATTACTACTGACTATGACATCACTAATTCACCTTTACACTTTAGTTTTGTCACTGGTTCATTTTTTTTTTTGCTAAAGAATGTGGAGGATTCCTATGTTGCATGAAGTGAGAAGTAGAAAATCCAAGTCAAACCAAAATAAAACCAAAATGAGGGGCAAATGCCCAGGGGAAAATGAATTAAATCCATTTACTTTTTTGAAATATGAAACAGGTCCGTAACATAGCAATATATTAATTTTCTTTAGGTGGAGGAAGGGAAAGAGATGCAAAGAAAATATTCATGAGCTCAATCACTCACAGACACATACAGATTAAAAAAGATAGATTTTTCCTGGGAGTTTTCATTAACAAAGCACTGACATTTGGCCTTCAAATCAACAAGCTTACATTTTCATATTGAAGCCTGAGAACCTATTTACATTTTTTCCCTGTTATACTCACTTGTAGGATCTACACTTTCTTCAAATAATCATGAAGGGGGGAAAAAGGACTATAATATAAAGAGGGGAAAGCACCTTATTAAACCTCCTACTTCACACACTAAGATAATAAATATCCCCTGGAATGAGAAGACTGTTCTGGATTTTGGATTAGGCACTTCTACAGTGTCAGATTTCTGAAATGGACTCTGCCAATGGAGGGGCCACACCAGGTCACTGCACTAGCACATTCACTCCTAGAAGGATGCTTCAATCAAGCACAAGCCCAAATGACTAAAGGGAAAATTCTAAATTGGTAGCTCTAAAGGTCATGAGGAACAAATTCAGGTTGGGAAGGAAAGTAATCAAACAGGCTGAGTAAAGAAACATTGTCATTCCTCAGCTTAATGAGTCCTTTACAAGAGTAAATGAGGGGAAAAGGATGAAAGTAATTGCTGGTTATGTGTTGAGCTCACTGTGGTTTTGGTGCCTTCTAGGATGGTGTGTGATAGAATGGCTAGCTGTGATTTGGAGGAAAGTGTTATTGGTGATTTTCATTTTGAGTTATTCTTCCCTGGCTTCAGCCAAGAACATGACCTCTTTGGTGAACTATAACATCAGTATAGTTTTAGGCAAGTCAAAAAAAGGAACAATGCCCATTTTCCATCCTTTCCTCCTCAGTTCTTTTCTTTGTTTGTTTAGGGTATTTTTATTGCTCATTTTCATGTGCACTAAAAAGGGTAGAAAATAAAATATATATTGGAAATAAACTCACATGAACCTCATATAGATAAATAACACTGACTTGTTACAATTCTTGGGCTTAACCCTGTTTTGTTTTGAAAGAAAGAGATAGTTTAACCCATCATACATGTAAATACCTTCTATCCCTTCTCATTTAGTTTGACATTATGCTGTTCTTACTTTGTCAAACTGTTCAAGACTGAGACTAAAATGAGGGAAGAGAACCATAAACTATTTTAGCTACCTAAGAAGAGGTATCAAACATTGGGGTGCATGGGTATTTCTCTTTTCTCATGCTTCTGTTGACAGATAAAATTTATTTGGCTTAGCTGGTTTCATTTATTCAGAGAAGTGGCTAGTGCAGAATGCAACAGCTGAGAAATGCTTGACAGCACTGAAGTTCTTTGTTAGAGGTGAATATTCAACTGGCAAAGCAATACCAAAATAGGGGAGCAAGACCAACTTTTGCCAACAGAAAGGCCATAATTTCCATAGATAGACAAACCTTACAGTGGACTCAGGTGTTCCTGCCTGAAGGTGATACCACTTCTCTATAGTCCATAGTACTTTGTACTATATAATGTGAGTTAATAACTGCACAGGGTGCAGAAAAGTTGCATGGAAGCAAGTTCAAATCTCTGATGAACTCTTTTGATGAACACTGTGCTGGCTTTCCAATCTAAGAGTCAAAATTTACAATTTAAATAATAAAAAGTACTCACAATGGTAAGCACATCTGCCCCGTTTCTGAATTAAACTCTGGTGGAGAGAAATATAGTATTTCTTTTGCCTTAACTACAAGTGCACCATCTTCTTTCTCAGCAGGTACACACAGATGAGCCTTCTCCAATGGCATCATAAATTTTTTTACATGTAAGAATGACCTTTAAAAGGGAATAAAGGGAAGAGAAACCTGACAAGCCCTGCAAGCTGCACACCATTTACACAAGAACTCTGTAGAATTTACTCTACCTGTGCCATCTGCTTGTGCTGGTATCTAGAGGGCTGTGTTCGTCGAAGAAAGGGCAGAGTTGACAGAAAATGGCTTTTGTCATTTCAGAAGATTCATAGAAAATAGCTGGGACTTTTTCAATCCAAAGTCACACACCTTCTCTTCTTGGATAAGATTAGAATGACACCTAATGGAAAAAAAGAAGTGGCGTTTCATGAGATCCCAGTACTGGAAAAGTCCCTCTCCATGTAAATTTACAATGATAATTCAGACACTACTGTGAAGCCTGGTTTCTGAAATGGTTCAGTTCTCCAAGCTCACAAAAAGGAATTTAGCTGACAAGGCTTTTAGTTATTGTCCTGAATTTCACAAAAAAACACTCAGAGGTGCATAGTTACCATGACATAAACATTGCCATAACTAAGTCCAAAGTGAAAAGGGGCAAAACATTTTTGGACATTATCAGCTTAGATATTTTGACACTTTTAAAACAGAGCGATGTATCCGTGGTGCTGAGAGAGCTGGTGGACACCATAGAGAGGCTTCTCATATTCATCTTTGAAAGGCTGTGGAGATCAGGAGAGGTGCCTGAGGACTGAAAGGAAGCAGATGTCATTCCAGACTTTAACAAAACGCCCAGGGAATTACTGACACATCAGTCTCACCTCAGTCCTTGGAATGTGATAGTGCCTTATTCTGGGAGGCCACATCTACCCACAGGCATGATAAGAAGGTGATAATGACTAGTTAGAATGGATTCACTAAAGGCAAATCCTACTTGACCAACCTCATTACCCTCTACAAAAAGACAGCTACCTGGATGGATGAAGGGAGAGCAGTGGATGTTGTCTACTTTAGCTTCAGCAAGGCTTTCAGTACTGTTTCCCAACATCCTCATAGGTAAATTCAGGAAGTGTGGGTTGGATGAGTGGACAGCAGGGTGGATTGAGAACTGATTGAGTGACAGATCCCAGAAGGTCATAATCAGTGGCACAGTGTCCAGTTGGAGGCCTGGTACAACTCATGATGCTTCAAAGCACTTAGGATTTATGGCCACAGGAGGAGAATCCTCTGGCTGAGTTTATTAGCTTAAAGACAGTGTTAGTTAAAACAGGTAACACACTGGACCTGACCTTCACAACATGGTCTGTTTACTGGCACTTGTTTGGCTTGGCACTCAAAAACCTCATCTGAATAACCTGCAGTCAAGTCTTCCTCACCTCAACTGTGCTAATATCCTTAGTGCATTCATTTCCTTCTTTCACCTCCTCATCTGAGTTTTTCCTGTTACTGATCTTGTGTACATTTTCACAGCACAATCATTTTACTCAGATCCCTCCTAAAACTCACTGTTATCCATGATCCAATGATCACAAACCATGCCCGAGTATCAACATATTTTCTTTTCATACCTCTTCTAAGAGTGGGATTAAGAAAATGGAAAACCAAAAAGGTAACAGAAAGATACAAAAACCTCTGTATAAATTCCTTCCTCAAGCTTTCCCAGGGAACCTTGTTTTATCTCTGTGGGTTTTTATGATTAATTCTCTCCACATCACTCAAAATCTTTACTCATATTGAATACAGTCTGAATATTTCACTGAAGCTTAGCAATATATAATAGTAAGTCTGTAAACAGAGACAGCAGGAATTTTGAAATATCAGCAAGCTCACTGATTCCCAGGGTTTTGTTGCTGCCCACAGATATGCCAAAACTGAAATTACTTTTTCAAACTAAAAAAGAAAAAATTATTACAATCAGAGTTTGCTGCTTTATATGCTTATCACATCATACATCACAAGCGCCATGAAATATATAATGCTGGAAATCCAACCCCAACTAAATTTAAAGAGAAAGGATTTGAAACTTTTTGTCCAAGAAGTTTCTAGAGGATATCAGTTTCCAGAGGACATTTGCGCTGGACTTGAGCAAATCCTGAGTTTATTAAACAGAATAATTCAGCTCTGTTACCACTTCTTCTCTTTCTTGACTAATTATTCACCATTGGTTGACCAAAGTTTGGGGTGTGACTTCACTTGACCAGACACAGAGATTGCAGAGCTTTTCTATCTGGGACACAATTTCATTTCATTGAAGTTTCATTTATTTTGGGATAAGATCTCTTATGAGTTGCTGATTGTTTAATTTCTGTGATTTTTTTGCAGCTTTCCATAAACAGTCTGGTTCTGTCTCCCCCAGTGGGTGCTGCTCTGGATGAGGCTGAGAGCTCCTAGCACTGGGAATTCAGGTTGTCCTAGATGAATGCATATGACTTTAAACCTTAAAGTGTAGGTATGTTTTGAGCATGTGCTAGACCACCCTGATAAGCTGAATACAATTTAAAAAAAAAAGAAAAGGTTTGGTTTTTGTTTTATCTAGTGTCAGCCAGATAGAGAACAAGCAATATGTACCATTCCAAGATTCCTCTTCACAGCAATCACATCTGGTCAAGGGGAAAACTCAATGTTTCTCTGATATGATCACATTAAATGTTCCAGAGTTCAATAACTTCACTTGATTGCTGACATGAGAGCTGATGTGAAAATGATGTGGTAACCAGGAATGACATCAGTGGTTGATAGGAATCTTTTGATTCCAAGACTGAGCAAACCTTTCCAGATAGTCTTGCCAGGTGTACCCAGTAACCCCTTGCTGAGTCAGAGCACAAAGCCATTTGAGAAAGTTGAGTCTTTCCGCAAATGGCTTGACTTGTTCTTGCCTAAACCTGTTATTGGACTCTGGAAGGGCCAGCCTAAGGTTAGGGGCATCTACAGTTGGACTCAATGAGTCTTAAGGTATTTTCCAACCCAGCTGATTCTATTGCTCTATGAATACCCTTGTACAAATGCCATCAGAGCCGACAGGATTAAGGCTGAGTTTGACCTGTTATTCACACACAAGGAAGAAATGATAGCCAATGTCTATAGATAACAGTTTGGGTTGCATTAGGATAAAATTATTAACTTCAGGATCGAGACAGAGGAAGTCTGGATATAAGACATATATCCAGACATTCTGCATAGTTAGGAGACTGAACTTGCAAACTGAATTTTTTAGAAGTGGACTTCCCTGGAAAAGGGCCGTGAAGGAGATAAGTGCCTTGGCCATTTAGGATGATTTCAAAAAGAAACTTACTGAGAGCTCAGGAAAAAGGTATTCTACTGGACAGAAAAACTGGGAATCTCAGTGAAAAGTCCAGGTGTCCGAGTACAGAGTCCCTCCATTAAAAATTATCAAAAAAAAAAATCATACAAGAAGGATGATTTCCTTTCCCTCCTGGAATGAGGATGAGCAAAGAAGGAGGATGTAAAAGCATTGTTCCAGCACTCGTGGACAACATCAGAAATGACGGTACTCACATTAAGGTAAAAATAGGGATATATTGGGTAACAGGAAAAGATCTCACAGGATTGCTCAGAACTAGAGGTTGCAGAAGATATTTTAACATTGAAAAATGGGGAAAAAAAACAGATTCATAATGGCTGATACAGAAATGGCTGCAGCCAAAGCCTGCTCCCAAACATCTCATATAACAGCCTAATCAGGGAAACAGAGGGCCAGCCAGTACTGGAGGGCAACATCCTTCCTAAAGGTATAAGGAAGCTGGATGCATTCAAATTCATGGGGCCAAGTGGAATTTAACCAAGGGTGTTAAAAGAGATGATTGGTACACTGCCTACCACCTCTGGGTGGAGGTCTCTGATGATTAGAAAAAGGTAACAATATGCCCCTCTTTAAGAAAAATGAGAATCCAGGAAACTACAGACACATTGGCCTTACCTGCTGCCTCACAAACACATAGAGGACAAAAAGGCTATCAGAAATAGTCAGGGTGGTTTGCCAAAGATAAATTAGGGTTGGTCAGCTCATTCCTGTTGCCTTCTACAATGAAATGGCTGTCTCTGTGGGCATGGCGGGAGCTGTGCGTGTCTTACAGCTCAAATATCGTAACAATTTTGACATCAACAGAAGCCTCCTAAGCAGGAAGCAGTAATCTTGGGCTGCACAAAGTGCTAGATGGGCTGTAAATTTGGCCAGACCACCAAGTGAAAAAGATGAAAGCATCCATTTTGTGGCTGATGACTAGAAATATACCTCAGATACTAAAAGTGGAGCCAGTGTTATTCACTTTATTTGTTGATCATGTTGATACAGCATGTAGGTCCCAGAAAATGGCATCCTTAATGAGAAGGGGTGGCTGACAGCTCAAAGGCCAGAGCTTCAGTCTGGAGGAAGTTTGCAAGGCAACAGAACCTCACAAATCTGTGTTGACATTTTGTGATTAGACTCATATATTGATTTTTGTAATATTAGGAACCTGCTGTTATTATTTGAATTCTGCTGGAATATGTTACCAGCTTTAATGGAAGTGATAATTTCATTTTTTGGGTTTTTTTTTCAGTTTATATTTGATGTATTTTTAAAATATAAATTTTTAACCATTTTTAACCAAAATTAGACAGTCCTTTCTGAGTTTTCATGTACTTGTGTTTGTATCAAAAATTGCTTTGTGAGTATTTTTTTTTTCTCATTTGAAGTACCATCATGCAATTTTAGATTCTACACATCAAGCTTGCTCTTTTCAGAAAGACCCAGTTTGGTCCATTCCTTCATGTAGCTGTCTATTGCCACATGTCTAATTGGCTCCCAGTATGTCTAGGTGAACTTTTACAATGTCAAGCTAATTTTTGAAAATGTGTGTTTCCTTTAGCATTGTCTGCAGCCTTGAGAGAGTGGACTGAATCCTGTATCAGCTACCAATGTTTTTCTGCATAAAAGAAAAATCAATAAGCTCAATAGTTTGAATGGATTGGTTTCCTGATCACATGAACTTGCCTTGTGGCTTGAAGCCAGCAAAGCATTTAAGCATGAATGTAAACTTAAATGTATAAGAAGACTCATTCAGTAAGAGATATAATCACATTCTTATACATTTTGTCTTTATGAGTTTAAGAATGTTCTGGATTAAATGTAAACAAGAGACAAAAACATTATCAACAAACACTGTACAGTTTTAAACTGTTTCATTATCGTTTGAGGACAGAGTTCACTGATTTTCTTTCAACACATCTGCATCTAAAAAGATAGAAATTTTAACTTTGAGAAGCATACTTTGTCTGAAGCATTAATTTCATTGTCAACATCAATGATAGGGTGTTACTCAAAGTGTTTTGCTAGCACTGTTATCCTCTAATTAGCTCTCTCAATTTTCTTTCTTGTTTTTTCTGTTAGAAATTGTAACAAACTCAATGGGTTTTCAATTATATTATCACAGATTTCTCAGACAACACTAATCCCAACCAAACTGTTAAGGAATTTCTTTCATGTCAGTTTCAATCAATTCCTTTTCACCTTTGTTACAGGATCAAACTCACCTCACCTGTACCTCAATTTACAACAGCTGTAACTCATGACACTTTTGCACTTCTGAGAGGAGCAGTCATTATTCCTCAGAGCTTTGTTTGTACTCTGAAAGAGCGCTTTTTTTTTTTGTTATAAATTTATAAATGCCACTACTACTTCCTTGAGGTGGTGGTTCAAATATTATGAAATACAGTTGTTCAGAGGACCATGCCTTCAGTAAAGAGAAATTTATCAGATCATGAAGTAAACTCGTATACAGAAAAAAGAATGCCATTATGCTTCTGTAATGGCATTCTGTATTTCAGCAGAGAGACTAACATTTCTTTTTGGTATTTGAAGTGTCTAAGTCACATGTGTGTCTGTGTGTGTGCAGAGAAACACCAAGAAAGACAGTGAGATTTAAAGCCATAACTTATCATTCTCATGATGTAAGCATTTATGTCATCACTGTACTATTTCAAAAGTGTAAGAAAACACTCTAGGGAAAATCTTCACAGGAGTCAAAACTTTATGTGGATCTAACAAGCAGCAGAATATTATCTTAAGCAGAAGATTATGCTTTACATAAAATGTACAAAGAGCTCTCAACAGCAGCATTGACTCAGAGAAACTACATACACTTTAAAGACATGAAAGAGATCAAAGATTAGGGGATAACATGGACAGCCTTATAGGGCAAGCACTTTTCTCCCTTCTGAATAGAAGAAAACTAGGAAATTTCCCTAAAATCATCTTTCACTGATCCCAGTACAACATTAGCAGCAGCCCTCCAAAAACTATGTATTATTATCAAAATGGTAATGGTGGCCCTTTAGAAATTTGCATTTATAATGTCAAAATCTTGTTAAGAACAAGAAGAAATATATTAACTATTCAGCAATATTGACTAACCATTAATTTGGTTAACTAGACTGTTTGAAACAGTGAGGCTTCAGTCATATCTAGCAGAGATCCTTGAAGTACTTTCTTTCTGGTATTTTGCCATAGCATGAGCATCACAATGTATATGAAACATGTCTTTCTTGTGTCTTCAAGACAAAACTGAACTCTGCTTTGGCTGTTGCAGAAGTATGACACTTAGATGCAGAAAGTGAACATAAGGGATGTGTCTCAAAAATACCTATCTAGGAAGATTATCTCTTGGACACCAGTAGAATTATAATGGTTATTATTATGTACTTGAAACAGAATAAAAACCAAGGGAAGTAAAATTCTGCCTTACATACCAATAAAATTTCAGAAAGGCTCAGGGCTCTACACATATCAAGATGCTGTCACATCAGGATGCCCTGTTTTATCTTTTACTGCAAAGTAGAGCAGGCTGGGAGGCCTGATCCTCTGGGAAATTCTTGTGGATTATATAGCAGATACTCGGGCCCAAGAATCTCTCAGAAAGACTCTTTGGTGAAAAGAGAGAATTCAATAAACATTGCAATAGAAAATATATTTAGGAGTTTTATAAATTCAAGCTTACACATACACTATTTCTGCAGCTCTTACTGAAAACTGTTGTTTCTACATTTTTAGAAAGCATGCTGAAAAAATCCAGAGCATTCAGAGAAAAGCTTTGTCACTCTGTAACACAAAAGTCCAAAACCCAGCTCTATTTATTGTTTGAAGAAAGTGATTAGGTTATACCCCAGACTAACCAAAAATGACATGTTCAGCAGCAGAAGTTTCAAGGTAAAAGGCCCAAGGCAAGATTTGTCATGCTGTTACCAGAGGTCCAGCTGCTGGGTATAAGGAAATCTGGCAGATTTCTACTGCTCAAAGGGGCAAGTGACACACTTCTCTAGATATATCAAATGGCAATATTAATTGCCATATTAAGATGGAGCCTTTCCTATCACTCTAGTTTTCAGGGTAGTACTGTAGGGGATATCCCATTCCCCAGTTCCAGGATGTGTGTGTTTCTCCTGTCAGTTCAAGAAGAGGTGATGGCCATTGTGTTTTCTTCCCTTGCACGCTTACTGGGCACATGACATGAAAACAGTAGAACTACAAACACGTTGGGAGGCTATTTCTGTTGTCAGAGCATATTTTGTGTTTTCAGCAGTTTGTATCTATTTTCAACAGATGTATTTCATTTTCTGAAAGTCCTGGCACCTACTTTTACTAGTTAGAACTGCAGCCTGGCTTCCATAACTGTTGAACAACATGTGTTTGTGAAATGACTGCTAGCACTGCAGGCAATTAAAACTAGGACCTGAAAAGTATTTCTGATTCAAGCTGCTAGAGAGAAGCTAGAGATTTATGATAACAGAATGTGGCAGAAGATCTATTTAAGTTTTGCAGACACCTCAGCTGAAAAGAATATACGCATGGGTGCTCACTTCAAGGCATGGATTGATCTGTTTTGTGGCAGCATAACAAACCAGCGCCTCTCTCAAGCTGTTATTTTGTTCTGATTTTTCAACTTTTGATTTTTTTTATTTCTTTCTGAGCATTTTTTCCCTTTTTTTTTCTTTTTTTTTTTTTTAATGCATAGCCCTAGTAGTTATGGTTGTCAAAGAAAATGTTCAAATTTTTGCCAGTGTAAAGCTTCTTATGTGAGTTTTTAGGTATCTCAGAAGAACACTGACAAACAAAGCTTAAAGAGCCCAGAGAAACTAGGGAACTTCACAGTTAGGACCATCTATCTTGAAGGATGCCTTACTGGGACAAGAAAAAACAAAGTGTATTCTGATTAAAAGTTGAGACCATTCCTCTGTTTACTCTTCCTTGACTTGACTTCTGGTTCACTGTGGATCATTTTAAACCAATTGAAGCCAAAGACAAAATTCTGTTCACTTGTGTGCTGAGGGCTTATTTTCTACAGACAGGATAAATCTTTGCAGTCTGGTAGTTACTGATTTCTTTTCTCTGTGACCTCTTCATAGATTTTTTTTCCTAGCAGTGTGTCAGAGCAGATGCAGATGTATTCATGACTCTTACTTTTAAGATGTGATGGAATTAGATACATAAGTTCTCCAGGTTCCCTGTTACAGGGCCAAGCATTCAAGAACACCTGAGCCTGGATTTCAGAGACACTCTAAACCCCTCAAACCCCTCCAGAGCTGTCAGACCTGAGAATATAACCTCATGCTGAGACTATAACCTCCAAGCAAGGAGAAGCCTGGACAAGCTTGGGGCAAAACCATGGGCAATTCTCTCTAGTCTTATGAAAATAGGTGGATTTCCTTGAAACACTTATTTTTTAATGAATCAGTACTTTCTAGGGAAAATTCCTGACAGGCTTTCACCTCAGTCTTTGTTAGTGCTTCCAGGATCAGCTTTAATACCAAATAATACCACTAGAAAAGTTTTCTTATTCCTGTTCTATCAGATTGTCTACTCACATGGAAATTATCATTCAACAAACAAAATACACATCAGTCTTGCATTAACCCAAGACAGCAGGCCCTTTTCTGATTTAAAGCTGCATTAGGTATCACTGTGTGATATGTGTGACATAGAACTTGAATGGTGAAATATAAGAATTATCATCCATTCTTCTTCCCCAGAATTTGATCTGTTAAGGAAATTAGCTGTACTTAAACTTTAGTCTAGCTGTAAACCATATTTGGCTATTTCCAAGCATGTTCTTATTCAAGACACACACAATGCACAGAAACACACTTTTCTTTCATAATATTCATTATGCTAAAATATGGCAGCATATTTTAATTCGTGTTTTTAGCTCTCTTTTTTAACCCTTGAGGACACGCTGAATTCCACCCACTGAGAAAAACCAATGAAATTGAAGATTAATGAATTTCCTCTTTCTGAAAGCTTTCTTGTTGAACTGTAGCCATGAAGTTGTTAAATAGGCATCTGAATTTCCATGCTGCAAGTGAAGGATGACTTATTATGCTCTTTAGCAAATCAAGGGCATTTGGTTCATTGTTAACTGTCAGGAGTTTGTGCTCAGGATGATGAAGTAATAAGACATAAGCATTACAATCTCAGTATTGTCATGCAAAGATGAATTTAGGAGATGCTTATTTTGCTATGCCTGTTGTGTTTTTCCTGGAGTATTCCAAAAACCAAGGAAATAATGGGAAATATTAGCTTCTGCTCTGAATGGAAAATTTGAATTAAATCAGAAGAATAAAATCCTGGATAAACCTTTTCTCAGTCAGGCTTTTTCTACCCCCAAGCTGCAGGTGATAGATGGAAAGTAATTAATGCAGCATTTCAAAATATGCCTTATATACAACCAGACATCCAGTGCTAACTGAAACTGGGCGTCCACTGAGATTTTTTTCTTTTCCCCACAACAAAATACTACAAAGCCATTTCCTAAAGTGAAAGATAATAAATGTATATATATCACCAAGAAACATTCCCATTAAAATATGTGACTGGACTGTCAAACTCATTTAAGACAAGACTTTACTTAGTCCAGGCACAGCAGCCTTCTAAAAGATTTAGAGGGCTCAGGTAATTTTGGTGACGCATACACACATAGTTTCAGCAAAAGAATAACAAATAATATAACAGAGAGCAACATTTTTATTTTCAGTGCATGAAATAAGGCGCTCCGGGAAAGCTCCCCTGAAAAACCTTCCCTTATGATTTGTTTTGTTTTGTCTTCTGAAAAATCTTAGCACTCAGCAAAGGTACAAAGAAGCCACTGAATTAAAGACCACTTACTTGAATCAGTCTGGTGTTTCCCATATTGCCTTTTTATGTCTTTCTTGTCAATTCATTCATCATGATTAGTGGTATTTCTGTCTTACTTTGTGGTTTTCAGCTTGTGGTAGGTGGACTCCTGTGGTCCACATACTGCTTCCTGTGGCATCTCAGAAGTTACCCACAACAATGGGATTAACTTTTTTTCCCTTACTTATTTTTTTTTTATTTATATTTCTGCAGAAAATATACGCATTTGACTACTTGACAGATGGCAACCAATCCCAGAGCTGAGGAAGCCAGGAAACTGAATGTTTTCTGTATTTCAGGAAACAATAGAGCAAGAACTCTGGCAGCCTTGGAATAACATAACTTCGAGAGGAAAGCCCTGGACAGATAAAACTAGCCTAAGCAAGTATTTTTAGCTATAGAGAGGGAGTCTGAGGAGAAGCCTTGTGCATTTGGCTCTTGCCATTTGCTCTGTCTGTAAAAAAACTGCTAGACTTGACAGTCTTTGGGTGCAAGAGTATAATTCATGTGAGGAAAATAAATAACACTTTTCCATGAAGAATGGGCACAAGTGAACTAGAAAGACACTTTGTCTGAATACTGAGAGAGTTTTAACCTGGTCACACCAAAGGCACTGTGAATATTTACATCACTTGTATGCAGGAGACAGCCTTAGACAGACAGTAGCAGCTTTACATGAGATTCAGAACCTGCACACCCTTAATGTGAGAATTTTAATTTAGGCATCAGTGGCAGTTCAGGACGCAGAAAAAGCCACACAGCCAGAAGAGCCGAAGGATTCAAACACTACACCTTTGCCTTTTTTCAGGGTCCAGAATTAGGTTTCTTTCCTTTTCTATATTCTTCCTTTGATTTCCCTGTGGAAGGAAATAAAGGTCATCAGTCTGAAAATAATCAGTCATTGAAAAGGAAAAATCTTTGATTTTGCTTGAAAATGTGCAGGGCCGTCAGTAACCATACTGATTTTCACCTCCTTCCACCATTATTCCTGTTATAACTGATGGATATTTTGCATTTGCAACAATATCTGTGAAAGCACAGTCAGGCTCATATGATCCTAAGTTATTCATTGCCTCTGAGGGTCTTATGAAAAACAATAACCTTTGTAATAATAGAATATGAGCTCTACTTAGTGTAATTCATCAGGGCTCAAATGAAATAATTGCAACCATATGTATTTACTCTAGGGGATTTAGTGCAAGTTTATAGTTCTGATGTGCTAATACAAAGGTTTTAGAGCTTTTTTTCTAATTTTATCTTTATTCTAAACTGAGTAAGGAAATTGTACACCAATTAAATGATAACTGTGTGCTGCATTGCTGTCTCTCTTTAATAATTCTTAGTATTAGCTGCAGTTTCTTCGCAATCAAGGAGCTGATGTGGTGAATCTCTCAAACTCAAGGGTCTTTCTCCTTTGCCAGCAGTGAGACATAGCTCTCAATATGTCTCAGTTATAGCAATTAAATACATATCTCTCTCCAGGCACACTGAGGATGTTAGGAATGGAAAAATGAGACTTCAGACAGAACCTTAAGGATAAAATATTTTCTGTTAAGAAGAGAAATTATATGCCAGTGTTGCCCAAGATAACTGAATGTTATGGAAAATGACGGAGAAATTTTGGTTTTCTGGAGCACCATTTTTTGCTAGGCCATGAGTGTCCATGTGTCCTTTGCAGACATGTCCATTAACCTGAAAAGTGCTTGAAACCTATATTTGTTTCTACTTTCTTCACAGAATCACAGAATGGATAAAGTTGGAATGGACCACAGTGGGTCTCCTGGTCCAACTTTCCTGCTCAAGCAGGGTCATATTTTGACAGCTGTAATAAGAAGGTGTTGTTAAATACATACCATATGTACATTAGCACAGGTTGAAAAATTTTTATCTTATCACAGTCTCAGAAAAGTTCAACGTGATCTCTATGCTGTCAGAAAGGAAAGAAGTCTACACAAATATAAATATTTTATTCTTCCGGTGCAACTGCAATTAAAATAAAACACGGAACACTAATGTGTTCTTTATGTCACCATCATTATGAAAACATGATCTGGGGTTTGAGGGAGGTTTTTTGTTTGGGCTTCTTTTTGTTTTTTAATGTGGGCATTTTTTTCATTGAGATATTCAATTTGTTACACTAAAACAAGAAGAAGTTGGTTTATTAAGAAAATGAGATAATTTCCTACAAAGCTGTGACTTCAAATGCAAAAGATCATGAACTCAGAACTAGCTCTGAATAAAAGAAACAATGACTTTAGGGAAAAGAATAAAAAAAATATAAGCAAATAAGCTTGTTAACTTTGGGATCTTGCTAATGAAGTTCTCACATGAAGTTAATCATGAGAGCCTCAGGCTCAAGTGGCTGGTCTGAATCAGATCCAGTGATGAACTAGCTACTCCACCAGAGAGAGGGATTTTTTCCCAAAAGGAATATATTTTGTCACAATGATCTTCTGAGCTTTACATTGCAGAGTATCAGTGGACTTCTTCTCACTACCAGCAATGTTTTCCAGCCTGCCAAGTGTCACAGGAATGACATTAAGGAGTTTGGACAGGGTGCTGGAAGCATTATATCAGGATCTTCCGCAGAGATTTGCAGGATTCACATCACATGCTGTGTGATACTGTACCAAAACATAAAATAGCTGTGCCTACACTGTTTTCCTCAAATGGATCTTTAGCTTGCTTTCCAGACAGTCTCCTCTAGAAACTCAAAGACCGCCTTTAAAAGAAATGCCCCGAAGTTTTGTACCTTAGCTGCTTCAGAGGAAGGTTTCTGAAGTTAGTATGTCTCCATATGACATCCTGAGGAGCAGGGGCTCTGGTCAAGCATATGCTGAATAGATTTGAACCCAACTAGATGCTGATCAGACACCTCTTCCATGTACTCTGTTGCAAGGAGCAGCACTAGCATCTGTGGCTAGTGACCATGACAACTTGTGCCTCCTTCCTGCCCCAGAGAATAAGTAAATTTTCTCATGGTGTTCAGATTGTGAGACCAGTGAGACCTCTAAAAGTCAGGGAGGAGCCATGATGCTCCTGATGTGGAAGCAGGGGCTCACATTCCCCACACGGCATCCTCCTCCCCAACACCCAGCACAGGGGACTGGTGGTGTGGCTTCCTGTCACACCTGACCCAGCAGGGAGAAAAATGGTGACAAGCCTTCCAGAGAGACACTCAGGATGCTGTTTGTTATGCTCTCTCTGCCGGCAAGCAATTTCATCAGAAACCTTTGTCATATAAACATCTTCTGTTCTTGCCACCTGCACAGCAACACAGTTTCTCCAGTTCATTCCTGTTTACAAACTTCTGTGTTTTAAACCTCAAGAAGAATCAGCTGACAGAAGATTGTGCCAAAATTACAAAATCAGAGTAAAATATATCTTTTGGGTAACTGCTTTATCAGCTGTGAAACCTCCATATTTCCTTTCTTCAAACAGGGGAAAAGCCATTGAGCTCCAACACTTACAGCAGGGCTGATGTTTAGGAAATGTTCAGAAATGCCCCTTGGGCAGTGATCACTGAAGTCACAGCCTGGAGCAATCCTAAGGACTCTGTGCAAGCTCTTTATTCTCACTTATTCATCATTTCTTGTCTTACGTAAGAGCCCAGACTGGCCTCTCCAAATGACCCAACACTGACCCTTCAAATCTTCCTTATTTAGCCTTGCTGAAGTGTTTTTCTGACTGTAAAACATTATAGGCTGATTCATTAATGCCTGTGAGATGCATTTTTATGGAAGGGATAACGGAACTATGTAAGGGTTCTTGTCCTTTATTAGCTACTCTTACTCTCAGTTTCAAGCAGCTCAATTCTTCCCATAGCAAGAACTGTCAGAGGTTGATCAGGTCCTAACCTGCAGTGAGGTGGGGTTTTTACCCCATTGCTGTATCAAAAAAAATGTGAGTGTGGTCAAAGAGGGATTTTCCTTGCCCTCTCAGCCCAGCAGATTTATCAGCTTAGACTGCAGAAGCATCTGCCACCAAGCAAAAGCTCAGCTGCAGCAAGGACATGCATTTCAGGTTCAGCCAAGACCAGATGGTTTTTATCAGCTTGTGCAATAATATTTTATGGTAACTGTTGTTACCCCACCCTGTCTAGAGGCCTTTTAGCCATGTTTCCTCCTGGACATTCTGGAGACAAGGTTGGGCAGCCACCAATTCCTGCCTGGCCTCAGCCTCACTTTGACATCTACACTGCTGAGGCAGTGGCTGTCACGCCTTGTGAGTTAAATTCAGATTTCCCATCTCATCACTCATTTCAACAAAGAATGACCCTCATTTTCATGAAGCGATTATAAAAATTCACTGCAACCTAATAGCATGATTGAACCCAGAACTAAACTAACAGAGAAAAAGCATGGGCATGAAGCAAAATCACAATGATAATTTGCCCAAAATACAAACCAAACAAATCAGATCATGGAGATTGCTGACCTCACTGAAACAGCATCAAAACCCATGGATGTTTCCAAGCATGGCAGAAGGCATTAATGGCATAAGAAGTCTCTTGTGCCTTGCATCTTCTTCACCCATCACAGTGACTCCTAAACAGGTAGGAAGTGCTTTCATTCAGCTCCTTCAGTCCTCATAGCTCCCTGCCACTGTAAGCAAAGAGCCTTCCATGGAAGAGCAGCGATACTTATCGAGGAACTGGAGCTAATGCTTCTCAGATATGGGAGATCAGGTACACTATAGAACAAGATATAGGTGTGCAATTCCATGGTTTCTACAATGTTTCATTAAGGGATAATGATTCCAGACTGGATGCCATCAGGAAATCCCATGGAGATTGCAGAGCATGTGCTCCCCTGCCTAACAAAGCTCCCACGTTGAGTATCTTCATTCTTCATATCATGAGTCAGTGGATCCTGGTCAAATAAGAGGATATGAACCCACACTGCAGTGTGAATGCTTGTCACCCAAAACTTTGCATAAAACCACCAAATTAATTCCAGAACCATCAAAGTGTTCTTCAGCCTTGTCAGAACTCACTCCCTGCGTTGCCATGGATTTCAGTGGGGTTTTGAACTGGACTAAGAGCAATTACAGGTTGGACTGGCTTTGAATTAACAGCTCAGCACTGAAACAAATCTCCTGAGAAGATTTTTATCCATTTCTGTATGTCAGGCTACTATGGGATGTAGTTCTCTTCCGTTTATTTCTTTGTACTAAAATTCTAGACTTACACCACCAAGTAAAATATATTTAGGAGCATATGAAAATGAGCATATGAATAGAAGCAGCATAAGGAGAATACAACTTCCAGAGTGCTGGTTTTGTCTCAGGTAGAATGAATTTTCTGCAGAGAGGTTGGAATGGGGCTGTGCTTTGGATTAGTGCAGAACACAGGGTTTAAAATATAATGATGTTTATGTTACTGCTGAGCAGGTTTTACACAGAGGAAAGGCGTTTTCAGCTCCTGATACTGTTATGCTAATGAAGAAGTATGGGGTGCATGAGAGGCTGGGAGGAGACTCAACCAGGATAGGTGATCCCAACTGACCAAAGGGATATTTCAAACCATATGACATCATGTTCTGTATATAAAGTGAGGGGAAGAAGGAGGAAGTGGGACATCTGGAGTGATCCCATTTGTATTCCCAAGTAACCATGACATGTGACAAGGCCCTGCTCACCTGGAGATGTCTGAACACCTGCCTGCCCATGGGAAGCAGTGAATTAATTCCTTGTTTTACTTTGCCTCTGTGCAGGACTTACTTTTCCTATGAAAGTGTCTTTCTCACAACCCACAGGTTTTCTGGCTTTTGTCCTTCTGATTCTTTCCCAATCTTACTGGTGGGGGAGTGAGTGGGTGGCTTCATGGCACTTGGTTGCTGACTGAGGTTAAACCATGACACACAACTGCTTAAATTTTTCTTCAGAGTTTTTATGAATCAATAATTTCATTATTTACTCTATATTTTAGAACAACTTTTTATGTTTGCTTATTGCATCCATTGAGGACCCCAATATGACTCGCTGAAACTTCTGCTCAGAAATTTTCCTCATAAGGATTTGTCATTCACAGCTTAACAGCGACTTTAATTACATGCTTTAATGTGCTCTGATTCACAGCTAAATGCTTCTAAAAGGAGGTCTTGGACAGATGCATCCACCCTCTGCAACAACGCTTGAGACAGAAAGGGGTAAGACCCAGCAGTCTCAGTGTGCAATGCCCTGGGCAGAAGCCTTCTTTGGAGAGCCCCATCAGCACAATTGCAATGTCATAGAATCAATCATAGAAAGGCTTGGGTTGGAAGAGACCTTAAAGATCATCTCATTCCAATCCCCCTGCCATGGGCAGGGACACCTTCCATCAGACCAAGTTGCTCAAACCCCATCCAGCCTGGACTTGAACAGTGCCAGGGATGGGGCATCCACAACTTCTTTGGACAACTTGTTCCTCTGCCTCATCACCCTCACAGTGAAGAAGGTCTTCCTAAAATCTATAACTCTCCTCTTTAAAACCATTTCCCCTTGTACTATCACTATAGACCCCTGTAAAAATGTTTCCAGGTGCAAGCTGAGCCAAGGATGAATAGGCGTAGTGAAGGCTGGGACAGCAGCTGTCATTGCAGGGTCAAGCCATGCCAGTGGCTGCCAGAACCTACTTCCAGCTGTGGAACAAATGCCTCCAAGAGCTGCCTTTCTTGAAGCAGCTTTAACTAGCAGATGCACGTCTCATGGAACTGCTATTTTTTTGTGCTTTTCTTGCAATGGAAATATATAGAAATTATGCCAAACGACACACCAGTCAAGCAGCTCCTGGAGAGGAGGCACCATTTCCTAGCACCTGGTTTCCCCATAAGATTCACATTTTGCTGGTGTTTTGGGGGAGTTAAGTTTTCTGAGGCCCAACTCTTCCAGGCTAACCTGGAGTGTCAGAGGGAATTTTAATGTTCTTGGTCAGACTTGCCTGAGGAAGATGAAATATGGCATCCTTTTCTCCAGGCCTTTATATACATGATTTAACTAAAGGCAAAATCTCCCTTTCTCACCTTTCTTGCCTGTGGCTGTCCAAACTTGACATTATTTCATTTTTAGCAAAGTTATATATATATATACATAATG
Source organism: Chloebia gouldiae (assembly GCA_003676055.1). Lineage (NCBI taxonomy): Eukaryota > Metazoa > Chordata > Aves > Passeriformes > Passeridae > Chloebia > Chloebia gouldiae. The sequence goes on along the minus strand of QUSF01000001.1, from coordinate 21,915,599 downwards.
TAAGTGGAATGATCAAGATGATGGAAAACATGAGATCTGTAGTATTTGTAGTCTGATAGCACATAGGCATCCAAAGATAAGTCATAAAACACAGTTGCCCAAGGCCATCTCCTGCACCACTTAAGCTCTTTCCATTTCCATTTCTCTTTTGTACACAGGAATACTACACCTCTTGCCCAGGGCACTAGCCATGTTATTGTCGTTATTGAGTGGGAATCACAAAGACAATTGAAAAGGATCTGTGTTCAAAAAAGAAAAATAATTCATTTTCCTTGTCTGATGCTTTGTTCCACAGGATGTACAGCAACTACAGAGGAAGCAGTAAGTTAACTCCATTTGTCCTCAGTCCCAGAGAGTAGCTCTCACTCATCTGTGTTTTCTTGAGTCTACGGTACCACATAGTGTTTCCCAAAAACGTGGTTTTATGTTAGTACAATAAGTACCAGCCCAAAAAAATCTTTTCATCAGAGGGATTTTGCATCCTGTTTGATTCAAAGAGCAGGGATGTAAGAAATGTTCAGGCACAAACTCAGCCTTATGGGCAGGAGTAAGACTGAGTCAGCATGGAGTTCAAACAGTGTCAAAGTTTAAATCATGTACACCACACAAACCTGCTGTTAATCACAGGCTTCCTGCCCTTACATTCATCCCCTTGTACCTAATAACATAGCAGCAGGAATAGTTTTACACAGCTGCAGCTCTCTCTTGTATTTGCATTTTGGGGATCATTAAGTGCTGCCAAAAGCAGAAATATGGTTGCATCCCCGTTTAACTCTTCAGGTGAGCACAGGAAGTGGAAAATACTCTCACAGAAACCTGGCACAGCTGGCAGAGGGAAGGCAACTGCCCCCACTGTTAGGGGAGCAGCCCAACTCCTGGCTGAGTCACTGGTGGCTCACCTCTGATCAGAGGCTGCCAGCCAGGAAAATTCTCCTGAATTCACTTCACCCTCCTGGTAAGTGAATGCAGATCCCACTTCCAGGACACGGCTTTCTAGAATGCTATTAAAGAGCCCATACTCCCAAAGTGGACATGCTGCCCCCCTCTCCATCCCACCCTCCACGTGCTGTGACAAGTGTCTTGGACCATTGCTGCTGTCAGCACACATCCCACCAATGCTGGGAATTGAGCAGCTAGATGTTGAGAGTGCTGGGAGTTGATCCTTGATGCAGAGCTCAGATGACACCTGCAATTTGTGTATATTTGTCACTGAAATTAGTTTCCACAAGGTCTTATTTTTACTTATTTATTGCTCTGCATTTTTGTATTGTTGATGGCTTGAAAAAAAAAAAACTAGCAGGAAAAAAAAACACAGGAGCAAAAATATAGAATTAAACTGCTTAAGCTGACAAAGTTTTAAATTTATGTAGCACTGCATCCATGAGGGCATTTAAGCACAACAAGGACAAACTAAGAACCTCCAGACTTGAGGAAGCTTGATTCATTACTTACAGATTACTTATAATATAAGCATTTTTTCTTTTTTTTTCTTTTGTTTTTGGGGGATTTTTCTTCTGTTTTTGTTTTTTGTTGTTGAGAATTGTGTTACAGCCTTTCTATAGGTAGAAGCAACCCTTAAGATATACTTACTACTTCTTTGCTTTTTTGTATTTCTTCACCACATCTTCAATTGCAATAAGTGCTGTCATATGAGAAGAAGTTTCCTTCTTCTCATTTCTGAGCTGCAACCAAATTGTTTTGGGCTGTTTGTTTTTGTGTCTGTGCATGACTACGGGTTTTTTCCTTTTTTCTTTTTTTTTTTTTAAGTAGGCTACGTACCTCTGTATCCAAAGCAACCAATCTCTGGTTAATGATTCTCTAGAAATTCGCACAGAAGGTTATTTGTTTTCCCAAGAATTTGTGAGAGAAGCTTCTTAAAATTAAAAGAAAGATCCACTCTAAACTTATGAGATAAGCAACCCAAGGAAAGCCCACAACTAAACAATTTGAAGAGGGGTTTCAAAAGTCCTGTTTGAGGTTTGGTTTACTCTTCCTTTTATGGGAAGGAGGAGTACCCAAAATTGAATGTCAAAGAATGTCAAAGAAGCAATATCAATACTTGCTGGAACTGGTTTAGAATTTGACCAGCTGGAATAATACAAAGAGTGAGAATAAATAGTCAATTTATCATAGGAAAAGGAGGGTGATCTTGGCTTTATTTAATATATTTACAGTACTCCAGAAACATAATAGGAGAGTTGTCACAGCAGCAGGACAATCATACAAGATTAGGTTAGAACCATGCCAAAGTAGCTGTATCTAGTTTTTCACTCCAGCACAGACAACTCTCCACTACAGGGCCCAATGGAAGAGAAGGGCCAGATCATAAGGACAACAGACTCTCTGGTCTCTGCAATAATCAGTATTCACATCTTTACTCTCAGGGGGCTATCATTTGACCAAAATTGAGCTATGCTGTTCCAAGGAGAACCCCCTACCAACATAATGTATAATTACTGGCAACAAAACATTGGGCTTCTAGAACTCTAGGAAAGAAGATGATAAAAATTAGAATAGAGAAATTGGGGTTTTCCTCTTCTTTAAGAAAAAAAAAAAATTACAGCTCAAATTTTCCAGAATGCTGTTGCCTCAGGTACATGACCAGCATGAAGGTATTCAGTTCAGAGAAGCAGAGTTTGCCTTAGATAAAAACAGCTGTAAACATCATTTGATAATTGGAAGTGTGAAAATTACAAATGTTGCAAGTAATTACAGAACAAGTGTAATCAATTTCCCCAATGTAACAGGGATGTGATGCAATTATAGAGAGGAAGGCAGAAAGCTCCTCTTGCTGATACAAGTTGCTTCTCTTCTATTTAGTGTTGACTGTATAAAACATTGCTTTAATTTTTCACTGAAAGTTTCCTTATATTACAACAGCTTAGTAGAGGCACTTAATCTAACAGGAAAAATTTGCATCTCACCTTATACATCATTAAAGTCTTGAATTACTTCTGTTGAAAGCCTTTGCTCAAGGATTTTTGGAAGCTTAATTCTCCATTCTTTATTATTTTTTCTAAGCAGTTCTGAAGAATTAAAAGAGGTCAACCAGGCATAAATTTCTACCATGGAAATCCTGCTGATATCCTCCAAGTTATTTTATTCTTAGTTATCATTTCTCCTCATTTACTTCCTACTAACATAAGACTCACCAAAACATTATTCCTAGTACATTTTAAAAGGAACTATTATTCCCTTGCCCTTTCTGCTATTATTAGCTCATTTAATGACCATTTCCTTGGTCACTAAGACAGCTGGGCAGTCTGACCTAGCTTAACCTTCACAAAATAAATAATTCTTCGCATTTAAGTCAGAGTGTCAGCTGTGGCTTATTCCAGATTTAATTACTCCTTCAATTTGCAAATCTAGGGAGATATTGTCCTATGTTTATCATAATTCATTAGAACTAATTGCAGTATCCTGTTTTCCCCCGCTGCCTAACTAACCCTCAGTCTGAACTTCCCTCTGCTCCCTTTCAAAGCCTTTTTCTTTAAGAGTCTCTCTGAGCTCAATCTCTGCAAAAGCCATTGTTCCTATTAACTTCACTGGAGTTCATTCCACTCTTCGCTTGGAGCAGATGAAGAACAAAAACTCTCATGATGATAGGCAATGATCTATCACTAAGGTCACCAAATAAGCTGAATCTAAGACAACTTAAAACTGATGCAGATTTGGTGGATATAGTGATGCCTCAGGTTCTAGCTTCTATATTTTTCAGATTCTGTACTGCTTTAGTGTGTAGATCTGAGCTTCATATTAAGGGATAGTAAGCTCTCTCCTTGGAGTAGACAGACAAAACATTTCCTTCTCTAGCTGAGGACAAAGGGCAGCCAATCCAAATTTCAGGCCCAAGAGCATAAACTACGTGGACTGAAGAGAGAAAAACAAGCATGGGACTTCATATGCTAAAGCTATAACTGGACAATGAACTCCAATATGCTAATGGACCAGAATGTATAAAAGTGTTAGACCCCATGGCTGGTCATCCAATTTGTGACTATTTTGGGTTCATCTTGGGTGTAGCCCTGGCTGGGCTCTTGTACTGTCCAAGATATATCCATTGAGGCCTTCTAATAAATACCTACTTTATTCTTTAACTCTGTCTAGCTTCTGTTCTAGGTCAGCCTTGACGAGGCATCAATGGGATGGCTGAAAAGCAAGCCACGTCCTGTCTGGTGGCAGCCAAGAGGAGCAGTGAGTCCTGCCTGCTCTCAGCTCACCTGGGTCAAGCCTGCTCTCCAAGCTGACCTGCTGCTGCTGCTTACAGCATCCCTCTGGATTTTGTCCCTCCATGCTGACATGTGAGCACTCATAGGACAATTTGGTTCAGAGAAGTTTAAACCATTCCTGAATAACACAGTTATTATTCACAGCAGTACGGTTGAAGTTCAGGCCTCTTCCTGGCTTGGCGGGTTTTGGTATCTTGTTTACTACAAAATGAAGCCATTTGTTAGGAGGTTTGTTTTCATATCTCCTTGGCATTCTCCTTGTCAGTGCCCTTTAGGTGTGCACATACCTTTATTAGAATTTTTTCTTGACAACCACAAGCGCTGAACAGATGCCTGCAAATTTAAAATTAACTTGACTGGTGTTCTGGTTGCAGCGAAGTCCGAGTTCAGTGTGAACTTGTCTTCTCCCTGGCTGGTTTTCATATTACATATTTCAGCTCTACTGAAAATATTGCTGAAAACAGTAAACAAATAATTTCCTTGATATTTTTGTTTGTGCAATGAATCTTACCTATTTCTAAATTGCTGTACTTCACGTTATCAGCCAACTGAAGAAGCTGATTTATAAAATTGCTACTAGTGTCTAAAGGGATAATAAAGGCTATCACTAACAATTTATACTTCTAATGCTCATAGCTTTTTTCTCTTATTCTAGTGCCATATTTCTACAGCTGCTTGATGCATTGAAAAATGTTTCTGCTATTCAGCAAGGATCTCCATAACAGCCATTATTCACTTCAGCAAAGCCAGACATATATTGTGTGGTAAAGGGAATAAATCAGCCCCAAAGGCCTGCCCAGGTATCCAAGTCCAGGCAGACAATCCCACTATGAGGCTGTCAAGGAAGCCAAAATCACAGAGATTTGTTTGGGCTCAAATTAGCCCTGAGGAGATGGTGATGTTTGTTTCTCAAAACTGTCCCCACTGCACGGAGGCATTGGTAGATCTCAAAACACAGGAGGATTATAGAGACAGCTCTGCTGTTCTTAAACTTTCTACACCTCTGGTTTGGCACAGGGAAGTTGCAGTACCTTCCACATGATGTTGGGATAAAATGTGCATTCATAAGCATGGAGTAATCAATGCCAGCTTGAGACTGCTGAAAAAATGGTGACAGCTCCATACTTCTAGAGAAGTATTAGTATATTAGTATTGTATATTAAAATATCATCTATTTCTCTAAATAGATTTATAGCTTTTCCTGAAGCAGAACACAGGCATCCTCTCCTGTACCTGTACAACACAGATCCTCTTTGAGTCAAAATATGTCTTTTATTCTACTCAGACCAGTTTCATTACCTGCAGCCTTGTCCATAGCTGATTTCAGACTACCTGAGCTAGAGGGAATCTGACAGAATTTCTCTGAACTTGGAAGAAAAGCACTACTACCCTGACCAGCAATTTCCACATAGGTTGCCCAGCCTCAGGACACAACAGAGATCCAAAAGCTTTCCCTGCTGCCCACATTATAGCCAAATCCCTCTAGCTCAGAGTCAATATTGTCTAAGAAAAATGAGACAATAAAATTTTCATCTTGACTTTCAAAACATTGTTGATTAAGCAATACTATTATCTTATAACGTAATAGGATCTGGGTGACATAATTCACAATGAGTGGAGACAGCTGAGCTTCATTTGAAATTATCTCATTTCTAGACAATCAGGTTTTTGATTACAGCTATGCCTGAAGTTGTCCATTCTCTTTCCTCTGGATGCTTGGCCACCCAAAACAATCATTTACTCTTGATCATGTTTCTATTGCTGAACAAACACAAGTCTGGTGTTTAATTTATGAGCAAAAATGCTGCAGGATATGAAGATGCATGAAATAGGAACATGAAGATCAACAAGATATTATTTCCCTGATAATAGGTAGTCCTGCAAATAAAAACTTGCAACTGTTAGGCCCAAAATTTAACTGCACTAACTTGTCTCAGCACCATTTCATAACTCTGCATTACAAAAAACTTTATAGGAAGACAGGTTTTAGTGGTGTCTCCTGTTCCACAATTAAAATACATTTTCCCTTCCTGTGTTCCAGAACACTTACAGTCTTTTTCCATGTTATACAAAATTCTTCTACAAGTCCTTGACATAAAAATCAAAATTAGATCTTCTAAAATGTAGCAAAATTGTAGCTCCTTCACTCTTCCTATAAGACCCCCACACATCCTTTGGTCAAGCCCTTAGTAAAACACACTGTAATCATTGAACACATACATGCAGAAGCAGTCAAAATCTTCTAAAAAAGAGGAAAATGAACACTCTGTAGGAATTTATGAGATTGAAGAGGATTCAACTATAATAAAATTTGAGAAATGTGCTGGATTTTATCCTAAAGTTTGTGTATGGATTTGAAAGTGGGAGTAATACATAACAAAGGAAGTTAAATGCAGCTCAGGACTCCAGGACATGCTGTTCCATTTGCAGCTTAGCTCCACAACACAAATAATCTTTCTTCTGCAAAAGGAAAGGCTGAAACAAAAGGCAGAGACTGTTTCTTTTCTTTTCACAAATGACAATTCTTGACTTTAAACAAGCAATACCAGTCAGAGAGGAGCTGCTCCATGTGCAACTTTCTTACTTTAGATGTAGTGGCCAGTTTCCCCATACTATGGCTGCAAATACTGGCTTGAGAAAAGCTCCCACCCTAGACCCTTTTTATAAATATGCAGTGAAAAACAAAGGAAACTGTAGTGTCAGAAGGGAATTAGGATTCAGACACAAATTTCTACAACCAGACCTAGGAGTAGTGGGGGCTGGGAAGAAGTATCTACTTATTTTTTAAGTTTTAAGAATAAGTTGGAAGTGCTCACAAGGCGGCGACATATGAAAATCTGTGTCTGTTATTTTCTCCTCTGGCTATATATCCTTCCTCCAGACAACATATGCATTTTCTTTATCTCCTATCATTGTCATTTAAAATAATACAACATGAGAGATTTTTTCTTGTGCTTTATTACCTCTACCATCAAATGACGTGGCTTAAGCAGTTCTTTATTTTAAAACCCTTGTCTCCTGCATCCAGATTACCTTCTCTTTCTTTCTTTTTAAGTACTATCCTACATTTTCGATTTTGCATTCAAGCCTCCTTCTAAGTACATTTCATCAGACTGCTCAAATAGAGTTGCCTCTTAAACCAAATAGGAAGATATATTAATACTTGAGCAATACAGTGCCATTTCATCTAATGCGTAAACTCATTCGGATTGATTTCCCAAGCTAAAAAATTAAATGTTCAGAAATTGATAACAGTGAGGCAGAAGTGCAGCAGCAAAGATGTGGCAGCCAGAGACCTCCCAGAGTGCTAAAGAGGTGTATGATGACACACTCCATGAAGGACAAGCTGCAGGGAATGGCAGCCCCACTGTAGCTTGGCAAATTCTGGAGTGGGACAGGGCTGGGAAAGAGCGATGTGAATGATGAGCAAAGGCAACTCCATGGAAGATTTTAAAACATAAATAAGAGCAATAGTTAGTAGTTAATAGAATAGTTAATAAAACTGATTCCATTGGTGGGGGGGGGGAAGCATCATAAAAATTGCATCTCTTCTCAAATGACTTAGACTACAGTTAGACTACAGTAATGTGAGCAAAGAACTCGAGGACACTGTTTTGTGGATTGTTTCCTGTTCTTTAAAACAGCTCCAGGTATGATGAAATTATAAGAAAGAGGTCATTTTACTCTGTCATCTTCCTATGGGAACCTTTACTTCCCTTCACTAATCTTTTCTGTTGTGCAGACTTAATTTTCTTTAAACAGCAGGACTTTTAACTCAGACTTTTCTTGTTTCAATACAAGTTGTTACAAAGGTTATTTTCTACAGAAGGGGTTCTATATTTTTGGCTGAATTTCAAAATGAAGAATAATTTTTTCTGAAAATATGACAGTATTAATAATTTTGTCAAAAAAAAATTCAAATTTCTGAATGTTAATTGATTTCATTCATTGAATTTCACATGTTTGTTTTCTGATTTTGGGGAGTTTAGAAAACACCAGAGCATTTTTCATTCAGACAAAGATAAAGAAATCTTGTTTGACATCTTGTCCCCCTATTCTCTCTTACAGTTTGAAGGTTTTTCAGGTAAGTAAATGATAAATAATACTGTTATTTTCAGCAAAGTGTTTCTGTAACTGATGAGAAACATCTTAGGTTGGAAAGAAGTGTGGGAAAAATGGAAGAAGAAAAAACGATGACATTGTTCTCTTTACCAGAAACCAGCACTGATAGGAGCTGATGCTTCTTTATTTCCAGCTCATCCTCTGTTAAATTTTGTCTGAACTTGAAATATTATTAATTCCCTCTCTGGATCAAATATTGGGCTGATCTGCATGAGGAACTTTACACAATTACCCCTTTTCATGACACTGAAATATCTGGTTGAAAGCTCATGGAGATCTATAAGACTTCTTCAAATAAAGTCAATAGATTTTGCATCAGATCTAAAATGTTGTTCTAGTAGCAAATGACTTAAAATAGCTTCAATAGTGTCAATGGTTTTTGCCTGACAACGATTCAATGATTCCCACATGAAATGTGCTCAAATTACAGGTAAAACAATATCCTCTTCCTTCCTTTTTTGACAGAAAATCTCCCTGATGTCTGAAGTAATTTTATGTACTTTCTATAAACATTCTGAAAGTTTAGGAGATCAAACTGGTTCATGCTGGTAAAACTTTGAAGTTTCATCACCAGCATGATATTTCTGCAATATTCAGCTCATGAAGGAAGGAAAGGAAGAAGTGCTTATTACAGTCCTCCCTTACATCCGTTGCCATGAAATCTGTGCATGAATAACTGGACGAGTGATTGTGAGTGTCTTACGTCCTTACAAAGACACCAGAGAGGTGTGAGACCAACAGAGATGAGGAGGCCTGCAACATGTGCAGAAAACCTGCTTGTTTCCTGGCCTAGCAGCAGTGAAATTATATAAAAGATGACCCATTCCATCACCATGTTTGTTCTTGCAAAATGAAGGCCCTGCAAACTACAGCAGGAATCTCTGAGACACTGGGAGATTAGTCCTTAGAGCAAAGATATATTGTAATGCCATACATCAAGTGACTTGGGGAAACAAGAATAGGTGGTGGTAGATGAAAATTAAAGAATGGCTATGGAAAGAAATATGGTAACAGAAAAGGAGAGTTCAGAAAAAAAAAAATAGCCCATGATTCATAAGCCCTGCTGGTTTCAGTTGTCAGCACACACTACACAAAATTCTCTCTTTAGCAAAGAATTATGAGCAGATGTAACTGAGGTAATGTTGCCTTTGCCAGGCTGATGGTCTTGGAAGGCTTCTCTCCTAGAAAATATCATATAATAGCAGAGATTTTATTTTGAAAGAGCTTAAAGAGAAAACTTCTTTCTCCCCTCTTATGTTTTAACTACCTACCAACAAAGATTTCCACAGGATTATAAATTTTATCCTAAAAGAGCTTTATAAAGAGCTTGTGGCAGCCCATTTCCATGTGGGACCAGCCTTTGATGTCTTAAGGTTACACAGAAATTGCCAGGGAAAGATGACTGTAAGGACAGCTTCAATCAATAACGTTACCATGATTGATTTTCACTTGCCTTTGATCCCATGTATAAGTAGCCTGTACCCATTCTTGTGAAAGAAAAACCAAGTGCTGCAACCTCTTCTCCCTATGATTATTTTTATACTGGAGATTTGATACCTCAAGTAGTCAGCATGACTAGCATTCTCTGTTTCACCAAGCAGAGAGCTGATGCATTCCCCTCTCCCAGGGCTGAACAGCAGGTCCCTAACCTCATGCTGCTGGAAGATATACTGAAACAAAAGACTTTTCTGTCTTTTCTGACTTTCCTGTATTTCAGATAACTCACTGGAGGACAGAAGAAAGGGATGTGAAATTTACTATATAGGATGAATGGACAGAAATCTGTCTTTATTTTCGATAAGTGCAGATATTTTTAATCCTGGAGTTCAATACAGACCTGGAACTTCCATAGATTAAAGCAATCAATTAAAATAGATGTGCAGAACGTAATGTATTTCCCTTTGCCTCTGATGAAAGGTCTTAGTCTATCCTTTGTACAGTGCTCAGGGCACTTCAGGGTCTTTGAAAGTTCTCCATCAGTCTTCTCTGGCAGGTCCCATGGCTGCTGGTGAATCATTCTTGTTAGATAAGACCAGAATCTCTATTTGAATTTTAATTATTGCTTTTGGCATTTAGGCACTGCACAAATACCTAAATCAGGAATATGATCAGGCTACCTACATGCTGGAGTACCAAACCCATTGTGTTAGGTCACAGATATTTTCAATTAACCTTCAAGGTATCTGGATTTTTACATTTAAATTATATTTCTATACTTTTTCTCCAAATACTTCTGATCATTCACCTATCCCTCTTCTCTACTCCCTGTCTCACTGTCAGGGATAAACTGAAATTCTCCCAGGCAGAAGTAGAGTGGCAAGTGCTAGAGTGGTAAGAAAGGCAGCTTTCTCTGTAGTTTGCACTGGGATTGTGGGCAGTGCAAAGGTATATTTTGAGCAATTCAAAGACAACTCATCCATTTCATTGTAAAGTAATGTATTACTCTGACTTGAAATATCTTTTGTTATTTTTGAGTCTGCAGAAAAAAATATCCCAAAAAAAAGTGAAGTTTTCATAGGTGTTCATTTTGATTAATGTCTCTAGGTGGTGGGAAAAGGAATAATTTGTCTCACTCTGCATTATTTTCAGATTGACTTGTTATGAAAGGGAGGCTTAAGCTGTGACACTTACCGTCCATCTGCCCATTCATCTGTTGAGCTGTCTGTCAGTCCCTCCTTCTCAGTAGTTTTTGAGCTCACTAGCCACTTTCAGTCAAATTTGACAAATGGCATCATAAAATCAGTAGTAGGTACCAAATTAGAGCATCCACTGAGGAGGGGATGCCAGCAGCCAGCTGGCCAACAAGCATGTGAATGCTGCCCAGCCAGTGAGCAAGGGATGCCTTACACAGGCCAACAGGCAGGAGAGACTGGGGACATTGCTCTGGTGATGTGCAAAACATCTGTGCCACCTCAGCCACTAATGGAAGACTTGTTAGTGTGACAAACCCACTCTGTACCTGCCTGGCTACTCCATGAACAGCTGCACACAACCCCTGCCTGGTATGAGTGTGAGGGATTGGCTGCTGGAGGGGAGGGAGTGTCCCCTCTGGGTCCTGCACTCAGCTGAGCTGAAAGACAGGAGAGATTCCTCTTTCCCTCGAAGAGAAGCAACCAAGCTCCCTTCTGGTGGAGGAGCCCCCACACACACACAGGGATGAGGCAGGCAGGAGAGCAAGCTGGAGAGGCAGAGGCCGGGACTGAGAGTCCTAGGCAGAGCAGGGAGACAGTAAATAGGCAGGTGCTACACATGGGGAGAAAGGCATGTCCTCAGGGCCCAGGGTGAGAACTCTTTGGTGCATTTGTTGCACCAAGTAGCTGCTGCATCACAGTCATTCAGCCTCTGGTCCAGGAACAACCTGGAGGTGAGGATCTACCTCACAAAGGCACAGCAATACTTGACTGTGCATCCCCTTCCTATTCATATTCTGATTCAGCCTGAGCTTTCCCTAATTTAAAATGTTCCATGTTGCAGTGTGTGTTCCAGTAAAACTTTTTTTTCCTGTTGTTCAAAGGCCATCTGGTGCTGCTAACATGCTTGGTTTAAATTAATTACTTAGGCAGAGTCACCTCAAGGCTCTGGCTGGCTCTAAGTGCCATGATTTTGTCCAAATGTTTCTGTTGTTATTTTCTACCTTCCTCGTGCATCACCCTACCTGCTGGTCAGGGTTTGAAACATCACACAGGGTCCTTGCTTTCTGTCGGACACAGCAGGAGATATGGGGAGAGGAATAGGTGACTTCTTCTTCCCCCTCCTTCGCTCTCAGAACCAATCTTAAAGGTGGAAAACTTATTTCTGGGCTAAACAGATGAATGCAGATATGAGCATCATGAAGCCACCCCAGGACATGTAGCATTCAAGGATTGATGGCATTGCCTTCCCTCATTTTTTATGTCATCTTCCCTTTTGCGTTCCTCTTGTGTCCCAACTGCCTTCCAAGTCAAAATGCCAGCCTTCACAATGATTCCAGCTACTCCAGCCTGGTTGTCAAAACTCCCAGAAATGTCTGGAAGCATCTACACAATATATGCACATTGTCAGCAGAGACCCTTGTAATCACGCAGAATTTGGAAAATAAAAAAAATTAAAATTTGGGGCAGAAATTACATGGGGCACAGCTACACAAGTTCATATGTGGGAGGGGTTTATTATATTTTATTTTTAGTTGTGTAATTATTTTATATTTATTTTCATTTTTATTGATATTTATTTTATGTGTATTTATGCATTTATTTTTATTGAGAAATAATAACTTGTTTTTGCTGTTCTTGTTCTTTTGACACAAAAATTATTGGTAACATGTTGCAAGCAACCAGGGTGGGGGGAGGGTATTGCTTCCTATAAAAAAGATAAATATAGGAAGAATCCAGAAAAGGAAACTAAAAGGGTAGGCCACCAATGAAAAAGGAGACTTCAAGTATAGAAGGAACAGGAAGAGATTATAGACAACCTGAGGCAACAAAAAATCTGAAGAACTAGGAAAATGAAAAAAAATATATAACTACAACTATGATAAAAGTATAATAATATATCATTCCATTGAGGGAAAAATATGGCGATCATAATAGGAGATCAAAATAGCTGTATTAGGTATTTTCTAAGCATCTGAAAATATTGATTGACTCATATAAAAGAGGAAATAATAGTAAATAACTTGCTGAAAAGCTCAAGGAGGTATAGATCTTATCCTCTTTTCTTCTGCATTCATAATAAATAGGAGTTGTGGATGTAGTTAATTTTGATAAGAGAGACATACACACTGAAATAGGCTTTGAAATGGTTTTGAAAGTGTTAAGGAAAAACAAACCAGAGTTCTTCAACATGGCACAGGCTGATCAAATCCACTCCTCTTTGAAGTGCTACCCAAAGTGATGTTAACAGATCTGCTGCAGAAAATGTGGGAGCTGCACTAAGCACTGATTTGGGGTTTTCTTCCACAGTACAATGGTCCCATCAAAGCATCAAGATCCCTGTACTACTAACAGCAATGACAAACCCAAACACAGTAGAAGTCATTATTTGGCCCTACCAGTGTTATTTAGGATACATCCCTAGAACCTCTTTTTCTAGGAGAAAAGGAATTATAACAGACTTGAAAAACACAGCTTGGGAGAAAAGACTAGAGGAGCCTCCTCAGCCTAGGAAAGAGAAGGGGAAGGAAGACACACTAATTCCCTTCTAACATTTGAAAAGCTTTTATAAAGAAAATTCTTACCCTTTTTTTTCAACTTTACTGGGGATATGAAAGGAAGAAATTAATTGGATTTAAAACAAAGGAGATTACTGTTAGCTGCTGCAAAACTTTTTAATTATAAATACAGTTTTACGCATACCAGATAGATAGATAGATAGATAGATAGATACATACATACATACATACATATATACATACATACATACATACATACATACATACATATAAATATATATGCAGCAGCAATGAGGAATTTACTCCTTTGGAGATTTTAAGACTGAATAGATTGAAATTTGTTAGGGACAGTGCATTTTTGACCACATTTTTGCAATTGCATGGACTAAATGACCTCTTAAAGCCTTTCCCATTATTTTTTCTTATTCCCATACAACAATTAGGCACAGAATTTTTCTTGAGAATCAAACCGTGGCATTTTCACTGACCTTATTTAAACTGGAAGTGGTTTATACCCTGTATGATGGCCACACTTCAAGGACTCTCTCAGGAGATGAAATGAAGCAGGTTATGCTAGCAAGGTGTCCATCTGAATCACTGAGATTTTTTTTAACAAGGTCTTGACATCTGCCAATACTCATCAGAAGGGAAAGAATAGCTTTGAAGAAGTCTGGCTTTAATGTGAGATTCAGCAACAGTGAAGTAGTTTGTGCCTTGATTTAGGCATGCATCCTTTTGGAAATGACATTTTGGACTCAAACCCCAAATTGCAAACTTTATGGTAAAGGAAGACCCACAACACTGTTTTACAGAACTTCAGTGAGTATTGTTTCTCTGTGGGAATTTGTTTATTCATTATGCTTCTTATGCTGGCCTGGTAAAGACCATGTAAAGTTGATTGTTCTTGATGCAAAAGCAAAAAATCCCTTGGATACAGAGAGTTGTCCCTGATGCCTTCCCTACTGACAGTTAAATAGAGTAACTGGTTCTTCAGATTCAGGGCTCTTAATTTCCCAGGCTGCCAGCACACCAGGTCTACTTGTATCAGTCAGGAGGCAGGAGTTCCCTGGTGGAAGGTAACTCAGTGTGACTGAGGTAAGCAGCTCAGATGTGGGCATGCACCCCACAAACGTCCCTCGCTATCAGGCACATCAACCGCTTCAGCCCAAAGCTGCCTTCCATCCTATGCCATCCTGGTGTTATCTTCTCTTCAGCGCTAAGAACTGAATCAGCCATTGCTAGAGGCTCAGGCTACAAGAGTCTTTATATCACAAAAGGAACCAACCTCACTACACTGAGATTTCTCTTCTAGTATTTTTGGTTGCATCTCCTCTCTAATGCTCCCTATCAGTCTTTTGGGCTTGTCATCAGTTGATGGTCACACAATTCATATCATACTAATGTCAGAAATAAACCTGAAGTGCAGTAGCTACCCTTGTTCCTCAAAAAAAAAAAAAAAAAAAAAAGAGTCTAGTTGGGAAATAGATGAAATTGTCTATTTATTAAAAAACAAACACAAGATGGGATCTGTGTTTCCTAAAGTTTTGAAGTTGTTCTGTAATATTGCTCTAGCACAATCTCCAAATGCCATAAAATGCTGAAGAACTAGAGACAGATTAAATTAAGGATATTGTGTTCTCAGAAATATACATTTTATTCATTTCAGTGTGCCAGGACAAAGTGAAGTAGCAGACAGAGCACCCACTGAAGGATGTGTTCTGCTTTTGATTATTTACTTCATTGTTTTAAATTACTGAAGTTGTTGTCTCCTCACAAGTTACTTTCCTAGAAAACCATAAATTAGTCTAGAAAATGCATTTCCTTCAACTTTAGTTTTGGTACATTAACCAGTGCAACCCTTTCAGTGTTTTCTAATCTTCTCAGTTAAATACGGTAAAGACATGCACAGCAGTCCATAAAATACTGGATTGCATTCTCAATATGCATAAGTCACAATTCCCAAAAGTATGGAATCAGTAATACCAAGCAAGAGAAAAATAGTCCCTATTAAAACACAAACTGCATAGTACCAGTAGTTTAGAGGAAACTGTGGAACAGGCTTCCATCATCAGCATCACTGCATCTTCAGTCAGCCATGTCTTTTGTGGGCTAAGTGCTCACTGAATATTTAAAACTTATGCTAAAACATTTAATAAATAATGCACTAAAGGTCTGATGATCTGTCAATGCCAACTACATCGGAAAATGTTAAGAAAAGGTAAGTGCTTTTATCACAGACTGTGCTCTCCACCAGTTTGTTGTTTGCAATCCATGAATAATTTGTGATTCTAAAAGTAATATTAAAATCCTTTCCCCAAGTGTATCTACACATATTGCACTGTACTGTTACGTTCTACAATATGAAATATTTACATAATTTGAATATTTTCTGTTTGATGGGGGAAGAGGAATTAGCAGTGGGGGAAAGTACAGAATGAGTAAAATATGTCATAGTTTTCTCAGACACTGCAAAGTACAGCAAACAGAATGAAGGCCATTCTAAAAGATCATTTCCTTGTGCTCTCAGTGGATTTGTTGCTCTTTTCTTCTTTATCAGGTTTTTTTTCTGGTTTTATTCTTATAAATTCTCTCTGTCTATAGATCTAATTCTTTCACATAAGAGGCTGCTCAAGATGAAAATGCATCAGTCAACAAAGAAGTTGCCACTGGTTTCAGTGGAATTGACATGTTTCACTGCCTGCGCAAAGATTTACAAAACTAATTATTTTCCAGTAGCACTGATTTTTGCTAAATGGCCAGTACTGAGGAAGGGTTCTGCTTGGAAACTGAACAGCATTTTGTATATTTTTTTGATATTTCAGTGTAAAAATTCCCACACAGTTCTCAAAATATCTTTTCCTTAAGAGCTTTAGCTCTAAAGACCTTGTGCCACCATGAGTCCTGGTGTGGTCAGTTGAAATCTGACAATGCTACGAGGTTTAGCAGAGTGATGAATCATTTAGGGGAGCTGATAACCCCTAGATAACCTCTTCATTAGGTTTCCAAGGGGTGATTGTAAAACTTGCATAACTACAAGATGTTACTGCAGATAAAGTAGATACATCTTCACAGATGCTACTCGGTCACAAAAATCTGGTCTAGCCTAGAGGAGGATTTCTGTCTTCCAGTGACCAGTAACCAGTCTTTCCAAACATTACCTCCCAGAAGTTCACCACATAGTAACAGGACACTTTCTCATCCTTCAGAATAAATTAATGTGGAAAATGAGAAAGACTGAGAAGTTCATTAGCAACTCAGATAAAAGGCTTGGATCAGAGATATTTTTGCTTTTCCATTTGAACACTTATTTCCATTCTACAGCCCTTTGTTTGTCTCTGTAGGCAGTAAAGTCCTCAGGACAGAGCAGCAGCACTCTTTTATGATATACATTTACAGTACTTCACACAATTGGACCTTAATCTATTAATACAGGACACTCAAACAGTAAATTTGGAATCTTTCTAAAAATGCTTTTTTCATTAAAAGTTGTACAGAAAAAAATCATTACACACGTGATACATGCTTGACCATTGTCTTGAACTAGTACTTGGGTCTATTCCTAACTTCTTCATGAGGTAAGGGTTCTTCTATTTCTCCATTCTGTTCCGTCCCTTACAAAAAGAGAGATAATATTCTGATTATGGATATTGTGTGCCTCCTAGGCCTGCATTTAGCGCTTAACCACATATTATTCTGAGATTTTATTAGTAAGATGTTGGGGGATATTTATCAAAACTTTGAATGTGTGTGTGTCTGTGTGTGTGTGTGTGTGTGTGCATATGCATGGCTACATGGATCTACAGAGTGATTTGTTCTGACAGCTATGCTGTCAAGCTACTGAAGAAATGCTAAAGAAATATGTAAACTGTGCTGAGTGAATGAGATAATGCTGTAAGACATTCCAGGAGCTTTTAAAGAACACCGATGAGAGAACACATCAAAAATTGCGATGAGCTAAAATAAAAGGGAGAGCAAGGCTACACAAAGCAGCAGCAATCCCCAAGGATGAAGGTCCTTCTGAGAGCCTCTTGTCTCCCAGTTTAGAAAGGGAGCCCACCAGCAATGGCTTCTGTTTCCATGGGACTCTGTGCTCAAGGCCGGGCCTTCCACCTTTCCCTTCTGCACAGTGTTTTCCCATTGAAGCTGCTTTGATCCAGTGCTCATCTCTTACTCTGTGTAAGATCATATGCTGAGTCTTGTACTCCTCTTACATTTTCCAGCCTGAATATTCATTCTTGCACAACATTTTTAATTACAGTGGTAATTAGACAGAAGACACTCAAACAGAAAGAGTAGAGAATGGAGGGGATGCAGGTGATTAACTCTTCCTAAAATGTACATTTTTCCAGAGAAAAATCTGGGGTCGTTGCAAGACAGACAAGAGCTCAAATCTACATCTAGTTTCCAAATGGACAGCTGAAAAGTCCCATTAGGGAAAAGAGATGTTAAGTGGCTAGCAGCTGCCACGGCACCCCAGATGTGACAGGAGAGGCAGCAAGCACTGACCACAAATTCCTAATTAAGATTAGCTTTGCCACGATCCATAGTTCAGCCATTTTCTCTACTGGAAGAGAATAATTGAAGCTGGAGCTTTGCAGCTAAAATTGCAGCCAGTGGTCTTTGATAAGGCAGCACATTCAATACTGCAGAGAGAGTAAAGGCATTTTGGAGACAGTGACATTTAAGACTGGCAAAGAGACTGTGGCAGCAACAGTGAGTATAGGTAGATTATTATCAGATTAAATATCATACTTTCAAGAAAATTGCTTTCCTTGTTATAAAGAAATTATTAAAATCAACAGAGTTTAAAGAACTTAATTTACTCCCCTCAGACTAAGGTGTTTACTTCCTGCATTGCTCCCAGCTTGCACTATTAAACTAGTTAAATCATTTCACTTTTAAAGCTAGTTTCTTGTTGATTTTATTTTGGCCTCTAATTCTATCTTATTGCAAATTGCAATAAAGCCTCAAGGCTTCCCAACAAGTCATGGGAGTCTAATACAGAGCACAATACAGATGTAATAAAGAGAAACCCACAGGTACAGACAAAAAGGCTTCTACAGATGAAACAAAGGGGCAAGAAAAAGACTGGGACTGCAGGAAGACACTGGTGATAATAATATAAATATTATTATATAACCATATATATTGTATTTCCCTTAATTGTAATTATTGTACCATTATTGTAAATATTTATTGTTTGTTCATCACGTCTAGCCTATTGTTAGTTATAATTAAAATCCACTGTTCTCTTTCTTCAGCTGTCAGTCACAACACTACCATCAAGTTATATTAGATCTTAGAATATAGTAACACCAAGAGGGCTCCAGGTGTAGACCCTTTATACTCCTTGTTCCTCCAAGTAACATGTTATAAAAATGTTGCACTGAAGAGAGCTATTTCTTTTTGTTTCTCTTTTCAAAACAATTTATGTTTTATTTTTACAAGACTTAGAATTTGAGACTTAGGTACAAAAACACTTCTCCAGATCTGGATCTGATCCTCTCAGTGGTACTTTCTTACTCAAGAAAAAGAACTAGAATTCTCCCTTTGACAACTGACATACAAATATGTACACCCTTCTATACTCCTGAAAGCCTTTATTGCTTCAAAATTGGCATAAGAGGACTCTGATTCAACTGACATTTGACATGGCCCTTGGTTTTTGCTCCTGCACTGCACCTTCTATCATCACATCTGCTACCACTTCCCTTTTCAAGACTTCGGGAAAGGGCTGGACCAGTTATTTTTTCTATCTAAAACTCTTTTCTTTTAAACAAGAAAAACAGTTCACCCATTATTTATATTGAAAAGTTTTCTCTTACTTTTGGATGTGAATGTCTCAGTTGGACTTAGAGCCTTT
Source organism: Chloebia gouldiae (assembly GCA_003676055.1). Taxonomy (NCBI): domain Eukaryota; kingdom Metazoa; phylum Chordata; class Aves; order Passeriformes; family Passeridae; genus Chloebia; species Chloebia gouldiae. The sequence goes on along the minus strand of QUSF01000001.1, from coordinate 21,896,236 downwards.
TTCCACACCTAGCTTGTTCATAAATGATTGCTATGCTTCAGTACGATGTTAAAGTTTCCTGTCAGCTTTTGATGCCTACTTGTCATTCTTCAGTGTAGGATGCATCTTTACTGGAATTTATAGATCAATTTATAGATCAAAATAACACAGGATAAAAACAACTAAAATTATTTATATGTCGCACATTACTGGCTGTTGACTGAAGCCAGACATAACAGTGATAATATTTTGGGTCTACTGATCTCTAACTTCTACCTCCAAGGCATATTCCATAATCATGTTTTTATAATATCAAGAATATTAATGAATCTGTTTAGAAAGTCTAAAGCAGAGACATGACTGGCAGGTAAAATAAGACAGGATGAATACTAGAGATGAATACTGAAAGCAAAAATCCTGACACAACTGAGGTGCCATAAAAATAGCATTGCTTTTATAGCAATATACTTAATGCCACACAAGAATAATTTTAATAACTATATGGGAAGCATTTAGGGTTTATGAAAAATAGCACATACCTGAACAAATTGGATTCCCAAACTTTGGAGCACTGACATTTAACACGTACATAATCCAGAGTCCTTGAGTCCTCACAGAATTCATCCTGGCAAAATTAATTAATTACCATCTCTGAGGTTATCATATTGATGTGTTTCACAATTTTTCTCCTTTTAACATCAGTAGATTATGCATTAAATCCGGAATATATTGACCAAAGTACAAATCTTCCCTCCTTCTTCTCCACACAGTTAAGAATAAGTTAGGGAGCAAAAGTCTAAATATTCTACTGCATGAGAGAGTAAGCCTAGAAACTATTTACTGAAAATAAGAGATCCAGCCATAGCTTCAATGAAGATTAAAAATCAATGAAGTACCATAAAAAGTTGCCTATCTCCCTAAAGTATGTACTAATTTCTATCTTTCCTGATTCCAACCATCAATATGAACTAAAGGAATTTCTCCCTGATGCTTCTGTTGTTTCTCCATTTTCACAAATATGTTAGCTTGAGAGAGAACGAGGAGTTGACTACTTTCCGTTCAAAGGTTAGAAGATAAATGTGTCAGAAAACATACTTTAGCTGAGTGCCTGTGGTAATACTCTCATGGAACAGTGTCCCATAAAGTGGTGTTGCTCCCTTAACATGACATTTATTCATCATGAATAAATGGGAGAGGCAGAAACACCTGGGACATGGTTTAGTGGTGGACTTGGCAGTGCTGGGCTAATGGCTGGACTTGATCTCAGAGATCTTTTCCAACCTTAACAATTCTATGGTTCTATGGGAGACTTGGAAGAAATCATGGCAGCATAATTAACACCATTTTCTGCTTGCCATCTGCCAAATAGAAGATTTGAAGTGTTGCTATTGGGAGGATAGCTCATAATATACATTGGTGTATGTGGAAATAGCACAGAAAATATTCTGGTGTGCTAGACTTCTAGACTAGCTAAAACTACAATGAGAAGAAATAACTTGAGTATGCATGAACTCTTTCCAGTTTTGGGAAACACTGCAAAATGCTCGGTACCAATAAAACACTTATTTAGGAGATAATGCGCTGCTGGGAATAGGAAAGTGAGTTTATTCACTTAGGTCAATAGCGATAGGTATGATTAGAGCAGGTTTGCTTGGCTAGGCCCACAACATCTGGCGTAAAGTAAAAGTAATGAGTAATGATATCACAGTTGTTGTCACAAGTAGATGGTTAATAAACTAAGTCATGTAGGTAGTTTCAACCTATACACAATAGAAAGACTCAAAAAAAAAATAGGAATTGTCTGTTACCAGTGTTTGAAATGCTTTGAAATTCACAGCATATACTCTGACTGCAGGTGTGGCTACCATCTATTATAATTTGCTGAAGTAGCAAAAAAAATCCTGAAAGAAGATACAGACCTGGAATATCTCATGCTAAGGCCACTCCATATTGAAGAGTACTTAAGTGCTATCTTTTTCTCTCCCCCCCCCCCCAGCTTCACTTCTGTGAGCTAGAGGAATAAATAAACCTCAGTGACTGACTTTGCACAGCTGATTAACCTTGGCTGAGGTCCAAATGCCCACCTAGCCACTCACTCACTCCCTGTCTCAGTAGGGAAATAATAGGCTGAGGAAATTTGGGGTTGAAGATGAGGAGATAGGCTAGCCATAATCTCATCAGTTCTTAAATAAGCTGCAGTATCCAGATTCAGTCCAGGCTGTCATCTTTGCTTACTCCCCTGATGTCCTGACATCACCTGCTGGTGTGAGCACGCAGTATCTGCAATTCCCTTCAGCCTGGCACCCTCTTGCTCCCCCCATTGCTGTTATGGGGCAGAGCCTCAGAACAGAAGAGCAGGCATACAATTAATACATGATTTCCACATGGAAATACTTTCATTTTACTTTTCCACCATCTCCTGATAGGAGATCAGCACCCACAGACCTGCTCCCCGTTGCTGTTTTCCCAGAGACACCTCATCCCTAGAGCTCTGCCATTTGCTCTGGACTCTCCTGATTCCGCCTCTTCACAGCATTCCTCAGCACTATTTTTAAGCTCTTCAATTGAGCAGAAAGCTCTCTGTTGGAGGGTTTTAAGAGCATCACAAGACCCTTGACCATTAATGCAGACTATTCCACAAAAGTACCAATTCAATTCACACTCTTCCCTTTTACTTGCATAGAGAAGTCACTATCCAGTAATGGCTTCAATCAGCTTCAGAGCACATATCAATTAGGATTTAGGAGACACAGGTGTTTGAGCTCATCCTTGATCTTTTCTCTATCAGTACAAAGCGTGTTTGCATTGCTTTTTCCACAACCAACTTGTAAATATCACAGGTGATACAGGGAGGATGAAGAGATTGTTAAAGTGTAGAAAAAAATAGGGGTGGAAAGAGGAAAGCAGACCTCCTAACATAATTTTAAATAGACATTAAGATACAAGGCTAAATGCTGCTGATCTTAATCCTAAAATCCAGACCACATAACCACAAAGTAAGGCATCACAGCTGAATAGCTGGCCATTAGCAGGCCACAGAAAGCAAATGCATCAGAGAATTTTGTTCCAGTATGTTGTTACTGCTGCAGTGATACATATGGGAAAACAAAGAGAGGATTAGCTAATTGCTGACCTCAGTAGTCATTCAGTTATAGAGTGGATTGAAAACTTACCCACCAGAATTTCTTCTTTTGAAAATGCAGCTGTGTCAACATAAAATTGCTGGGAGCAAATTGATTTCTCTAGCTTAAAAGAAAATTTAAGAATAATTATAATTTTTAATTATCTCGGATTTGTAATAAACATTAAAATGGTCAGGGTTTACATTCAAATTGAAACAATTTGAGTTTATAAAATAAAATATTTTCATTTTCTGATTTTGAAATATTATTTTGTTCCATGTCATAAAAAAGTTATTTGTTTTCCACGCAGGATGAACATTTTACAAACAAAAATATTCTTTATTCAATAAAAAGGGGCAACTTCAAGGGTTTGTCCTAATTATCATTCTGTGTTTCTCTTTTACTTTTCTAATTCTTAATGCCCTTGCTAGAGTAAAATGCAGACAAATCTTCACTGGTCTGCTTTACTCTGTCAGGATTGCTTTCAGAGTCTGCTTGCTAATTTCTAAGCTGCTCTGCTAGTTTTGCCATGGAGGAGGGGAGAGCAGGACAAAATTTATAACAACATTCTCTTTGGGATGCTGTTCTCATAATGAACACAAATTGCTCTCATTTATCATCTTGTGATGTAATCATATAAAAGCCTTTCCCGTCCTCATCCCTATAAGGTAACTATTTTGCTGTATTGGATTATAATGACAAATGACAAAATCTTTTGTATGACTTCAGCTGTTTGAGTCTGAAGGGATTGTTACTCTCTAATGCCACTGTGGACTTCCAATGAATGCAACCCATGCTGAAAGCTGCAGGTGGAAGTGTACAGTACACCAGTAACTTACCTATGCAGTGCTGGCTCTTAGAGGGAGAAAAGAGAAACAAACCAACTCAAACAAACAAGCAAACCCAGCAGTGATCTTTAAGACAACCCAAAATTTTCACCACCATAGGGAGCAAATTGTGTTTACATGTTATATCCAAATGGGGCATAAATCTAGGGATTCCACTTTTTGGATGTTTTATTCAAGAAACAAAACCAGTTGGATTCTCAAGATATCAATGTTCATAGGGTACAAATTACCATGGAGTTATCTGGAGGATTCATTTGCCTCATGTCTTTTGGAGTCTGATAAATCCATTCTATTCAGGGCTGCCAAAAAATGCAAAGTTCAAGTAATAAGTGATGTAAGTAAAGGGTGCTCAGCAATGCAACATCATTGTCTACCATTTCTCTGGAACCTACTGTGTTGGTATTTTGAGTAGAAGAGACAGAAATTTTCCCCAGTGTTCCAGGAGAAAACTTCACCATGTTTCCCCAGACCAATTTAAAATTCGTGATGTACTATTTGCCAATAGTTAAGTACGTAATTAATACTCACTTTGAACTTTTAGAACATTTGTTCTGTTGAGCACAGAATTTAACACACGAGTGAACTGCCTCTTCAGGAAAATCCAGGACAGCCATTTCCATAAGACACACAATCTGCATGAGTCCTCAACAAGCAACACAAAAAAGTTCAGGTATGCTTTTTCTTTTGTCTTCCACAAGTTTTTTCTGGAGATTTTGATTAAGCACCATGGACTCTTACATCCTTACACATCAAGTGACAGAAGAGTTGAGTCAGCTTTCTAGTATCATTCTTTTCTTCATTTATGCTAGCTGTTCTGTACATGATTAGATATTCTAATTACTAACAGACTGTACTGTTTTCTTTATTAAAATGAATAGCAATACATTTAAAATACATTTAATCTAAATCACATTGTAACACATACCTCCCATTGAAATAATTGAAATATATTGCAAAAAATTATATATATATATATACTCTGCATTTCATTAAGGAATTTTGCAAGGTTAATCAGCCTTGAATACACCTGTGTTTCAGCCCTCCACAAAATTAAAATAAAATGGTACCATACTACTCTAATTATAATATTGACCTAAAATCAGCCACCAGCTCCACTGAGTTCAGTGAATGTAATGGTGAGGGTACTGTGATTTTTTTATATTATTAGCTGGGGAGAGAAGTAGTTGACAAAGCAAACTGATCTCTTATCACCCAAGGAAGAAATGTTTTTTATATTTACCTCCTGAGTAAACATAACAGCAAAACTCTTGCCTATAACTTAAATGCTTCTGTATTAAAATGAACAATTTGTTTCTCAAACAGTTCAAAAGCTCTGCTTTGTGAGGTGCCTAGCAGCAAAGTGATGGAAAATTGCAGGTCTTCCATGAAATCTCCTTTGCCCTGTACTATTTTGGCTTTTTTATTGAGTGTTTTTAATGCCATGGCAAGCTGCACATCAATGACACTAACAGTTGAATAGACAAGGAAATAGGAACAGGAGTACCATAGCTCTTATCTGATGTTAATCTCTGCTACCAATGAAAAGGTTTCACCACCACATTCCCCGAGTTTTTCATTTATTGATATTGAAAATACATTACTGCACTATGGACATTTCAGAAGAAAGCCATAGGCACACAAACATGGGGCTCAAAGCAACTCTAAGTGACACAAGTCCATCATTTGATTCCAGTTCAAATCATCTTCAGAAGCCTCGACATGTTATGTCTAAATAATTCATTAAATCTCCAAATGAAGATTTTCCAGTTCAGCTAAGCATATTATAGTTGAGTTTAAATATACATAATAAATACAAGCCCTATCTATGCTCAAACTGGACCACTATGGCTATTGTTTGAATTCAGGACCAGAAAATGCTCCTTCTCTTAGGAGAGACTTTTTGTGTACTTGAAGACAAGCTCCATCAAAGTCTTCTCTGTAAATTAACCAAATTTATTCAATTTTTCCACTGAAGTCGCATTTTCTACATGTCCTGTTTCTCTCTGCAGGCTCTGTCCTGGAGCTCCATAAAAGCCTATGGGTCCACAGTGACAACCTGTAACAAACTGTCAACAAATATTTGTCACAACACAAAAATGCATTAAAAAATCACTGCGGAAATAATATCTGGTTCAGCTATTCTTGCCCATAAGGGACAGATACAAAACCCTGCATAGAGAAGTATGTGAAGCACTTCATCAACATGAATTTTTAACTTACTTTTATTAATTTACTTTGATGGAAATATTTAATTAGCTACTAAGAAGTAAAGGAGGGTTGGGATCCAAGAAGCTTATCTTTGGATGACTTTCCATTTCAGGGAGTTCATATTCTGCCTCCTCCAGCTGTTGGCACTGCCAGATATTTCTCAGGGATTCCAGGCTGTTCTCAGTACTGTACTGGACTCTCAGTGGTTACAAAGAGTTGGAAACAACTCACACATAAACAGAGTCCAAAAAAATCCTTTCAGATTTTCAGAGCTCTACAGTACCTGTGGTGACAATGTCATATCATTCATATCAAGCAATACACTTCTGTAAAGTACACTTAGCTGTGGATAAGTTACTCTTTATCTTTGACTGAAAGTTTTCTATAACAAATTATGCCCAAGCTAATACATGTTCTTAAAATACATCTACTTTTTCAACAACTGACTTTAAGGCAGTCACTTTTTCCTAGTAAGTGATTATCTGACCTTCTTGTACAGTTTTTCTTTTGTTATAAGCATGCTTTGTGGTCATTTTTATGATTATAATGTATTCTTATCATAACATTAGGGCATTGTCATAGCGTTGTCATTTTGTAACATAAGTACCCAATATTGAAATTAACTGGAGGTTTACAAAATACATATTTTTACAAATCTCTCTATGGCCTGTGCAAAGCATCACAGTAATTTCTCAGATGCTGCCATCTTCCTTCCTGCTTGGGAAAGATAGAGGGATGGAGGGATGGAGGTTTTGCAGGACATCTCAGTTTTTGAGTCACAGCCCCCCTGAGAATTTCACTGATGATCTTTGTAAGAGATCATTAGCCCTGTCTTGGTCTTTTCTTTCAGTTTCAGTCACTCTTCAGCCACCAGCCAGATCTGAAGCAAAGTGTGGTAAGGGTATCTTACAGAAAAAAAAAAAAATTAAAAGCCGATACTGCTTCTTTTCCAACACTTCAGAGACAGAAGCAGCCAAATGCTCATGTCAGGTGCTCTCACAGCTTTAATCAGTTTTGCCTTCTTAACTCTCCAGAGAAGGTCAAAATGCATGGCATTGACCCCAGGCATGCAAAATGTCAAAATCTCATTAACTTCATTGTTTCAGCACTTGGAGATTTTCATTAATTACCCTTTTATGTCTCTGGTGTCAGCAAGAATAGTCCTGTGGGTTACTCAGAGTTTCAGGAGCTGACAGATCATCAAAGATATCCTTATAAAGCTAATACCATAGAATAATTGTCATTCCCATACCACAACACTTTCAATGTCAGTGAAAACAGTTCATGTGACAGTTGATTTAGGTTCATATTTTATAGTTTTATATTCATGGTTCCTTACTAGTACCTGATTTTTCAGATATTCTTCTCAGCACCTTTGAAAATCAGTTCCTGTTTCTTCCACTAGAACATTTGTCCTTATACTGATGGAACACATGAATGTGTCTTCTGAGGCTTAGGTCTAGTTACATGTCAAAGGAATCAAAAAACAAGATGTTTCTTATGTGAATAAATAGAATAGTGCAAAGTTATTATGTAGTCCAAAGCAAAACCAAATACTGGCAGAACTAATTAAGGAAGTTAGAAATAAAAAAGAACCTTTCCTCACTTCTCAGCAAGCTATTTGGTTCTGCTCAGCAATTCCCTAACAGCCATATCATTATCGTATGAAATCAACAGCTTGGCCTTTCATACCTTTGCATGTAATATGTTCACTCTTCACTTGATGATGTGAAGTAGTTCCCAGGCAGAAGCACACAAAACTTAAATTTTTCATTATTTGCCTGCAGGCTAAAAAAGGAGGCTGATAAATTATACAGATTTTTAAAATGATTCTGTTTTTGCTGTTTTTCAGGAACATGGATCTTGTTTTGACATTTTAAGTTTAATGTGTGTGAGATAGCACATGGTGTTGGCTGACTCAGTATTTTGGAGCTGCTTTGAAAAAATGGTCCCAAGTAGGAGAAAAGTACTTAAGAAGCAGGATTAACTTTTATGACTATTACAATCTTTTAGGACTATTACAATTTTTTAGAAAAATCAGATTATATAGATATTTTGCAGGCTTTTGGGAAACGTTGTTCTAAAATGGTATTCTTATTTGTGCAAGGAAAGACAATTTTGAGATCTATCTCTAAATTTTGTTACTTACTGTTTAAAAAAATATATAAACCTAAAAAAAAAAAAAGACATTTTTGACTATTAAGCACAGGAAATAATGAACAAGTCAACTTTAATCCCTTTTTAAACATGGTGATTGGTGACAGAATCCATATCAGAACAGCAAAAAGCTGAGCCAGGGGTAGTTTTGGTTAGATATTAGAAAAAGGTCTTCCACTCAGAGGGTGGTGGGGCACTGAACAGCTCCACAAGGAAGTGGTGACAGCACCAGCCTGACAGAATTCAAGAGGTGTTTGGACAATGCTGTTGGGCACATGGTGTGATTCTTGGGCCAGGAGCTGGATTTGATCATCCTTGTGGGTCCCTTCCAAGTCAGATTATTCTGTGATTCTGTAATAACTCAAGAAGCAAGTTCTGTATGCACTCATTTTTTAGGTAACAACATGATCTGGATTTCCTGTTCACTGCAGAATAGATCTGTATCAACATCATTAAATAGTCTCTTACTAGTATTTTCATAGCAAGCAATATTTCCACATGATCTGCATTGAGATGAACCGAATTTCCATAAAACCATGTATTTATATCACTGCACTGACAAAAAAATATTGAAACCCATTCAAGTTAAGCTAGAAAAAAAAGCTTTGCCATTTTATTCATTTTTTATTGAAAACTCTGGTCTGGATTTCCTAGGATTTTGTTAAATACCAGGAGGTAATAAGAAAAAGAACAGAAAAGTGAATGAGAAAAAATATAATATAATATCTAGTATAGAGACATTAATGAAAACAGAATGATTTTTTTCAGGAAATCAAACACCAAGTTGAACTGGCATGAAGTACCTCTGTAGATAAAAATAAAGTTGGAGAGGAAGAACAGGTAAGAGATAAATGTAAAATAGGTAAAGAAAACAGAAGCAGCTTTGGCCAGACACAGACATATTTATGCTGAAATTCCTTGAGGGTGGTTCTCATCATACTCCCACCATGTAGGAGCAAACCTCAGCATTGGAAGGGAATCTTTGGAGCTCTCACTTGGTGCTATAACCACCTAGAAGACACCTAAAGGATTTTAACTTCCAGCCCAAGGAATCAGCTGTCTGACATCCTCTGCAGTTACCTGTGCAGCCTGTGAACTTGTGACTGAAATCAAGCAGGAAAGCCAATGCCTGAGCCTTGCCCAGAGAGACCTTGGTGTCATACCCTGTGCAAAGACACTTCCTATACCTGTCAGAGCTGTCTCTGGGCATTCACTCTCTCCCTAGCACAAAAAAAGTGGAGGTGAACTCGCTGCTTTTGTATTGCACCTCATTTCACACATTTCAAGGATGATGGTGAGAGGAAGTGCTTTTTCTGCTGCAAAAAATTATCAGTATCTGGTACTCCAGTTACTGCCAAAGCCCATGTTTTCAGTATTTGTTCAAATCATTGAAGAACTACTTGACAAAGAAGTGCTACTACTAAAATGAATGGTGTGGAAGAGATTAACTGGTCACCAAATGGATTGAGTGAAGCATTCACTAAATGATACAGAGGACTGGCCCTGTCTGAGAGGCACTGTAGATGAAACTGAAATATGGTATTTTCACTCATCTTAAGGACCTTTTACAGCATGTCTTCAGCACCATAGAGAAACTCTTCTTACAACTGACTGTGTTCTAGCTGCAGGATGGGAGTTCATGTGTTTATTCATGCCTAGTTACTAATAAAGGTGGAGTCTTTAAATTAACCAAAATCCACTTGCCTAATGTCTTCACTTGGGTAGCCAAGGTTCCATAGATTAAAGCTAATATGTCTGTATACTCAAATATTTTATTCCAGTTCTATAGCATCATCTCATTGTGAAAGTCTTAGTGTCATTTAATGAGTACAATTTTTTCAAACATCTTTTTTGAAATATTCAGTTACCCCATCTTCTGAAATACCAACTACAGGATCTACTAACTGTTCCTGAACATTTACAAATAAAGGAAGGTGTAAGAAAATCAAAACACACAGACTTTGTTAGCTTTGTACAGGCCATGAGTGATATTGTGTTGTAAGTCAAAAAAGACACCACAATACTCAGAGAAATCTATAAAACAGAGCCAAAGAGATTATTTGTGTTGTTTCTCACCCTAAGGATCAACTGTCTTTCCAGAGAGATCTCCCTCCAGCCTGTTCTTAAAGGCAGTCTGACAGATTCCAGCATTCTCCTGGCAATCTATTTCAGCACTTAATTGTTTTGTTAAAAGAATATTTCTCATCCTGAAGTCAATTCCTTGACTTAATATTCTCTGTCTTAGAAAAGCAACAGATGTAGAAATGAAGTTGATCTTCCTTCTTGTCTCTCCTTTTTTTTTCTTTTTTTTTTTTTTTCAGTTTTGAATTGGAAACTTGTGGGAAGAGGTAAAAAATTATAGTAGAAAAGGAGAAATATCTGGTAAATTCTATTACTTTATCTTGTCAATCTTACATCTTACATGATTCTAAGATTTATTTATATCCTTTAAACATTTTTTTGTCATTTATGAACTCTACTAAATTTAATACCCATACAAGCCACATATCTGCAGTGGAGAGCCACCACAGGATGTTATTACTTCATATATCTGAGGGGTAGTGCATTAGTTTATACACACCATAATGTGATGCTTGCTTTACCACAACACCATGACTCATGTTCATCTTGTGAACCTTTGTAACTAATAACCTCCTCTGCAGTGTTTCTGCTCTTACTCTCCTTTCTGCACCTGTATATGACTATTCTGATCTACATTTTCATTTCTCTTTGCTAAATTGCATTCTACTTCTTTCTAAATCATTGCTCTCTAAGAAAAAGAAAATAAAAAACTCCTATCCTTCAACAAGTTTGAAATCCTTAGGAACTCTTGCTTTAGTAACTTCTATGTTTAAGGACTCTTCCTCCACAGAAAAAGCTTTGCAGTCCTTTCAGATCTTAGTCTCATATTCCAAGGAGTCCTCCTTCAAAAAATCTGGGAAGGAGGCAAAAAATCCCAAACTGATGAAGTTGCATGTGTGTATCAGAGGACATTCATCTAATATGAAGTACAAAATTAAATATTTAGGCAAGCTAGAGCAATATTTATTAATTCAGTCCTGAGAATTAAACTAAAAGCAGATTTTGTAGACAAAGGTGCATTTTATTCCACCCACAAACTTAGTATAAAATCTTTCCTGGTGTTTCTCAATCAAATGATCCATCCCTTGAAAACAATCAGAAAATGGTTATTTTCAAGCAGTGAATATTCTAATGTAGTATTTGTTTGAATGCATAGGAAGATAAAACCCCCAATTATAAAACCATGGAATGGATCTTTTTAATTCTTATAATGATTTATCTTATTTTGTAAAAACAATCTCATCCAACTTAAGAGTAATTTTTTTCTTTAGATGGCAAAAGGAGTGTGAATTCTGAGTATGACCTCACTTTTCAAACAGGGAAAGGGGGAACAGGAAAGCTGATTATGAGCGTTGAACAAAGCATGATCCACTTAGGGTAAAATTCTACATAAAATGCCTTTTTTCCTTTCATTAAAATTTATTCAAAGAACAGATGGGTACGGGGGTTTTTAGCATTTTAAATGGTCTCTTAGGTGTTTAGAAGAAATGATACATGGAAGCTTGTCAACAAATGGCCTAGGGGTAAAGAAGCTTGACAGTAATAGAGGACCAAATATTCTTTCAACTACTTTCAGAAACAAGCAAAATATTTTTTAGACACACAGGACACATAAAACCAGAATTGTATTTTTTTATAATTTAAAGTGAGGAAATGTGATTTCTTCTTGGATTCTAGTTCTGGTTTTCTATATAGACAACTTCTATTTGTGCTATTCTTCCACAACTCTTTTTCAGATATTAGCAGCATCAGTAGAAAGGAGAAATAATGAGCTGAAATATTTGTTCTTCAGGCTGCAAGTAGAGGGGCCCTGCATCCAGTGTAGATTAAACACCTGTGCTCCTGTGTGTGAATGGAATACACTCCAGAATAAAGTCTCACAAACTGACAGTAGAAGTATCCTAACCATGGCTAGCTTATTTAAAGCTACTCATGATTTCTCCTTAGTGTATTCTATCTCATCCAAAGGAGTAAAATTTTCCTGGTCAACAACAGCAGTGGGATGGGCTGTTTAAGTGGATGACTTGGATGTGTTGAGGCTAACCAGGTCTAAAAGAAGCCATAAGAGTGAAATACTTGGATATTTCTGCTTCATACACAAATAGTGACAAACGTGAGTTACGTGGGAATGCAATTCCTGTTCTCTCTCCACTAAAGACAAAAAACATTTTTCTTTTGGAAGGAAGTCTCTCTTTGCACTCCTGCAGTATAATCTGGTGAGCAGTGGTCTTGAGCATGTGCACATGCTGGCAAGCTGTATTGAAGAATAAACTTCAAATTAAATCAAATCTTTCCAGCAGGGATATCTAGGAAAGTCACAAAGATCACTGAAGTTCTATTGCTTCCTGAACTTCCCAGAAGACACCCAAAAACCTATAACCTTCAACATTAGCAGCAAATTACTGCAACATCAATATTAATTCTGGGAATACCTAAAAATCCTTCCAGCATTTTGGCTACACTTAAGACTGTCACACTATGAGAAACTTGTTTAAAAAATACTAAAAAGTAATCACAGTGGGTATGGAAAAAGCAATATTCTTAAGGCATAATGAAAGTTGTTATTCGTTTGATGTATGACTCTTCTTAAAGATCCTTCTTATTTACATACTCAAGAAAAGCATGCAGATGTTGCTACAGAGCCATGGAAATATTTCACTATTTTAAGGGGCTAATGGAAGGCAAAACAAAGCAGCTGTAACTTTAAATCCTGATAATTTAAAAGATGTTGTGCTGTCATTATTACAACTCATAAAAAATGTATTGTTGCCATAACAACCACCTCATCACATGTGAGACTGCCTGAAAAACTCAAGCTTTCTTTAATCAGACAGACACATGGGCCCAAACCTGAAAATATTTCACCGATATATTCATGACATTTACTCTCTTGTAAAATGAACATTATTACACACAATTATTTTTTAACAGTCATTATTATAAGAAGAAAAAAAAAACAAAACCCACACACTATTACCAGAAGACTCTAATAGATTCTGCTTCTCTTCCTAGGCAGAAAATTTGTGTCAGGGAATGATTGCATTTCTTCAGATGGAATAGGGTCGATGAACGCATTCCGTGTACATTCTCTTCACTGCCATCATTTTCCTGGGGCTGTACCATATATCATTTGAGTAACACTGCACATAAATCCCAGATGGTGGCAGGACTTGCAAATGATCTAATGTGGCAGTCCCTGCCTACATGCAAGGATTCATTGAAGAGAATTGCATTTTAATGGCAGCAGAACATACACCACCTGGCTCCACCTGATAAAAAGCCTACACAAAAGAGCAACCAACCTATGGGCCTGAGACCGATGGCTAGTACAGGACCTGCTGCTAAAGTTGCATAGTTCAAGCAGAAACATGGAGCTGGCCGGAAGGATGGCCATTCAGAAGGATGGGCAGCATGTGCCTCTGGCAGGCCATTCCACAGGTTCTTCACGGCACAGGTGTCAGGTGAGATGGACAGCAGTGCAGCCACACTGCCCTTGGCTGCCCAGAAGTCGTCCCTGCTGCAGTGGCCACCTCATTCCTGTCCCACACCTCCACTGGAACAGTTTCCTCAGATGGTTCCGCACTTGGGCTGAAACCCCCAGCCTGAATGAACCAGCATCAGGGGACTTACAGCTGCAGTCCCATTCCCAGGGGAGCCTAATCACCACATTAGGAGGTATATGGGGACATTGGCTGGGCTTAGAACAAAAACTTCACCTTTGATGAAACAGGGCTTAAGTCACACCTTCTAAATTTTAGTTTCCACAAACTGAAGTTTTCCAGGAAGGTTTTTTTTTCTTGGATTTTTGTCAGTTAGTTCTCCTCTGCTGCACAAATGATGTTTAATGTGCTACATTTGATAAAAAATTGTAATATATCCTTTATTTTCATATGGGTATTTTCTTCAAGTTTTGCTAATTTTCAATATTAATTCTTCTTAAGTGATGTTCAACAAGTTAATGCATTCCTTTCTAACATATTCTCTTGTTTAATCATGCATTAATCTGATTTTCTGCTTTGGATTTTAGGGGTCAAAGTGCTTGGCTCAAATCCTATATCAAACTTGCTTTCTTTGCTTTGTGTTTCCTGATTATTTTTTCCAGGATGTCCCAAAACATCCTCACTGTGCTCATACAGTCACTGGTGCTAAGTGCCCAAACTAGCTTTATAAGTGGAAAGAGGTTTGTGCACTTGTCATTATAGCATTCAGGCTTCAGCAAATATCCCTCATGAAAAAGGAACAGCCCAGAAATATGTTTCTCCTTCAACTGAAATCCTATTGTATTCTGCTACTATATCTTTTCTCCCCATACTTCCACAGACTGTGCTAAATTTATCTCTAAGAAGGATGAGGAAACAAGAGCACAGAGAATTCATATGGTTCAGAGGAATATGTGTCTAATGTCTGAGAATGGTGGATTAGAGAAACCACAGGTCTGATTGTCTTTGGCAGTTCCTGACTTTCCTCTGTTTTTCTGTAGAAATGCACAAACACTTGAGTGAAACATCAGTCCCTGGCATACACCTGCCTCACTGGTAGCTCACACACACACAGGGGAGCTGGGGATTACTTTGGGAAAGATTTAAGAAAAAGAGGAAGAGAAAAAAGAGGATGATAGGACAAAACCACGAGTGAATTCAACCCACAGGTTCAGGGGATGGTTAAAGGCGGAGTAAGGAAGAAAGATGCAATCCTCAGCCACCAATAAACCATTTCTCTCACAAGACACTGCTAGATAACACATGCTAAGTCACGGGCTCTATAAGCAGTAATTTTAGGAGAGATGATTGTTAGCTAGTTGAAATACAGTGTGAAGGGTCCCTTAAAGCACTAATCTGCTTTGGAAATATTTTAGGTCATTCAAGGAATACACAAAACAATCTTCCCTAAAACCCATCTGTCTATCCAGACAGTTTTGGATCACAGAGAATTAGCTGTTTATTTTGCTCATATTTCTATTAAAAGGGTATATGTTAAACCTAGTACTAATGAAAGGAAAAATAATGGCACTCAGCCTCCACCCCCAAATGAGTTCCTCCTAGAAGTGTTTCATGTTAAATGTTGAGCTCGTTATGCAATTATATTTCAAATTCACACACAGACGTACTGTGCTTGCATATTTAACTATGTTTTCCTATACAAGACTGCTTTCTGTCTTACAGACTGAATCACTAGCTGAAATGTCCCTTCTGGCCACATTTAAAATCTTGATTATAATCTTTGATGAAATAGGGAAGTGAACAATCCCTGTATTTAATCATAATAAATTAAACTAATGAGCTTTCCTGGCAGATTTATTACTTTTCCTATGGATGAAATTCCACTGGCTGATCATATGCAAGCCAAAGAAAGTCTTATATAAGGGAAGGGGATGGGGGAGGGGGTGCATAATATTTTACTTGAAAACAGTACATGCTTATATGTTCCTAAGAACACGTAGGTTTGTGATTTTTCCTTCACACCTGTATAAGGACCAGAGAGGAAGAGTCAAGGCAAAGTTCAGAGACTCAGCAATGGGGTGGAGAGATGCAGGATGGTGCTAGGAATGGTTTTAGCCAATAGCAGACCTATCTGACACAAGAAGATAGGCTTTAGTTCTGTGCCGTTGCATTCATGTAGTAAAATACAGTGGCTCTTTTGGCAGCACTCTAAAACATATACTTCAATATTTCGTGTACTTATTTAAGACTACACATGAAAAAAGATAATATTTTCCACTAAAATCCAAGAAGCTGTTGAAGCACTTTCCTTTTCATCAGGAAAAGCAGCTTAGGATGGGGTTTGGTCTTGACCCTGCAGAGATTTTTCTCTGTAATACAAAGTCTTGGATCCTGAGCTGCAGGTAGAATCAGATTGGAGGGCTTTTCTCCTTGAGCTGCCTGTACATTTCAAAAGTAGACACAAAACAAAAAGTATCCCTCTCTTCACATTTGTCTTAGGGCTGTACTGATGTTGGCTGACAGCAAAGCAGAAGAAGACATGCCCTAGAGTGAGGAGACACATCGGCCAAGAGAGCTGTGACCATGCATGAACTCGGACGGGCAATTGTTAGCAAAAGGATCGCAGATGGTGTAGCAATAGACAAAGTTCAGTGCATGAAAGGATACAAAAATCTCCATATCCAAGTAATAGTAATTTGTCCTTGCAATTCTTCCCCTTCTTCTTCTCCTGACAATCAGATAAAGTGTGGGAGGCCATCTCTCTGCAAGAAGACAATCACTTCTCTTTAGTCCCCAGTAGGGTAAACTTAGTCACTGCTTAAGGAGAATCACAGGTCTGAGTCAATTACTGCAGGCTTTCTACACAAAACATGCTTGCTTCTTTACTCCACTCAGATAGAAAACTATTTTTAAATGCAATCCTATGATTTTGTTTTCAGACCTCTTGTAATAAAACAGGAAGTGCCTAATGTTTCTACTTCTGAAATTTTGGTCATTCATACACCATCACTTTAGACCATGCAGTGCCAGTCCAAGGACATGGCTAAAATTTGTTGACATGCCTTTCAGAGACCTGTCAATTTGCAAGCATCTTGTTAAAAGAAATGAATAATGTTGTTTTCAGTTGCAGATAAAAGTTGTTCCAGACACCAGCAGCAAACTCAGGCATCAAAGAATTTCTGGTCCAGTGGAGCCCTCACAAGCCTAATCGATACTTCAATTGGATACTGCCTGGCAGGGCACTATCCCTGTAATAATTTTCTTTTGACTTTCTTCTCACCCTGTGAAATATCAGGTGAGAAAAACTTCCCATCCAGAAACAAACCAAGACACAGAGATACCTAGCAAAAGCAATGGTGAGAGAGCTGGGCAGCTGCTTCATTACAGAGTTACAGGCTACTGGCATTTGACTGATGTTCCTACAGAAAAAGACAAACAAGCTCTGGCTACTAACATTCCTTTTTCTCTCTCCTGCATACCTCTCTCAGAAGGGGCAACTCTCCGATAATTGCTACTGGATTCTCCCCTAGAAATGGGTAAGATGGGGCTCCAAGTGCACTGTGCAAAGGCAAGCACAACAGAAGAGAAGAAATTATATTAAATTCCAGTGTTCTTACTGTCTTCTTGTCTAAGTTTGCTGCTTCTGGGTGACTATGGATTCAGCATAGTATACATTGAGAATTTAATTAAGGAGGGCCAATGAAAGCAAACCTTTCCCTGCTCAGCACAAGTACTCTGATTTCAATTTTAGAAGCTTGCGTGATTACTGCAGGAAGCAGTTATACAGAAAAGTAAAATTTGATTCTTCTTCATTCTTAAACTCTGTTTGTTTACATCTGGTAAATATTGTGCCCTAAAGTCATTTAATTATTCAGCTTTTCCACTTTTAAATAACATTAGTGCTGTATGAAAGGTTACCTGGAGGGCCAATTTTAATGGCTGAATACATCCTGAATAAAAATATTCAAAATTATTTCCAAATATTTACCAACCCCAGCTTTAATAATATTCTTTTACAAGCATAGTTAAATTTCTATGTGTCCGTCAAAATCAATTTATTTTTTTTTCTGATTTAACTGCTGGGCTACTCCAGTTGGGTATTTCTGGATATTTTGGAAACAGGTGGCTATTAAACTAAGTTCTGGTTGAGAGGATAGTATTAATCAGTATATTGCAATTTGCAACACACTTAAGACTTGAATCCCCCATTAAATCCAAATCTACCCTCACAAGACACTAATTATGGAAATGCATTCATATATTTCAGTGATATTAGTTACACATCAACATCTGCCTCAGACAGACAAATTAAAAAATACTGCTGCAAGTTAAACATTGGGTTCTTAGACACATGAGAAGGGAGATGCCGCACCAGGCTACCACTCATGGCAACAGAATTTAATTTCTGTGCACTTATAATTGTTTCAAAGATGATAGATAATTTCTAAATACAATCACTGAATAAAAACAGACAAAAAATTAGAAGTTAGCTGAAACCTTTCATTATAAAAAACTCATATTTTCACATTGATTAAAGTCCCAGACTGAGCAAATATTCATTTGGAGTCACTAGACTACACTCTCCATCATTTTACATGCTGCTATGTTGTGCAATAAAAAGTATAGGAAGCACAGCAGTATCTGTCAAAAGTATTGGCAAAAATAAGGCACTCAATTTCAACAATTTTGCTAGTTATAATATAAAAAATTGTCCTATTACCCTGCCTATAATAAATAATAATCTTCACAAGGGTTTGAAAAAAATGATATTACAGTTATGTGAATTCATAGCTCTCAGGGTATCTAAATCAGGGAATAATATCTAAGGTAAGCAAAGCCTTCTGGAGCCTTCCCTTACAAATCCCAATCATACACTAAAGACAGTGCAAAGTTCAGCAAAGCCAGCTGGAAGGCTTCTGTGAGCCTCAGAAAGGATTGATCAGACCATGACAAAAGCACTTCAGTCAAACATAAATAGAACTCACATTCATTCAATAATGGTATATCATTAGTTTAAAAGACAAAGAGCTTTTCTGTCTTCTAAAAAAGAACATCTGAGTTGAAATTGTGATGTAAAAACCCTTACAAGTAGATTAATCAGAATGGATTTTCACCATCTATTGGGTCACACATCTGTAACCCAAGCCCTTTGGTTCCTGCCAGATTTAATGTCTGTTCCAAATTATGAGGCACTTTCCTGTTTAAATGGCTAAGGCTTTACTTTTAGCACTGCAACAATATGGGTGGTTTAGGCAGAGGTAAATTTCTTCACAGGAAAGAAGATCTGGTACAGCTGCATAAAGGAAAAAGAAGAAAAAGAAA
>QUSF01000001.1:21839332-21871374 GCA_003676055.1 Chloebia gouldiae | reverse complement strand
GAAGTATTTCCTATATAACACTCATACCTTAATATGAGAACATAATGCTATTTAACTTGCTAAAAAGCTCCTGGCCATTATGTTCTAGCTTCAGCCTGTCACGCATTCAAAAGAAGGCTTTTTGAGACATTTTACAAACATTTTTGCATCCTTAAATAGCAGAGGATTAAGATGCCAAGTACTGGATGACAATATTTGTAGCTACCTCATCATTTTCAGTTATAGCTATAATTGTGAAATTTACATTATGCCATTTCTGCCAGTTACACACAAATGGGACATTTTGAAGCATATCTGTGCTTGCACAGGAATGAGGGTGAAGAAAGTTTGTGTCATGTGCTTGGCTACTAGAAATGCCATATGCCTTTAATGAGGTTTAGCTTTTTCATGAACACAGAAAAATCTTCCCTTTGATCCCTTCACCTCCTCCTCACCACTGTACCACAAGGGTGCCAGAGGTTAGTGGAGTATCCACACACCTGTAGTCCTGTCTCTACCTCTGCCTGCTGCCCCAGGCTGTTCCTCATATAGTGCAGCTGCACTGATGGTGAACAGGAGAAAAAAATAGGAAATCCAACCCAAAAATACAGTATTTCTAGGACCACAAGACCCCTCCAACTTGTTATGGGATATTTTTGGGGTTTTGTGACCTCAAGAAAGGGAACATAAGATGGAGTGGTACTTTCAAATCTCTCTTCACTAGAGCTTCACGAGGTCCAGATGGATGCTCACCTAGAAGAAAAAGGAGAATCAAACTTCCACAATCTCATTAGAATTCTGGAAATATCAGCACTTCCCCAGACCCTTGAATAAGATTTCCAGGAAAATTTCAGCTTTTATGTAAGTCTCTGGACTTCATGGTCATGTAGAAAAGTGCTTAAAATGTTTAGAAAGAGAGGACAGAAAGGCTAAGCCCTGTATATGATTTTTGTATGCTTTTTTAACATCTACATATTATTGAAAGGCTTAAAGCATGATACATGAATGATTGAGACTGGTCAAGAATCAAGACTTCAAATGTAAACCATATTTAACATGAATGCATCCCTTGGAAACCACACTCTTTTACCATCCATCTTCCCAGCAGAATATCTAAATAGGAGTAGGATTTTACCAAACACCAGAAGATGTCCCTGAGTGATGAAGGGTACACTAAGATAAAGAGAGAAAAAATAATTCATTGTCATTCCCAACACAGTAGTTAAGCCTACCTTGCCCTTAAATGTATTTTGCAACCTGTATGATTTTGTAATTGTACAGCTTTGTGCTAAAGATAATACAATAACCTTGAATTGTGCTTCATAGCAACACACAATCAATTAACTACTTACATATGGACAAAAACTTGAATATATTGTATTGTGTCTAGATGCTACATTACACTTCTCTTGTAGACTGCATTCAATTAACTCAAGGCTGCTGTAAGCTCCTGAGCAGGATGCAAAATAAAGTCCTTCAGTGAAAGGGCGTTTGCCTCTTGTGTGTCAAGTTATTCAAACTTTAAACTTGAATTAGTCCTCTGAAAGTTTAATTGCAACACTATTTTCGTGCTATAAAGTCTCTTTTTTAAGGTCTGTTGCAGTTTAAGGAAGCTGAGGAAGCAAATCAGACTCTGGCTCACTGCTCATTGCCCAAACATGGTGTAGTCACCTGGATAAAGGCAAAAATGCATCTTTATTTGCTATGCAGTCAAATACCATATGTTCTCTGGATTTTTTTAATAGCATTTATTAGAATTTATCAACTTCTTGAGATCTTAAGTAAAGGGGTATGGGAATAAGGAACCTTAAATTTAGTTGTTTTTTCTCTTCTCTACTATTTGTATTAGCTAACAAGAAAAAAAAGGTTCTCTGCTATAACAGCAGTGTTTTCCCAGCAACCAAATTTGCTTGGTGTTCTGAAAATACAAGCTGAAGAGATATTGAAGCTATGGAAATATTGGGATACAAAGTTATGCTATTTTATTAATCATCTGTCCTACTTAAATGCTCACATAGGTTAGCATTTATGTAAGAATCATTGGCATCACTGGGTTTCTTGCATACATTGTAATGACCAGTGCTACTCTGTTAGATCAGGGGTACCAAATTATACTTTACCTTACTAATACTATCATCATTTCACATTTTGACTACTCACAAAAGCAATTTGCATCCCAAAGACAAATTTAATGCTTGTACCTGTGAAATTGGCAGCAGTTCTATAAAGAAAACGGATTCCTTATTAATGATTTTTCAAACTGTAAATGTGAAAACTCAACCTTAAAAAAATTCAACAGTCCCCTTTTCATTAATATAACTTTCAAAATGAATAGGTTTGTGAGCTTTTTGTTCTTGAAAAACATACTGGAGAGAGGCCAGAGCTGTCTTCCCAGGTGAAGTCTGTTAAATAATAAATATAAAGCCCACTTACTTTCAGGCACTTCAGACCAGGCACAAAATACAGAAAATTCACAGCAGTTAGTCAGTAGATAAGAACCAGGGATTCAAGTAATTTTTATTCACTTGTGCAACTCGGGGCAGTTTGTCTCTCACTGAACTGCTGTTTACACAAAGCATCCACAGCTGAAGAACATTTTAAACATCTTGTGTATGGAACTTCCCACTAGGAAACACAGCTTGTGATATGGCAATTTAACAAAAATAAATTAAATCTGTACACGACCCTCTCAAAGGCAGAGCAAAGGAAGATTTGCCAGTGCTTTGGGGAAAATTCTCCCATTGCTTACATCTTCTTTCAGAAATTTTCAGGTCTCTTCTGATCTGCAGACCATCCCTGCATTTTCACAGTATGGACTCATGGGTAAATTTAAGCCTATGGCCAAAAGACCTAGCAGGGACTGAGCAAGAAAATCCACATCAAAGGGGACAGGTTGGGACAGAGAATCCAGCCAGCCCCTTGTTCAGCATCAAGGCAATAGTTGTGCAATGTAGGGTGTGAGAGTGCACACCCATGAGCCAAGCCTCTTGCAAAACTGGTGTGGTCTGCCCTTGGTGAACAGTGAGAGGAAGGGGCACAGAGATAAGGCTGCTAAATGCCACTTGTCCCTTGCTGGGGGGCTGCAGCATCTGGGGTGGACACATCAAACACATCTGGGCAGGGTCTGCTAACCCTGACTGTGGCATCCTTCATTCCAGGTGGAGAAATGCCGTACATCTTTCTTTCTTTCTTTCTTTCTTTTTCGCCCATCACTTTTCAGCCATTCCCTGCACTGGACAGGCTGCATTGCTGAGTTGGGCCACCCTTCAGCAGTGACCTTGACTTTAGACTGTGTCCCTCACTGGGCCAGCAAACATCTGTTCAGATCTCACATAAGCACAGGTGAAAAGTTTAAGTGTGCTGCTGACAGAGAGATTTGTACTAAAATGTAGTTAGGAGCCTGAGTTAAGCCTGTGGTGAAGGCATGGTCTCAGTCTAGATATTCCATCACAAGGATGACAGATCCAACATGCACCAATGCACTGTCCTAAATCACACTGTTGCTAGTGTCAGGAAAGGAAAGCAAATAAAGCAAGGAGGTAAGGACAAAGCATGATGAGTAAAAATATGTATGTTTATCCATAAGCGCATGTGCCCACCCTACACACACACTCTGCATAATATAATTGCATTTCCCATGATAACACCTTCAGGAAGATAGCTCAATTTCAGCCATGAAACATAACTCCATTTTTTTTGGGCATGTCATAGATTTCAGCTGGCAGTTGATAGTTTGAGGCTGAAGGAAACACATTCATTTCACTGAGGGTAATCATGGTGTGCAAAGGCACAGATTAAAATTATAATCTGAAAGAGGGCTAGAAGTGAGAGAAAACCTCTCTGCTCCCTCCTGCCTCTACTTGCTTCCCACTCCTTGGTGCTGGATTCCTCAACCTTTGCCACAACTTGCTGGTAAATAGTCTGGGCTAAAATTAGGTATATAGCAAAGGGTAGGTGTTACCATCTGCTGCATGTTGTTAATTCTTGATGGCCTGATAACATCTATTTTTGATGTTCTTTATTAGCTTTCTGGGGAGAAGAACATAGGAATAGGGTTCTAGTGCCACCATCAGTGGTTTGCAGTATTTGCTGGTTTGCAGCCACCTCTGCCATAGCAAAGGAGTTTAAGAAGAACGTGCTAGGTAAGACAAGTGACCATGACAATATTTGAGATATTATCCTTCATTTCAGTGCTTTGAAATCATCACTGCTTTTTCTCATCTGGTTCTGAACTCTCCATTTTCATTCTCACCTACAATCATGCTCCCAAAGATGGACTAAACAAGTCAGATAAGTAACTTAGCACACATGGCTCTCAGCCTCTTACTAGGTACTAAGCATGTAAGTGATGGCTCTTTAAAGACAACAGCTGAAGGCCTGAGCTGCCTTTCTGAACTTTTACATTATATGTGGCTAAATATTCTGCACCATGCTTGGCTAAGCATCTGCAAACAAAAACTGGGAAGAGAAAATAGCTCAGGCCTCTCAAACTAAAGAGAATGTTCATCATAGGTCAAATTTTCAAGTGAAAAGTTCATTAACTGTTTTAAAGGTTAGTACTGGATGCTATCTTTTTAACACAAGCTTGGCATGCATTACAAGTTTTCACCTGGAATCCTAAGCTTTATACTGACCAGTTATTTTAGAATTCCGACTTGCACATCCTCATAAAAGCTTGTTCATTGCATGCTACCAGTCATCTCTTCCTAGAGCCCATGTTGGTCATACTCAATAATTCTTTTTCTTCTCCAAGGTGCCAGAGATTCACCATGACACCAGCTGTGACAATTAAGTGCTTCATCCTCTAATGCAGCAAATGATGCAGCAGTCCAGCTCTCGATCCCATTGAGCTGCCATCCTGGCTGGATGCCTCTGCTATCTTGACCTGTCTTCCCAAAGCCCTTCCTGAGAAAGCTTGGCTGTGTTCTTCCAACTGCATGAAAAAGCCAACAAGCAAAGCACCGCTTTCAGGATTAGCAGTATATTTGTTTTCAGCATCTCTGTGGTGAGTCAGTGAGACAGATGTACTCTGGGGGGGCTAGCAAAGTCACATTGCCTTTTTATGAATAGCTGAGATATTCAAAACTGCAAAACAGCTTCCCAGAGGAGGCGAATGCGCCCCAGCCTGAGTCGGCTTAGGCCCTCCTGGAAGGCTCAGTGTCTGGAAACATTAAGAGGTAAGAAATATCAACAGCAACTGTAAATGTCAGCGAAGAGTTACTACTCACAAGTGATACATTAAAGATCCCCATCCAGTGGGAAAATTGTATCTGATATTAAGCTGTCCCCAGACATAGAGCTGTGCTACATAGAGATAGAATACTTGTAACTGAAACAGATAAACTCTCTGGCTGCTTTGAGAAAGCCTCCTGAATTATTTGCCTTTTTCAGTCTAAGGAGATTTATAGCTCAACATGAGCTGGCTATACTAGGACAAGCAGGAAAAAAGGGAATGTCTGCAGGTGAAAAGTGTTACCAAACTGCAACACACCATGTGACCTAGAAACAAGAATTTTTAGATACTTAGCCCAATATTTCTAAAATTGTGGTCTGTAATGTTTCTAAGGGTAAATAAAAGATATGAAAGAAGTTTGAAATGTTAGATATCAGGAGCAGGTGTAGTTCATTTCTAAAGGAGGTGTGTTATGGATGTGGATCATAGAACAAGGCTGCAACGTTCACAAGATGGAGAACTCATACACCCTCAGCTGGTATCAGCAGCTCAGCTCCTTTGAGGCAAAGCATTAATTAAAATCACAGGTAGCTGGCAATTATGGTTTGGTTTGATACCCCTGTAAGACATGGAAGGAGCTATGTCTGATGCAGTGAGTAAAAACGCTGGAAAAAATTAGTCAAAAAATAGTCACAGATGGTTTAGAAAATACTACGCCTGCCTTATAGGGAGCTATCTGTTGTTTTCTAGTCTGAATAAGCTGAGAAATTCACAGAAGGGAAGAAAAGTGGACACCAGAAGCTGTCAGGCAAAGGCTTTGTTTGTGTAATCTAGCAGCATTTCATCAGCTTCCAAGAAAATTCACAAGTTCATACCAGCCGAGGACCATCACATGTGCTGCTGCTATGAAGAAATGGAAGAAAGAATAAAGGTCTTGCAAATATGAAATTATCACCTATAGTACCCACTCAGAGAAAGAAAACTAAATAGTTGTATCCCAAAATCTTATTAATATACTCCCTTCTTTCACAAACACACAGAGACATGGAGTATGCAGGATAACAACTGCTTGCTAATCCCTGGCTATTGCAAAGGAAGAGAAGTAATCCTCTGTAATCAAATCTGTATGAAGCCTTCGTTTCTTCATAATAAAGCATTCATGTTACAGATGCCCTGCCAGATTTTACCATCTTGCCATTATATTGATTCTTAAATAGGAAAGCTATCATACTTCTGACTGCTTCTCATGAGGAGACTAATTAGATTATTTCATCATCTGGTTCATCAAAGCAGGAAATACTTAAGTGTCACAGCTGGTCTCAAACTAAATATCTAGTACTGAGATTTTAAATGAAAATTATTACATCTTCAGTGGGTAAGCATTTCATAAATGGCTAGATAGTATAAAATTATGAAGATAAAGAGATATAATCTCACATTTTTGGGCTGCAAAAGGAGTCACCTCTGCAAGTGCATTTGGATTTATTTTCTCTTGCTTTTGCTAGTAATATCATCAAAGAGGTTTTGCATAATGAACAGATCTGGAAAACTGAGAGAGCTATTTAGATTTCTGGCAAAGACTTATGACTGAGAATTAAAACCTCTGAGGCAACATCTTCATTTTAAGTGAATCTCCTGTTATTGATGCAACCTTCCCAATCAGAGTACTCACCACTATGGCAAGATCAACTACAAGGAAGCACATCCCCCTTGCAAAGGAGCTATCCCACTTGCCAATCACTATTCACTGCCCATCATTCCTTTCTGAACTTGTAAAAGATCTTCCACTTTTGCACACATTGTGTACATTCACCAAATCCTCCTGTAAAGAAACACATGTGACAAAGCCACAGCTTTGTTGGGCTTCACCTTCTATATATACACAGAGGAAAAAGAAAAGTCAAATTACTCATGTGAAAAAAGAGTTTGTTACCACAGTGACTTGGAATGAAATGGCCACCTATCACCAGCAGACACTTAGGAAAAGGCCTAGGCCTTGCAGGTCTACTTAAGACCTCAAAAAGAGAAGTGTGATAGTGGGTAAATAATTTCCTTTAAAGAGTGTTCTCATGAAAATCATATGTAAAATTAGAGTCTTCATATTATACCAAAACCTCAGTAACTTTGTTATGGGATAATATAATCCTATTTCTTTTACAGATCTATAATGTCATTATGTAAATGGCTATACAAAGCCATGATTGTATCAACAAAATTAAATTGTTGTGTAAGACAGTTCCCAACCTCTGGAAATGAGGCTTTTCAGCACTGTAATACCAGAAACTTTCCTCCTATAATGCTAGAGGTAATGTTAACATTGTTGATTCCTGTGGCATTTTTTACTTTGAGGTTCATCACAATTAACTTTGAAGAACACAAGACCAAAAAAACAATGCATATGTGAAAGTTGCATCATGCAGTGAAAATTGTAATAATATTTAGATTCCTCTTATGTTCTATACTTCATTGACTTTATTAGAAATTTAGAAATTCTCATAACTTTGCAGGTCAGTTTACTTGGTCAAAAATAACTCCTTGCAACCTAAACTCTCTGGGTTATTTAAAAGAAAATAGGCTGCAGGCCTCATAAAAATTTTGAACTATAGTTTTGACTGGGTCAGTTTGATGTGGAAAAATGTAATTTTTATGTCATAACTATCCTTTTAAAGTTACATGAACCAATAGATGAACCATGAACCTCAGAAAAGGACACATTCTTTCTGAACTCAGCCTAACTTTTGGAGTGTAATGGAAGATGCAAATAATTTAAAATCATTTAAAACACATATTGAATAGTTTGAGGGCAGTAACAGTGTCATAAGAATATTTCCAATAAGCTGTCTCCTGAATTAATAGCATAGAGCTGTTACAAGACAGTGCTATTAAATAAAACGGTAAAATTTTGCTAAAATCTTCAGTTAATGATCCTGTAAAATCAAGACTCATGATGTTTGCCAATATTTTTAGCCTATTACATTATTAGCTCTTCTTAAATTTCTAACTTATCTCTGCCTTTGTGCTGGTTTTACCTTGGATGCATTTCATTTTCTACATAGTAACTAGTGTGTGGCCATATTTTGTATTTGTGCTGAAAAAAAGGCCAGAAATAAAATTCAGATTTTTGCACAGTTCTGCATTTGACCCTGTAACCAGCAGCGTGTAACATCTGCTGTGCTATAAATGCTGGCCAGGGGACCCATTCTCTTGTGTTGAAAAATGTCTCCATCTCCAAAAAGGCAAAGAGATGGATCTTTACAGATCTTCATAATAAAGTCTCAAACGTGTGTATTGTCCACAGTAATGGTTTATAGAACCATGAGCACTGCAGTGGCACTAGCTGTGAAGTGTACAATCCTCATTATTCCACTGCTTTTTGGGCACTCTTTTCCCTTTTGTTTTCTCCTCTTTACAGACCCTCATTTTCTCATACATAACTCATTTTCTCATCTCATAACTATATGTTACAGAAATACCCTTTAAGGAAGGACAGAGAAGGGAAAAAAGTGATCTAAGACAGGCCAAAGTGATTTTTTCACCAATCCCAGGTGCTTAAAGGACTGTAGGCTCCACAGTCTGAGGCAAATGGAGGCAATATTATAGACAAAATGAGAATGTCTGACCTCCTTCTCCCTCAGCAGAAGTTATTGTTTGAGTTTTACACAAGAAAAGGAAAACTGAATATGGGTGCTCAACATTCCAACTAATGATAAGCAATACTGCTATTTTATTTTAAGACAATTTACTTACTGACATGGGAAAAAGGAAGACATGCCAGTGCATATTGAACAATAGCAGGGCAAAATCTTACTCAAATATTTGCCTTCACAGCATTTTAGTAAAAGTACTTTAACCACGAATACTATCTCGCTAGCTGATCTGGAAAAAGTCTTCTGTATTCTGTCAGGGCTATCATTTCCATAAAGGTCATCAAGTAAGGCCTTACTTTGTTGTTTTTTTTATCAAACAGGTAGCACTAGACAACTGATAAATAAAAATCCCCTTGTGGATAGTAGTCCTGCTATGGTACTGTTGTCCTATTTGACTTTTTTACTTACAAATTAGGCAACACAACAGAGAAATCACACCTTTCTCTCATGTGGCTTACACATATTTATGTTCTTGTGGCAGCAGCCAATTATGCTATTGCCACAACTTCCCATCCTCCGGCTTACATTTAATAGGTAGCCCCTTGTTCATCCCAAACCACCAGATTCATGTTTCCAATCCCATGCCACACTCTGTTATCTACAGTTGTTTGTGGAAACAGGCAACAAACAACTTCAAACCATACAATTTTACAGACAAGCTTTCCTAACAGTTGAAAGAAATCTAAGGTACCTCCAGTAACAAATATTTAACAAAATAAATTTACTAATGTGTAAATGAATACTAGAGTGAAGAAAACCAGTTGAGAAATAGAGAAGGAGGAAGGAAGAACTAAGCAGCAAAGACCAGAGCTTATGGAAAGTCAGACTTACTTTCTTGTAAGTAAATGTAAATTACTACCTGAAATATAAAAATGCTCTGAAACAAGTAATGGAAATTTCAGATTTTCTCACCACAGGGAAAAGATGAAAGATGATAATTTCTTAAGAATGTGCTGTGATTTCAGAGTCAAGACCCCAGTGTCAGTGATGCCTCCCAGCCCTTCTTTTTGTAAGACGGGTAGCTAAGAAGCCAAAAGGGAGGACCACTGCAGAGCTCTGCCTGCAGTTTGGTGGCCAGAGTACTTCCAAGAATGCCTGGATGTCTTGAGACCAGAGGCATTTTAAATTTCAGCCCTTAAGAGCATGGCCCATAACTCTCGAATTCCAAAACAGCCTGTGTGGTAGGCTTAGACCCAGAGCTGAAAGCCCAGGCTCTGCAGCACACCAAGAGTTCAGCAGGGTGAATAAAAAATACTTGCAAGTAAAAAGCAACTTTCATCAGAAAATTTTCAGTCTACTTGAAGAACAACCCTGACAAGGTGATAACCTCAAGTCATTTATGCCAGGAATGAAAGTCCTCACAGCCAGGCCCAGTGAAGTGACCCAGCCTCATTAGAAGAGCTCTGATATCATGTACGTGACGTCACGGCCCATTGAGGCTGCCAAAGAACCCATGGAACCATGCACCTGCCCAACCCCCTGCAGGCTTCCCACGCTTCTGAGACGTGGCCAGGGTCACGGGAACACACCTGGGCAGCTGCTAAGTGTTCACTTATCAGTGTCAATGTGATGCTTCCAGAAGATTACCAAGCAAAAATAAATTTATTAAACAGCTCCCAGGCAAGCTTTCAAACTATGTATGGTCTAGGACATCTCTAACCAAATGAATAATACTTTTCCCCACAAATTTGTAACATTAGGACTCTGACAAGTAAAAATATGGTGATATTAAATTTCTAGTAATGTACATACCGTTGTTATTTAAAGCACTGTATACCAGTGATTCACACTACTCCAACAGGTCACCTTTGCCTGGAAACACAAATGCACATACACAATTCTCTCCACAAAAAACTGGCAGACCCAGCCATGGAAACATTCAAGGTCAGGTAGGGGCTAGGTACAGGGCTCTGATCCAAATGAAGTTATCCCTGGTCATTGCAGGGAAGTTGGACTAGATAACCTGTAAAGGTCCCTTCCAAATCAAACTATTCAATGATTCTATGAAAAAACCTGCCAGCTGGGACAGCACAAGACTTCTTTCAGAAACTGGAATATACCTCATATCTGTTGGCTATTCTCCAGCCACCTTCCACTCTCTTCCTCTTATGTCCAATTCAAAATAAAGCAGTAGGCAAGTCTTTGGTATGTTGAGGCTAATGAATGCAATTATGAAGGCAGAGTAGCATTTATCTCCTCTAATTTAGAGTTGTTTATGTAATTTGGAAATCTATTTTTAAAAGTCAACCCTTTGCTGCTGCTGACACCTATCCAAGCTGAATGCTATGAAGAGGTACAACCTCCTCACTTACCTCACTTCTTTAATGTTTAATCTTCCAAAAGAAGTTTTGCTGTTTCCACAGGAGTACATGCCTAGCAATCATTATTACAAAAACATATCCTACTGGTATAATTCTTTTTACTTCACAGAAGTTTAAAAATACAAGTAAAGGTCATATGCTAATTTGACATTTCGAAATCACACTCAAACCTGAAGCTTCATAAAAGTTTGATTATGACACTTGATGTACTCTACGTATAGAAAAAGCTTAAAATTACTTCTTTTTGTAAGGTAACAGAGTTTTTTGCAATAAAACATAATTTTAAAAGGCTTTAAATAGTAGAGAACACCTAGCCAAAGAAACTTTTACCATTGTCCCGCTAAAACAGATGTACCAAACAACATAGTTTCTGAAAATCCTTGAGTAATCACAGTTGTCACATCTCCAAGTTGCCACACGAAGAATTTATAGCTTAAAAAACCCTTCTATTGTGTTAATGTTGTAAGTAAAATACATACTCCACCTATTTTTTTTATTTAAATGTGTGATACAAGAATACAAAAGAAGAAAATCCCATTTAAAATAGGGGAAACAACCTTATAATTCCTTAGGAACACTGAAGATGCACATAATACCTAGGCTGATACTTATTAACTACACCTTTAACATCTCATTACCATCTTGTACTCCTTCATCCTTCATCTTTACCTTCTCCCTTTTTCTTTCATTTCTTACCAACTTGATAAACTCTTCAGAGCATGTTTTCTTTTTTATACAAGGCTTGACACAAGAGGGTATATCTTTCCCTCTGAGCTATTGACATATTTCATATAAAAGGAAACTGGATCTTCAATTGTCCAGTTATATTAGCTGGTTTCACTCATCACTGATCCTTCAGTATGCTGCAGATTCTGCCTCAGAAGAATCTTTTGACAGACACTGGACAATCTAATGACTGGTTAGGAATGGCTGAGGTCTTGGAGAGCTGGAAAAGTGTAAGGGGCTATTTAAATTATGAATTCAGCATAACACACAAATAATTATCTTTAAAAGATGACCCTATCAACTCAAACTATCAACTGCTAATACCACCATGAGATTTCCAAGTTAGCAAGAGGCTTTCTCCTCCTAAGAAAATGCAATGGTTCTAGGCTGGCTGCAGATGTGGAACATCACTTCTGTTATAGTCACAAGGTTTTCTTCACGGCCAGAGCAGTGGAAAAGCAGCAACCAGGTGTCCAAGGCACAATTTTTAACTATTTAGGAAAGGATCAGGTATGACATAAGTTCCAGTCTTCAACTTTTGACTTAGCCTGAGAAGCTCAGAGTCTGCCTGCACAAGTCCTCTACATACAAGCCATATTTAAGAGGCTGGATTCCCAGGTGCTGGAAGCAGCAATGATGGTAGGTTAAGAGCTGGACTTGATCTTAAAGGTCTTTTCCAATCTTAATTATTCTAGGATTCTAGAAAGCCACTATTTGCAAAGGGACTCCACAGAAAAGACAAATAAATAAGGTCATCAATTCCTAACCAGCCTAAAGAAGGTTATTCCCCTAGAAGGGTTCTGTTGCTTAGCGCAAAGGAGAAAAGTGGCTTCCTGATCTCTTAAGATTGTTCATCTTTCTTTTACTTGGAATTAAAAAGATAATCTGGAGTTGTTCATAGCAGCGGATGTGGAACAGACAACATTGTCATTTCTTGTGCTGTTTTGTAGAGTACAAAGGGGAAACAAGATAACTGCAGCAGTTACCATTTATTCCACACTTGAGTCCCATACATCATTTAGTACTGGATGAGAGTATCTTGGGAGGGCAGGGCAATTCTGACCGGGGAAATAGAAGCCCCAAGTAGGCAATGTCTTATAAAACTAAAATCAAATAAAGAACCTTCTATCCCTTGTGGCTGTAGGAAAGATTGCTTACATACTGACAGTTTAAAACACAGACTAAATAAAATCATATGGCAAGAAATGTTTTCCTGGGTAACTACTTCCACTGCTCGATTATTTACTTATTTTGAGTATATGTTTAACTGCTGGGGGAGGGAGAAAAAATAATTTTCCTTGTTTTATTAACTCCACTGCTCCAATAGGCAAAACACAGAATTGAACAGTAATATAGAAACTGAGTCTGCAAAAAAGACACAAGTTTTTATTTTTATTTTTATTACAAAATTACCAAAAAATACTCTGCTACACTGCTAACAGTTTAACTTTCAAAGTCTTCACAGCTCACCAAAATGGAAATGAAGGTAAAGAAGTTAGACAATGTATTTTATTCTCCATTACAAACAGTCAGAACCCAGGAACCTGCCATCAGGAAAATCAGTTTGTCCAGCACCTCTGCCTGTATAAATGAGTAAGTGGCAGAGGCCTCATTACATTTTCTTTGCATTTTTCAAAGTAAATCTAAGTACAGCAAAGGATACACAAAGTGTACCATGATTTAATATTTTTTTAAGGGATCATTTTTTTATTAGCTAAAAAAATACAGCTCACTGGCATGGCTTTATAATGTTCCAGAATATAAGGAAAGAATTTTTTAAAAATACATATAATATGTTATAATTTCAGAATTTTTAAGATGTTGAGACTGATCATTTACAATGTAGTCAAAAAATTAACACCATATACACGAAACAGAATTGTCAATTGTTTTAAAAGTATAATTTTACACAGAATATGGTCAGTCAAGAATTCATGCATCAATAAATATAAGCACTTCTTTTATTTTCCCTGAGGCAGACAGACACAAACAAATATGTAGGAAGATACACTGCCCTCATAACTATTTTAGTTCAAAACCAACTGTTTTGCAAAAAAAAACCTTAAGAAAATATGCATCATTCAGAATTGTTTACTTCCATTGTCTCTTGAAAAACAATACATTATAATTCTTTAAAAATAGCACAACAGCTACAGTACGGCACTAGCAATGTGCTATTAGCTCAGATTTGATAGCTTCAGTGAGAATACTTTAATGTATCTTTCTTTTCTTGAGGTTTAAAAAGAACAGGGATGAACTTACACTCTAAAATTGTTGGCAGATGAAAAATTGTTTTAACCCACCATATTAACCTAGTGGATTAATATAATTATTCGTCAAAAACCACAAGCCTATAGAATGACAAAAATGCTTAGGATCATGTGAAACATTGACCAAGAAGGAAAACTGCAGAGTAACCAGCCCAGTTATGCCAACTTTTTAGCAGTTCATTGGATGGTCAAACATGATTTTGGGGTGGCTGACCACCAGGAATCACCAAAGAAACCCCTGGTACAAACCCCTGGTGTGCAAAGGGGAGGGAACATATGTTAATGATTTTGGGGAAATTATCATCATCTGTACATTATTCAGAAAGGTCAATGAATGTGTATGCAAAATACAATATATGAACAGGAGCTTTCTCTGTAATCCGCATACATAATATTTCAGAGAGGATACTCCCTCATGCATCTGGCCAAAAAAAGAATGCCTGCTTCTTAATGCTACCCCTGCTGTTAAGGAGTTTTATCTTCACTGATTTTTGATAACAACATCAGTATTTAAATATGTTCAGATGATCAAAATAAGGGACCACCTTGCACAGAGGGGAGATTGCATTAAACAGGTATCTTGTCACTTAAAGAATTCTAACTAAAATGCAATTGGTTTTATTTCTGCTGCCTTTAGGTGCACCATCAGTAATAAAGCTTAGTTCAAGAGCCCCCTGGGAAGATGTGGAATTTCAGAAGGTATAGATGTCTAAGATCCAGCTTAGTTTTCATTCTGCAGAAGTGTAAAATAATCAATGTGCTGGAACTTCAAGACCTCATTTCCCCAGCTGGTCCAGCCAGGCTGTAGGTTGCGAGCAAACAACTCCAAGCATTCCACATCTGGCTTGATGAACTCTGCCAGAACCGCTGTGCAAGAGAAAAAAAACAAAGACAACAACAATGACAATGGTACAAATAACAATAGTAAAAAAAGTAAAACCTCCCATGTGATGCTAGCAGATGAAAAAACTGAATGTTTCATTAAAAAATGGAGAGACAGCAAATTAATTTCAGAGGTTTCATCAAACAGCTGGACTATTTATAGTGAGAAAGTAATTTTAAATAAATGCCCTTGAGATTCTGAAAAATACTGTCAAGGCCTTCAATAGCCTTGATTTATTGGTTTTCATTTAGAGAAAGTGAAGGAGGATTTATTTCAGCCTTTACATAGATGAGTTCTGAATTCTTTTTAGTAATATCAACCAAACACCTACTAAAGCCTCACTTAGCTCCAATAATATGAGTGCAATACTTAAATAAATAAATAAATAATCCTTTTCTTAATTAAGATCACATCCTCTTTTCCTCTGTACCTTAAAGTGGATAAAAGTATTTTTGCAATGACAACTGTTAAAAGTAACACCAGTTAAATAAGTATAGCACTAAAAGTGCTATAAAAATGCAGGAACTATTTTTCCCCCCAATATCAACCTAGCAGCTGAAGAGATATTTCTATAATTGTTACTGTTATTCAGTAACATAAATCTCTTTTAAAGTTAGGCATTTTTGCTGCCTAAATCCAAATATAAAGACACCTGTCATTAGCATCAACTGTGCCACTGATCATGACTGCTATTCTTGGAGCGATAGAAAAAGATCTTGCATTTTGCTTGAAAAGTGTTATTGCAAAGAGTTTATTGTTAAATGTGTTACTTGTCATATAGAGACATTTAGTCTGTGGCTGGTTCAAGCAACTCCTTAACTAGGTTTCATGAAATAGCTACAAAAACATTGTGTACAAAATCATAAGAACAGCAAAGGTTTAAGGAGCACCCAACAGAGAGGAGGCAGAAAGTCTGAAAAACTTATCTATACTAAAAATTGCACGTTAGGTTTTTTTGTTTTGCTGCTGAAGATAAAAGAAGAAAAATTATGGAAATATATCCCTTTCCAAAGGATACTTTGGTCATTTTTAGATCAGATCTTCCAGTGATTTCTGAATCTCTGTCACTTAAAAATACAGCTCATAAGGACAACATTTTGCTGCTTCACTCAGTCTCTTCAGATATGATTACTCCAGAAATCAAAAACACATCCAGTCAACATATACCAAAGTATGAGATTAAATGTTTTTCTTTTTTTTTTTTTTGGTGCAATCCAAGTACTGACTTTTTGCATCAAGTTTGCCAGTCACAGATGCCCTATGTGAGACTCCAGCTGATGAGGTCATGGATTGCTCCCGTTGCAGAAAGATGAGCACTCACTTCACTTTCTAGTGTTACCCAAGCCAAGATGCATTTCCTACCTACATGATCACCTCTTCCAAAGCTCCAATATATTAAAAACTTTTGTGTAAATATTCTTAATGGGTGTTTCCAGGCTTTATTGTATTTTGGCATGGCATAAAAATCTATTCACATTCTCCAAATTTTTAACAAATGTTACATGAATGTCTCAGATGGGTTATCATCAAGGCAGCTTTTAATCTAAAAAATACTGCTACCAGAAGGAATCTTATTCCAAAAACCTGCTTCTTTTAGAGGCAAGATAAAATGTTTAAATAAATCTAGCATTTGCAGAGAAGAGTCTGGGAAGTTTAGAGGAAAATGTACGTTCTGACAGAAAAACTCATGCACTGCTTGGTGTTGTGGGTGTTCATCTAATTAGACACCACTTATGAGTAGCTGCTTAATACCATTTTGCAAACACATCATAATAAAAAAAGTGGTAAAATTTATTGTTCTTTTCACAGCTCCATTAAGATAAGAATTTCTTGTGCGTAATTTGCTGACAATTTGATCAGAGAGCTGAAGCACTTCTCCTAGGAGGACAAGCTGAGAGTTGGGGTTGTTCATCTTGAAGATGAGAAGGCTCCAGGGAGACCTTATTGTGGCTTTTCAATGCTTAAATCGGGCCTATAAGAAAGAAGGCAACAAGCTTATTTTAGCAGTACCTGCAGGAATAGGACAGGGGATAAAGATTTTAAACTAAAACATGATCAATTCAGATTAGATATAAGGAAACAATTGTTTACAGTGAGGGTGCTGAAACACTGAACAGATTGCCCAGAGAAGTGGTAGACCTTAAAATCCACAAGTTATTAGCATAGCACTAAGTTCAGTAATCCAAAGCAATTTTGTTAGGCACCAAAAACTTTCATGCCTAAAAGAACAAATTTGAAAAGCACACTTTGGAGATTCAACTAACCTCAAAGGACTGGTTCACCAGAAAGCAAAAAAGGGGTAGCCAAGAAACCGATCAGTTCAGTAGAAGCAGGAAACATGTGCCAGTCTTTCTATCAATTTGGTTCTAGAATTTAAAAAGGAAGTCACAAGAATCTCCTCCTCTCCTTCTGGCAGAGACAGCATCATTTTAAACTTAGAGAGCTTTTTTAAAAAAAAGAGACATATTACATATAATTTGAGACCACATTATTCTTCATTGCTAGGTTGTAGGCATTTACATAATCCCATCAGGCAGTAACTTGCACTGCAATGAAATTACCATATTAAAAGAGCTGAATTTTGTTGGCTTAAAATCTCATTACATTGGTTTCCTTCAAATAGGAAAGATCAGTGTTCAAGTTACAAATTATGTCTTCTTTTCAGACCTTTACATCACCAGCAGGCTATCTTAACACACATGGATCTGATCTGCAGCCCTCAAGCAAACCTTTGGGGACTTTTTCTCTGAAAACAACTTAGAGGAGTTCCATCAGTAGAAAAATAAAGTATTGCGTTTTTCTACCACAGAAATAGATTGACAAACAAAACCCAGAACACAATTACTTCTATCCACTTACAGATACCACTGACTTGAAACATGTTAAGTAGATGATAAACAGCCTATTCTTTAGCACTTACAGGTGTCACAAACAGTATGACAGCAAGTCAGGTACTTATACTTGAGCACCTAATGCCCTAGGACAGGTGAAGCAAGCACAAAGCCAGCTGGCAGACACAACAGCTCCAGAAAACCCATTTCACTCTGAAGCACGATCCAGTGCCCAGGCAGGAGACCTGACACATCTGCATACTCCTAATCCCAGATAGGTATTGAATATTCATGCTCCTAAAAATGTTCAAATTAGATAAAGAATTGTCTTTGAAACAAGCAACACTTTCTCCTTATTTTTGGACTTCCACTGCCTAAAAAGCAGGTTCTGCATTGACAAATTGGATATATAAAGTGCAAATAACTGTCTGTTTTTACATTGCTTGATCAGTGAGCCATGCAAAGCACAAAGCATAAGTAATGTCATTTTAAAACAACCCTTCAAAAGAGTTTGCAACATAGAGGTCCTTACTGCCCAATTTGTCTAAACCCTGGGCCAGAAAACGATCTGAAATCCAGCTCAAAGATGGCTTTACAGCACTGCATCTTTCCTGAACTTGAAGTTAAACCTAGATGCTGGTGCACCAATCAATTAGTCTTACAGCAAGGGCTCACAAGGCCCATTAGGAAACAAAAGGCATTTACTTTTTTTTAGTTCCAAGAAAACCTTTGTAACATGGCCTAATAAGCCATCATTGCTACAGGAGGAGGGACCTCCCATGATTCCTCATTGCACAGTTCTGCTGAATATATGCAAATTGGTTAGAACATAGCCAATAATTAATTCCAGTGCTTTTAGGCAAACTCCTACACAACAGTGTTATTTTCTAACAAGAAATGCATATACTTAAAAACTGGAAGAGCAATGGCTGTAATAAGAACAATCTATAATACAGGGAAAGGAAAAAAGGTGATGTGAAGTTATGTAGAATTTCATACATATCTGTAACAGAGTATCTTCTGCGCTCTCTAAGAGCACCACTGAATTGAATTAGGAAGAAAACCTGCTGTTATTTGAATCAAAACCTGGAGTAATAAAATTTGATTTTAACACATTTGCATAAAGCAGCTTAAGTACATTTACAATGACATATTAGAGCTCTAAGCATTGAACACAGCATATGCATCACCAAAAACCCCTACAGTTGCAATTTCATGGTTAAATGCACTGTAGAAACACAAACATCTCTTTTTGATGGCTTACTTTAATTTACATCTTTCTCTTCTCCCAGAGAGATAAACTCTTATAATCAGTCATTAAGTGCTACATATGTATCAACATACAACCTATATTGTTGTAATAAGAAACAAAGTGCCAGACAGCATCAGTAAATACTAATATTTTTGGCTTTGTAACTACTTAAACAAAGCATAAAGAATGTGTGTGACTCATCAAGCGTCCTTCTCCCCCCTTGCCAAATCTCTGCTTCTGTTCGAATTTCTTCTGATCCCCTCTAGGATGTAGCTCAGCTGCTCCCTACTGGCTGCTTGAGAATATTGCTTTGTCATGAAAGCAAGATCTTGTACAGCACAGAAGTCAAAGCATCAGCAATTAGCTTTTGCTTTACGGTCTACCTTTTTATTACATAACCAGATTCTGCACAGACCTATCAAAAAAATGTAGGATATACATGTATGGTCACAAAAACCTTTTAAATCATTCATATTGCTCCACAGCAAGCTCATTTTTTCAAAGAGAAAAACAAACGCTGCACAATGTTATCAAATCCCATCACTCAAGTGAAGACTCAAGAAATATACACAAGAAATTAGAAAGGACAGTTTCTTTCAAAGTCTGCTCAGGGTTATAATTTATAAAGTATTCTCCAGTATGGTTTCTAGATTCTACCCTACAAAACAATTGTCTGAGGACCATTGTTGCACTAAAATTTTCTGTAATACATCCAAACTGCTAGTTTGCACACTTGGATGCCTCAGAAGTTTCCTGTCTGTGTCCAAGTTTGCTGTTAAGTATTGGCTTGCTAAAGAGATCCTAGATGACAGCCTCATAAATAACCATCCCGCTGTTCATTAGCTTAAATCAACACATATACTGCCTGCTCTAGCCCTAATTCTTAAAGATGTGGCTTTGGGATGGCAAAAAGATCCTCCTAGAACTGCCTTTCCTTTTTTTCTATTTTTAGCTATCCAAAGTATGTCCTTCCTACTAGTTTTTTAACAGGGTGTGTATGTGTGCATGTAGATATATATATATGGCAATTTAATAAATGCAAACCCCCAAACACAGATTTTAGAGCATCTCTGGAGGTACAAAAATTGTTCAGACCAAAAGTAGTTCTACCCCTTGGGAAGAGAAAAAGGAAAGCATATCAGTGAAGCAAAGTGTGACACACCTCTCCTCTCCAAAAGCATCAAACATTTCTTCTATCTGCCTTCTCTAACGTGAATACAAAACACTTGGAATATGTGCAGACTCATCACAAGCTTCCCCCTTCATGGAGGATGACATTGATTTTATGAGAGGTATTATATATATTTCTTACCACAGCCTTTTAAAGTTCTAAGGTGCTGTAATGATGAAAGAAGTA
The DNA here is from genome assembly GCA_003676055.1 of Chloebia gouldiae. NCBI lineage: Eukaryota > Metazoa > Chordata > Aves > Passeriformes > Passeridae > Chloebia > Chloebia gouldiae. The sequence goes on along the minus strand of QUSF01000001.1, from coordinate 21,850,935 downwards.
CCACTTTCTATTGATGAAAAGTGCTTCAGAACAATTCTTTGGCCTAGCTCTAAAAAGCTGAATTTATACCCACACTAACTGGCTGTCTGGAATTACTGCATCAATTTCAATGAATGAAATACAACTCCTCAGAAACAAGCAGGGCATGCCTTCTTTGCTGCCTCTTGTTAGCAGTCTTAAAATAGATAAGTTTTTGGATTTAAAGGCATAATTGTACTGCAGGCATATAATCAATTCATGCAGATATGTAAACATCTATTTCAGGATGACATCATAAAGAAGGAGGTTTCCGCTTTCCTATTTTATGTATTCCCGAAGTTCTTTCTGTTACAAGGCACTTTAGGTCATTTGTCACAACTTCATATATGAAGTAACTGTAAAACTGTTTTTGCAGTATTTAAAAGATAATTTTGAAAAAGGCAACATTTTTTTCTACATGCACCCAAAATGTTCACACAGTACTACTTGAAGTTCTAGCTTTCACATTAATTTTCTAAAACCAAGACTGAGGGGCTTCAGAACACTTTTAGAGGAACAAGTTCCATAAAGTAAAATTGCTTGACAGATGGGAAATTAAGGCATTTCTAGGTACATCTCATAATGAGGCATTCAAGACCACTGTGCTACAGAAACATTAGGCAAAAAAACCAAAACATACCAGCAAGAGGAGGTTTATGTGAATGCAGACTGCAGGGTATGCTGACAATTAACTGATGCTCTGGAATTGGAAGAACACCTTCAGATTTCCTGTCATATTAATCAGAAAATAAAATAAATGTGAGAATAAATGTTAATCCAATGTGATGCTACAGCTCTTGCAGAGTTATTTCAGATGGGAACTAACACACAACGTTCATTCACAAACTTCAGGAAAGTCCAAGGGAAGTTACATGTTGCTCAAACGTAATATATAAAATGATAGTTTATGAAATCATTGAGGCTTTGGACAAAACATCGTTTACAATAGCCATGCAAAGGCACTGAGAACAAACAATGCAGTCCTGTAGGTCGTCATGCGTGGAACAACAGCAGCATCCCCAAAATGGCACCAGCCTGTGCCAAGGACTTGTGGTCCAAGAGAACCTGTCAGCAAAGGAAGCCCAGTCCACAAAGCTTTTGTCCAAGACAGTTTCCCAAGTCAGCAGATGGAAGGAACAGACAGGGGGTTCCATTCTTTAATCTCACTGAAGTACTCTCTTATTCCAAAGCTAACAAGGCTATCTTTAGGTCCAAAACTAGTCAAGAGTTTTTGGGATTATGAGTAATATATACAAAGGCAATCCTAGCAGCTGCAAAAAAAAGACTTTTACCATAAATATCTGGACATACCTTAAGGCTTCCTTCACATCTCCCTGAACTCTCCCCAATATGAGAACTTCATATGGTTTTTTGTGCAAAGAATCCAAAGGCAACACAAATTCTCCGGTTGTAGTAATCTGACAAAAGAGTTAGAAATATACAGTAGAAAATTTTAATATCCCATATTTTTCCAAGATCTTTTCCTTTATAAAAAGGAGGATACTGATGATATCACAGCTTTCAAATACAGAAGCAAATGGCAGTAAATAGACAAATTAGAAGAACACAAAGTGTCATAGTGCAAGTCTTCTCAGTCCCCAAGAAATCAAGAAAATAAATTGAGAACTTACTTTTACCCAGTGCCACTCAGCAAGTGTTTTCACCGACCAGTGAGGATAAAGTTCATCCTTAACAAAACGTAGGTGCTTCTGTCTATTAGTCACCCACGTGACTACAAGACAATTTGGAGCAGCTAATGCTGGTAGAGGAATCTTCTTGATTTGCCATGAAGACAAGTAGCTGTACCTATGCCAATAAAGTGAGAAAGCAAATTAGCATATACCAACCATAAAAATTACAAAGCAAAACAAATGGATAAAAAAATTACACAAGACCAGTCACTTCAAGAATTATCTCCTGACAATCTAAGTCATAAAAATAGTTCAAGACTGACACCCAGTGGACAATTCTAAGAGACTGTATATAAAATCATTAGTGTATGTACTTAAGTTTTACTGAGCAGAACCTTGAACTATGTATTTCTACTATCCCTCGAAATAAAGCAATATTAGTTGTGACTCTGAAATTTAGAAGCACGTTTCATTTAAGAACAATCAGATGTATCTCAATATTCTCATCTTTGTGCCAGAACAAGGCTATTTAGTGAACAGAAGCTTCTTAGGCAATGTAATACTGTTCACGTCTCATAATAAACTCTTCTGAATGAAAATTACAAGTGAGTCACGCTAATTTGAATGGCAAGTGAAAAGGTCATTAGAGATAATAACTTCTCCAATTATTTTCACAAATTGTTCATTTTTTTAAATTATCAGCCATGGTAGAAGTCTTCTAGCTTATTCAAAACCATTCGGCAATTTTCTGAGCTAACTGAATGCTCCACCAGTAAATCCAGGATGCTTTCCAGATCCTATCCTGTTCTACCACCTTTTTTTCATGATGCAATTCTACACTATTAATAAACTGCAGCTCGTGCAACCTAAACATTGCAGCATCAAAAATATTGGCACACTGCCTAATGAAAATCAACGGCCACCATGTGGGTACCCAGGACCCTACACAATGCTACAGTAAGAAACAGTAAACAAGGACAAAAGCCAAATACCTCCTGGACTACACTGTCCACAGGAGAAAAGATGAACCCAGATGAGCAATATTTCACAATGATTAGCTGCCAACAAGATAATTATAAGCAGTGATAGCTCCTCCACTTTTTGCCTTTATTTCATAAGGGAGAAGGGATCTTGGTGACTAACTTATGCTAGTAACTACAATTCTTCTCTGAGTACCTTATAAGCTCAGTAAAGACACTTCTGAATGAGAGTTTACAGAAGCTTCTGAAGGGCTTTCAAAGGAAAGCCTATTTATCAGTCTCTACATCTTCAAATTACGTCTTCATAACAAGCATCAAAAGCTACAGGGAACTTTATTCTAGAAAGTTGTAAGACCATATTTGCTGTCTACCCTTCTTTCAAAAAGATACAATTCTATGGTAATCAAGAAGACTCCACTGGCATAAACATGATGTTACTCAGCAGTGAAGGAAGCCCACAAAAATTTAAGTTAATGACTTCATAAACTACAGTACTCAGAGTTCCTATTGCACTAGGGGATTTTACTGCTGCATTATTACATTCTTCTAAACATTAGACAGAAGCTTAAGTTACACCTCAAATTAAATAAAAACCCACTCAAACTTCTGAGCAAGATTTCAGTCTTGGAAATACTTACACATTTATCTAGCTTTATGTCCACTGAAGTAACCCTATTAATTACAAACTAATACGTGCACGATCCAAGCCCTATAGAACAGCGGAATCCATACTTCCTTGGTAAAGGTCTAACATTCTCCCACCAGCTAGATAATTTAAGATCTACTCTTGCAAATATTTTGTATGTCAAGTATCCAACACACTTCAGTGAAATACCGAAGACAGTTCATAGATTTGAAGGTAAGCATGTGTCAAAATATTTACAAGTTTGAGCTACAGTCTCACAGTTACACTGGTCCTGGATTGGATCCATATTAAAATGTTAATTACCCTTTGTAAGCTATGAGGACAAAGTTTGATTTTGCTATAAAACATACCTGTTGCTCCTCTTAACAGACTTGTTCTCCCATGGTGGATCAATCACAATTACATCATACCTTTTCTTGTCTGGCAAGATTAAAGAAATTAAAGAAAAAAAAATGGATAAAAAGTGCAAGTCTCAAAAATAAAATTTTTTCTAAGTTTCCCAACAGAAACTATGCCGTATGGTGCCCAGCTGAGTGAAAAGCTACAGCCCTGAATGCAAGATTCCTGTCCTGCTTGATCTTTTATTAGGCCAACAGGGACTTGCAGAGCTTCCAGCCAGCCCTAGAAAACTGTTTTCCACTACTGGAGGTAAAAAGAGACAGATAGCTAGACATAGTGTATGAAATGGGAATCAATGAACAAGAGTAAAAGAACAGGAGTTTTCATGGGAGCAGCTGAGCTTAGTTTAGCTGGAGGATAGAAGATACAGAACACACCCATGAAAAAACAGAATTCCTCAATTTTATTTCTCCAGAGAATGTTCTTTCATTGAGTCTGATGGTAAGAACAACAGCTTAGTATTTGATGTTCATGAAATGTGATTACTACACCTTATTCATTTAACACCTGAGGCGTTATCCTTACAGTGGGCTGACCAGCAAGAATTACTTCTCTTTTGGCAGGTGAAAGGGAAGACGAAAAATAGTAATTTAAATGGACAGCAAACTTACTCAGAAAAATAGTCTACAGTCAGGGCATTATGTTAACATTCACTGTTGTTTATTTCAAAACCATTTGCTCAGATTTCTTGGTCTGCTCTCTTAACTCCTTGGAGAATCTTAAATGGTCAGCTGTGCAGAGTGGTAGCAGAATGATAATAATCTTCTTTCTTTCCTACAGATGAAAACAGCTAGCTAGCTAGATTTTGGACTTTAAACACAAAATTAGTATTTAGATAGTAAGATTCTACCTCCTGAATATCTTCTCAATAAAAAATGAAATTAAAAAAAATATAATGTCTAAATTACATATGTTTCCTCTCTTCTCATGTGCAATTAAAAAATCTAAAATTACTGATTAGAGGATAGAGCAGTAATGCCCATCTCTTGCTCACTGACAACATCTTTCCTGTAAGACTGTCTGTCTTACAAGAAAAAAAGCCTAGCTGTGACTGATAGTAATAAAAATAATAGTAGTAATAATAATAATAATGAAGGTCAGTTTGAAAGCTGTTGGAATGGCACTGAAGACTGAGGCATGCTGTCAGCTCAGGGCTGGGGGTAGTGCCTTGGATAGCTTTTGATCTATTTTTACAGAGGACTTGATTATTCTAAAATCCCCCCATTTTCCTGTCACTGCTTTTTCCACAAGCCAATTCTCTCAGCTGTAAAACATAGCAGCTGAAAAGTCTTGCTTGCTACTGGTGGTCTTGCTAAAGTGGTGTTGCCCTCCAGCTGTGTGCAACAGCCTCTCAAACTGTTATCTTCCCTGGGGGACACTAAGCTTTGTTCCACGACCAGTTTATTCCAACCTAAAAAGACCCTGCCCCTGAACAGGATGAGTCTCTAAGTGAACATTTGTTTTATGGTGCATTATCTCATCCCTCCCCCATGGTTTAATCTAACTAAAAATCAAGACAGCAGGAGCACCACTTCAGCAGTAACATGGACCCACCTATGCTAAAGGCTCATCCTGTGGGACAGGGACCCAGCAGCACAGCTAGTCCCAATTCAATATGTTTACGTGACTTCTATGCTGACAGCGGCTCAGAACATCCTCACAAATTCCTGTATTTTGGATGAGATTTTTAAAGAAGTCTCCTGGAGACATATAATCCCCTCATTACATGATTTCCTAACCACTCAAGATTCCTTTGGAAGTCCTTACCTATTTGGACAAAGTTAGAAATATCACCTTGAAAGCCTGCAGCAGCATTTGCTATCAGTGTGATGCTGTATGTTAAAATCTGTTCATTGATTCGTCTTGACATTAACTGCCCTTCTTGGGAAGGAGAAAAGGGATAAATTTTAACACCCAAAGATACTTACAGTTCAGCAGGGGCTGTAAACATGAAATATCAGATAAGAGGAAACTGCTTTTTGGTGGTACCAAGTATTTCTGCCCCATTAACATAACTATCTTTGCACAGTTTGAGCTGTTTTCCGTAACACATGAAAGCAGGTCCTGGTCTGCACTGAAGGTTTCCTCCTCTAGCACATGTACAGCTTGATGGTCACTTTCATCAACAGCTGGAAACTGCTTTGCCATTTCGCATAATTCAGCCAAGCCACAGACAATGCATTGAGGAACACTGTTCTTCCTGCAACTGAGTTTTGCAGCAGTACGGTGAAGAAAACCACTTTTGAGACCCTCTTGGACTAAATGCAAAGTCCCTTCCCAAATGAGCTTCCTGACCTGTATTGTAACACACAAAAAAAAAAAAAAAGGAAAAAATAAAAGATCTTTCAAGTATCTACTTGACCAGGGAATGCAACTAAAATCAAAACATTTTCAATTTGAAGGCAGGGAAAAGGATCCTTGCCAATTACTGAGATCATTGGCTCAAAAGCTACAAAGGCTTTATAATAAGGCATGTGTCTTGGTCTAACCCCAGCTGGCAAACAAGTATCACACAGCCATTTACTCACACCACATGCCTCCCAATCCCTGCTGGGGAGAAGAATCCAAGGAAAAAAGCAAACCTCACGTGCTACTATAAGATCAGTTTAAAAACTGAAACTAAAAATTATTATCATTATTTTTGTTATTGAAAAGTGGGACAGAGAGAGAAGGATGGCACAAGAGAAACAACTGACACACAGTAAGATAGCTCACCACCTACTGACTGATGTCCAGCTCATCCCTTTGTAGAAAATCCATGGCTCCTGGCCAACTCCCATCACTTATAGTGAGCATGATATCCTATGCATGGAATATCCCTCTGGCCAATTTGAGTCACCTGTCCTGGCCATGCTCCCTCCCAGCTTCCTTTGTGCACCTGCTCACTAGCAGAGCATGGGAAACTAGAAACTCCTTGACTTAGGGTCAGCACAGCTTACACACTGATGTTTGAATTGTTGCTGTCAACATTATCCTCATGCTGAACACAAAATGAGAATCTTTGATGTTTCCTGATCTATCCTGACCAGGTTGGAAGGGACAAAGTAGCTGCAGCTGGGTGCAGACATTTGGACAATACATCTACCTTTAGCATCCAATATGGTGACTCTGGGGCTTTTAAAAAGTCTTAGGTTTACTCTTCATTTGCAGCACTCCCACTCCATCAACTCTGCATTAGCTGTCCAGCTACCAAGCAGAAAACTAACTCTATCCCAGCCAAAACCAGGACATGCTAACTTCTGTTGTTGATTTTCATTTTTGGTAAAGTTAGAATATTTAGAAGGCTGGAAAAAGAAAGAGGGAGAAACTGAATAAAACATTTCAGACAACAGATGTGGAATATCATTGTTTCAACCAAACACAAATTTCAAAGCAATTATCTGAAGTTTAATTTAAAATTCTAATTTAATTTCAAGTTACCGTGCCCATGAACATCTTTTTAATTGAAATGTATACTGGGATATAAAAACCAGTAATTTTTCACATTTCAATTCACTTCATAAAACAACAGTTTATGCATTTTACAGTCATACAGAAATACAATCAGTAAATCAAATTAAAGTATCAGAATTCAATTTTTGCAACTTAGTTCTAAGTGGCAAACATCACAAATAGCCTGTTAGTCAGGATGACATGAATCTTGGATGTCATTCACCTGCTGGGGAGTCAGCACCTCCCTTTCACAAAATTTAGAGACCCATTTTATTTCCAGATCATGGAGCCTTTATAAGTTTTGACTGTCAGTGAAGTGCATTTATCCATTTGTCCATTGTCAGTTACAGTGGCTTTATTAAAGGTTTCAAATACATACCATGGTTTCAAAAGCTTCTGATTACAGAATCTTCAAGATTACAAGAAGGTTTTACAAAATGCACCTTATTACAATTCCCAGATTAGTGGCAGGGGAGGAAAAAGATTTTTTTTTAATAATTTAATAGTGCCACCTTTAGATACCAGAAAGTATAGAGTCATAAATTTTTAGTACCTGGGTTTGTGATAAGAAAAGTTCATACTGCTTTAACAGAATTAATAAACATATCTATAGAAATTATACCTTCTTACACTCACGTGTTAACTCACAGGTGGACAAAGTCTCTTGACTATGAAGCAATCAAAGCAGGAGTTTTTACAAATGGTTGCTGAAGGAATTTAGCATATGTTGTACTATTCCCTATGTTGACATTGACTAAAATTCATAAATGGATTTGTCCTGGCTTGTAATATAAGCATGTATTCTAATGCCATCTGTTGGAGGTTGGGCAGTTTTCTTATCTGTTCCAAGAACAATGTCTCACTCTGGGGAGATATCTTCTGTTAATGGACCATTGAATGACTCACTGCATGACTGGTAAAGTTACATCATCCCATTGTGAGATGCTCCACCCAGAGGGAGGAGCCAAGCATTCTTACTTGCATAAAATCAGCACTTTTTGGGACACTGAGCAGCCCTTCGCTGGATTCCCAGAGAAGCAGCTCTCTTCTCTGATGGATTCCCAGAGGAAGACCAGGCCCAACTACTACCAGACCTTCGGGAAAACTACACCCTTCTACAGATCACCACTTCAGCAGCATTTCATCTGCCACTCCAGGAGGAACAGCCACCATTTTAACTGGACTACTACCAGCACCCTGACTCCTCAGGGTGTCAAGTTTCTGACTCCATCACTAGTTTTGTTTGTACTAATTACATTTTTATTTCGTTTCTCTCCTAGTAAAGAACTGTTATTCCCATTCCCATATCTTTGCCTGAGAGCCTTTTTTTAAATTGTGGTAATTCAAAGGGAAGGGGTTTACCTTTTCCATTTCACAGGAGGCTTTTGCCTTCCTTCACAGACTCCTGTCTTTGCAAACCAAGACAGGATTCAACAGCTGAAATTCATAGATTCACTTGCAAAAACAAAATTGTGGTTGTTTGGGTTTATTTTTGATGAGTCTACAAATATAAGTAAGTGCCAAAATAATCTGGGTTAACTTGCAGAGCTATAACCTTAAATAACACAAATATAGCAAAAACCCAATACTTTCTAATCTGTAAATGATATAAGAGGCTAACTGGAGTCACAGATTTTTCCAAACTCTGTCTTTTCCATATATTCAGCAAATATTAGCAATGTTACACAAGCCTCCAAGGCATAAAACTTCTTATCTTCATTTCTTTCCTTATTTCTATTATTGAATGATTTTATTTTTCATATTCTTGTTGATGCTAAACTTCAAAGTTTTCTCCTTTAACGTGATTCTGCATAGTCAAAGGACCTCTACACTGTATCAGCAAGCTGCACATGTTTATTACAAGATTGTTGCCATGTAAAAGAAAAAAAATACCGTCTAAATGTAGTTCAGGCCAAACAGATTTAAGCAAAAAGCCCAATATGACTAAACCTTTGTCAAGGGAAAGAAAGCAAGTGTAGTTCCTAGTTCAGGTTTGCATCACTATTGGGAAAGCAGTAAGAATACATCAAACATCACTTACATTATTACATTTCTACAATTCACTATGATGCTTCAGTGTAACTTGGTTGCATCTTCACCAGTACAGCACTTACGTAAGCACACAGACTTGAATTCCAATTAATTCATTCAGTAATAGGATAATATAAAATGTTAGAGAAGGATTAATTTTTTTCAATTGGAGAATAAGATATTTTGAAGCACATTTGGTCACCAAAGTGTTGAGTAACTCCAGCACAACATCCTGAAACACTGAGGAGCTGATCTTCAGAACAGGTTATGTGGCCAATTTTTAATCAGCCAGTTCCTAATATTCAACTCATCACAACAAAATGTTCAGTTGTCTATAACAGTCCAAGTTACTTTGTGAATGCAGCTTCCAGCTCTTTGTAATGTCTCAGATGCAATTTCACATGTATCTACATAGAAGATTTATACTGTAAGCATGAATTTAAATAAGGATTGGAGAGACTGACCTTCCTTTCCCTTTCATTCTTTGCACCAGTGGAACAAGCTACAAAACCAGAATTTGTTTGCAACCATGCCTTCCACTCTCCACATGCCCAAAGTTAAATAGCATGTACTCGCAAAAAAATATTTTTTCCAACTTACCTTTGAATGGTATTCCAAAGCATCTAATTCACCTTGGTTGAATAAACATTTCCTTTTACGTTTCTGCAGAATTAGCAAAAAACAACAACAAAAAAAAATCCATGTAATGCCATGATGAAATAAAAGGGAAAAAAAATCAAACACACCTGAATTACAAATTAACTCTTTAAAAGCAGAATAAATTTTCCATCTCTTTTTCTATCACAAGTACAAGTCAAATAAGCAAAAAGATCTGAAAATAGCTAACCTGCTGCAGGCATTCACAAGGTACATAGGTTAAATCTGGTTGAAGTTATTCATGGCACTAGGATCTGAAGGTACCTAGTGCACAGTTTGTGCTCATGCCTCCTTTGGGCCCATACTAAAAGTGGCAGCTGCCAAGTGCAGATTACCAATAAAAGAAAAAAATTAACTATGTCTTCATGATTACATTTATTGGTTTAGAGCAGTAACTTATTTTCTTTTGACCATATGGAACAGCACTGAACAACACCGAAAGTTAATTCATACTGTCCTTCCCAATTTGCTAATCTGCACAATCTCAACAGCTGCCACAGCTTCAGACTGTGTACCTGACCACAACCAGTGTCAGGAGATTTCAGGAGCAATCCATTGCTTATGAGACACAAAAAGCACATTACTGACATGAGGGACACAAGAATATCCTCAAAAGTTCCCACTCTTCTACACTACCTAAAAAGACTCAGGTATGCAAAACAGTATTAGTCGTATATTATTTATCAAAGGACTACTGTAATTTACTGTGTTACAGAGAACATACCTTCCTAGCAGTGGCAAGAGAATCTCCAGTGTCACGCTTTGCTCCGTCTTGGTATTCCTCTCTCTTGCTGTTGGCCTTTATTTCTGTCAGACTCACCTCAGGGCATCCCTGACACAGCTGCTCCTCAGAAGCTGCAGCTATATGGGGCTTAGAAATATCAAAGAACTCCTCCCGAAACACATATCTCATTTTTGCTCTTTTACCTTCTGTTTCTATGACATCTCCAAGACCATAAGAAGGACCATTGCTTGATGAGAGGGTGGCAGCAAAAGCAGAAATACTGTGACAGTCTTCAGTAGATGTGACAGAAGTATTGTGAGTGACATTACCAGGGTGTGCAAGGGAGTCACAGATCTCATAGCCACACTGATTGATGAAAGAGAGATGATCCACAAGCCATCCTTCTGTCAGACGATGTACCACAGACATCGTAACTCCCCTTTTCAGGATGAAAAATCAGCTCCCTGAAGCGTCAGCCTTCACCAACCATTCACACTTCCTGGAGAAGCCTCCTCCTGTGGGAATTATCACTGTTTAATAAATTAGCACCTACCTTCTAACAGACATTTCCATGCACACACAGGGCATACTGCTGGAACTTCTGATTTCAGCTGGTTTCCCCATTATGTTCATCCCTACACCACTACTTTTTTAACAGTAGCTAAATTTTATATGACTATTTATATTTTTATACAGTATGCGCTTACTCAGAAAACAGCCCTATGACACACCCATTATGTCTAACACTATATGACGTATGTGCACATCTATACACTGTATATACACCACATATACATGCATTTACGCTACATACCTTTACTCCACGTTACACATATGCTATATAGACTACGTATATACTATATATATATGCACATACTATACATACACCTAGGCTCTATGTACATTCACACATATATGCCTATATACGCACATATATTGTGTATGGATATGCATATATATATATGCATACACTATAGCTACACAGACACGCCATATATATACACATATATACATATATATACACACATATACATATACATATATATACACACATATACATATATATACACACATATACATATACA
>QUSF01000001.1:21642052-21839322 GCA_003676055.1 Chloebia gouldiae | reverse complement strand
ACACATATACATATACATATATATACACATATATATACGCACATATACATATATACACACATATACATATACATATATACACACATATACATATACATACATACATATACACATACATATATACACACATATACATATACATATACATACATATACACATATATACACATACATATACATATATATATATAGATATACACATACATATATACATATAGAGACATGGATCGCTATGGCAGCACCCGGGAGCAGTAATACAGGCACAAGGGCAGCCACGGCCCCAGCGCTGCTGAGGCCAGGCACCGACTCCCATCGCCGCGGGCACACAGGGGCCGACAGCGCGGGCTTTTCCCTAACAAAACTCCCGGCGGCTGGAGAAAAGTGCGGGCCTGGCCGCGGCCGGCAGCGCCTGGCACACACTCACCGCGGCCGCCACCATGCCGCCGCACTGCCGCGTCCCTTCCGAGCCCTCGCGGGCCCCGCCGGCCCTCCATCCCCCCGCGCGGTCCCCGCCCCGCCGCGCCGCCCGGCCCGCGGCCCCGCCGTGACGCAGTTCCGTGGGACGCTCCGGGCCGCGTCCGGGCGGGCGGATTTGAAATCGCGGCGAGGCGGCGGCGCCGGCGGTAACGGCAGGGCCGGGCCGGGAGCGGAAAGGCGGCGTAGCAGCGCCCTCAGCGCTTCGCCCCCGGGACGAGGGTCCGTGCGGCGGAGTCCCGGGCTGCGCACTCGCTGCTGAGTCCCCCGGTCGCCTTCGGTACGGTCTAGACGCGCTCTCCGGGCGAGCGGGTGGAGCTGCGCCCAGCTCTGCCGCGCTCCTACGCTTTCTTGGTTGTTTTTTTTCCTGCTGGCGTGTGGCTCTGGCAAATTGTTCTTAAATCTCTGCTCTTAGAGCGTCCTGGCTTTTGTCAGCAGCAGGGCCAGGACAGTGCCAGACCCCTGTTCGCCTGCACTGGTGAGGCCGCGCCTCCAGCGCTGGGCCCCTCAGTTCGGGAAGGGCATTGAGGGGCTGGAGCGAGTTCAGAGAGCTGGGGAAGGCTCTGGAGCACCAGTCCTGTGAGGAGTGGCTGAGGGAGCTGGGGTTCTTCATCCTGGAGAAAAGGAGGCTTTGGGGAGCCTTATCATTCTGGAACCACCTGAAAGGAGGCTGTACCCAGGTGAGGGTCGGGCTTTTCTCCCAGGCAACAAGTGAGAGGACACGGTCTCAAACTGCACCAGGCTTTGGTGGGACAGTTGGAGGAATTCCTCCTCAGAAAAGGCAATTATACCCTGGAATGGACTGCTGTCATGAATGAGTATGTAAGCTTGCTCAAACAACCACCACTTCTGCCCAGCATGGTGGTGGAGTCAGTGTCCCTGGAGGTGTTTAAGGAAAGGCTGGATGTAGCACTTAGTGCCATGGTCTAGCTTACAAGGTGGTGTTTGGTCATAAGTTGGACTTGATGATCTCACAGGTCTTTTCCAGCCTAAGTGATTCTGTTATTCTAGAAGCTATTTGCTTGCTATAATTGTGAAAATTCATTCTCTCTATGGTTGGTCCCAGTTAAAGTAATGGAATAATGCAGATTCTTCCCCAGACACAGTGACTTCATGAGTATGCTGCCCTATGAATTGAGCTTGATCTAAACTATAAAGAAAGGCAAACCAGTAGGTTTAGAATAAGCACTGACACTTTTATTAATAGAATGGTTAATTTAAAAGACTGTGACTGCTCTTATATATTTCTGGAGTCTAACATAATATTTTTTCTAATTTTTTTTTTGGTTCAATGTACAGGTCTACTTGTTTATTCTGAGCCTTTGGAAAAACATTGTGTCACTTAGAAAAGAAGATACTCTGGATTTTCTGATACTGCTGGAATACTGAGGGTTTGTGGTTTATAGCAGAGTCAAAATGAGGCGAAGCTCAAGTATTGCTGGAAGCAGCAGTCGACAATCTATGATGGCACTGAGAGTGCAGGACAGCAACAAGATGGGTCTTCAAACACCTCAGATGTAAGTCTTGCCATTCATCTTGCTAAAAATAAGTGCATAAAACTAATTCTGAAGAGATTTGTCATAGTGTGTTTAAGTGTGAACAGTGACTGAGGGGGAAAAAATTGAAACAGTGAGAAGAAGGCTCCTTACAGCCAAGAATGTTTGCACACATGCTCCAGTTTTGCAAAAATACTTGCTTTAACGTTTTTATGTACCTGTGTCACCTTTCAAACAGTAACACTGTTACATGTTTCTTAGGAGGTAGCTGGGTACACCAGTTGACCTTTCTAAGACGTTGCTGGGAATAAGGTGCTTAGGAATATATGAGTCTGTGTATAGCTCTTGTATGAGCAAAAGATGAATTGGTGGAAATAGTCACTTGAATCCTTCTCTCTGCTCCTCAGGAAGGACAGAAGCGCCTTTCGGAAGCTGAGCACGAGCAAACCTACATCTGGAGCTTCAGAAAGAAAAGTCAGCTGTTTTGGGAGCAGGTTTGGATAGCTTTCGTTCTCTGCACTGTAAATTAATCCAAAAATGGTTCTCTAATTTTGGTATTTTTCTTTCTTGACAGATTTTCACTATAGGGAATAATGGATCTGAGGTGAGCAGACCTTCAGGTCTGCCTTCCTTCAGTCCTTGATCACTAAACAATAATGCTGTGAAGCAGGAATTGCTTTGGGAGCTGTTTTTTTTCCTTTTGGGAATGATGTGCACTGCAGACCTTAAGAGTATCTAAGTACATTTTCTTGTTTAAAGAAGAATGACATCTGAAGTATACTCTGTGTTAGTTTCCTCTCTTTAAGATACAAACCTTCCAAAAATCTATAATCTTTCTGCTTAGCTCATGACTCTCTGTGTTGTGAGTAACTTCTTTGATAGTACTCCAGTGTTGCAGGGGTCTATTCCTTTTAAATATTCCTTACATATTTCAGATTTTATTTATAGTCACAGACATGATTTTTGCTTCATCTTTGGGGTATTTTTCTGCTCTCTAAAAGTTTATTTCTTTCAATAAAATGAAGAAAGTATTCATCTAGGATGCAGTAATCCCTTTGTTGTACATGTGGCATTGTGGCTTCCAGGTTGATGATGTTTTTCCAATGACCTTAAATGAAGAGAAAACTTCAAGGATCACTTTGTTTAACAAATGCAAAGAAAACATAAACATAGCAATTGTTGTGACTTAAACATGAAGAGAATTCTTCTTTCTATGTGTTGTCACAAAAGTTGTATTTATTGTCTGTCCTTAGAGTGAGTGGGGCTGGTGGGTCACGCAACAGCCAGTACGGTGTGTTCGGGACAGAAAAGATAAAGGATCCCAGGCCCCTTCATGACAAGGCATTCATCCAACAATGTATCAAAAAGCTTTGTGAGGTAACGTGAGAACTTATTCTGCATGTATCTTATGAGGTGTAAAATGTGCTAATCAAAATGGGTGTTTCACTTGGTTTCAACTATAAATTTTATTTAGTGACTGGTATTCCATGTTTCTTTTGCACAGTTCCTCACTGAGAATGCTTATGCCCACAATATTTCCATGAAATCGCTACAGTCTCCATCTGTTAAGGACTTTTTAAAGATCTTCACCTTTATCTATAAATTCCTCTGCCCTTCTTATGAACTGCCTGACTCAAAATTTGAAGAGGAAATTCCCAAAGTTTTTAAAGACCTTGGGTAAGATGAGTATTGTTAGTCTCCTGGGCTGAATAGATATGCTATGGTTAGAAATTTAAAAGCTAAGAATTCTGCATTGATAGCTGAGGAGAATGCATAGGTTTCTTTATTTAAATGAGACTCTAAAAGTACAATGTGCTGATTGTTTTGTTTCACTTTTGTTTAGCTCTAGGTTTACTCTCTTATTTTCAGTGTCTGCTATATATTTTATATTTGAACTTGCAGAACTATAAGCTCTTGGAATCTTGCTTTGCAATGTAAAATTTAGTCGATTATTTGTATAAAATTTTGAAAGACAAGACACAATTTTCTTTTACAAACCATTCTGTTAATTCTGTTAGAATCTAAGAGCTAAAATTTCCAGAATTTCCAGAATTAAGACAATTAAATTTACTTTAGTTTACACAAATTTAATTTAGTTTAAAATGTCTTTTCCTGCAATTTTTCTCATTCTGCTTTCAAAGCTGAATGTAAAAATAACAACAATTACTGTTGAGGTGAGAAAAACACTAAGCAGCTGAGTGGTTTATTGCTGAATTTATTCAGTGTTAGAAATCATGAATGCCCCAATGCTTTCCAAGAAAGAAAATTCTCTGCCCGTTGACAATAGTGAATTTTCATTCTCGTTTAAAAAAAATAAAAAAGAGTGTATTATACTCCTGTAGATTTGAACCCATGATAGTGTGAAAGTGTCAGGACTCCTTAAATGTAGGTATAAATCTGTTTTGTTCACTTTTCAGCATTTTAATAAAATTATGTTTTAATCTGTAACATTTAAAACTGCTGACCTAGCTTGAAATGTTGAAAAAGATTATACTCTACTGCACCAAAAGTGTAATTATGGACAAAATTACTAATCCTGACAAGTCACTTTAAGTTTTGGGAGTTCAAGGGGTATCTGGATGACACTCTTGATCATATGGTTTTGTTGTAGGCAGTCCTATGAGGAGCAGGGAGTTGGGTTTGTTGATCCTTTGGGATCCCTTTCAAATCAAGATATTCTATGAATCACAAAATGACAAACCCATGATAACTGAATAAAATAGTGCTCTAAGAGCTCAATTTATTTCCTTTGAAGTACAGTACCACTGAGTTTGCTCTTCCTTCTGGGCTTTCATCTACATATAAAAATGTGATGCTTTATTTTCATCACTGTATGTCACAGTTATTAAAAATATATCTTCTTTGGCCTTACAGGTACCCCTTTGCTCTGTCAAAAAGCTCCATGTACACCGTGGGCGCACCACACACGTGGCCTCAGATAGTGGCAGCTTTGGTTTGGTTAATTGATTGTGTCAAGGTAATGTTTGTCTTAAGATAAGTATTTTCACTTTCCAGGCTGGAATGTTAGTTTCAATACAGATCTAGCAAATATTTTCTACAAATCTCCTTGTTTAACATAAATGTAAACTTATATGTTCTTAGCTGTCATCTGGGAGCTGACCCTTAGCCTTATGCTTTAGTAACTGTTAAAGGGAGCTTTTCATATTTTATTGTGATAATTTTTTTCTTTAAATGTACACACTATGTAAATTCATGTATAAAAAAGGTGGAGAAATGCTGATTTATACATACATTAATCATTAAAAGTTAATGAGTATAATCACTGAATAGAATGTGTATCTTCAGTGCAAATGTTGTGGTATCTGCTATTCTCTTGTAAATTTGAAATCTAAGCATGGAATTTTCAGTTGAAATTATTCAAATATCCTGTGATTCTGATACAGAGTGGTGAGTTTTGAGTTTGGGTGCAGTGTTTTTATTTAATTTTGGTTTTGTTTGGTTTGTTTGAGTTTTTTAGCAATGGTGACTGTTATTGCTGCCAGTTCAGGTCTGAACAAAATTTGGCATCTGTCACAGAAGTTGACCACTGCTGAATGAGCACTCATGAAAATCCTGTCTTTTTTTTGCTCAAAATACACAAGACAATTTGGCAGCCTTGACTGTCCAGTTCACGCCTCCTTACCTGTGTGTTTAGTCAACTCAACACAGGCTCATTCCAACCTGCTTGCTGAAATCCTAATCCATTGTTACTCTGCTTCTTTTCATGAAACCAATATGAAAACCTCATGGATGTCTTCACATTTGTTCTTTGTGTGTGCACTTCTGTTTTTCAGCTGTACAATGCCATCAGGGAAAATGCACCATCGTTTGATGACAGACAGAGCTGGGGAGGAGAGACAGATGATGGAATTGTACATAATAAGGTACCATAAAAAGGAAATTAGAACCAGAATTGCTCAACTGAATTTTGCTACGTAATGTAACAACACAATTTAAATACAGTTTAGATTGTTGTGCCAGGTATTTATATATTCTGTTTCCTTTTATATTCACAATGCTTTCGAGGAAGTAGAGTAGCATTATATAAAAACCTAATCAACTGTTTCCTGAGCAGGTATCATGGCCAGTCTATTGGTGAAAACTGGGTATTAAACAAAATAGTCTCCTTATTTTATATTTGCCTTATTCTCCAAGTATCTACTGTTTCAGTTCTCCTTTGTGAAGAAAGGGAATAATTATGCTGTTTATTCTTTTAGTAGAGTTTCTGATATGTTTTGCTTTAGTGCTCAAGACTTCTGAGGTTAACAGCGGTACAGTGCAAAGACAGACTTAATTCTAAATATAGTGGCTTGTGTTAATACCTACTCAGTTTACTATGTAAAAATTAGTTGTAAAGTTTTATTTCTGAGCCACAAAATAGGGTGGCAGTGTAATTCAGGCTTTTAAAAATCCAACAGCTTGCTTTCTTTTTAATTTATCATGGATTATTAGTACTACTCAGATTTAATTCAGTGTTAATTCATAGCAGGTGTTTGGAGAGGGTCGCATTATATGCTAAAACATTTAATTAGAAATTGCAAAAACAAAGTAAAATAGTAATTTTGGACTAAGGATACGACCTGATGGTTGGCAAGTAAAACTGTTTGAAACTAAATATGTTCTACATTGACACTTATACATATATGTTGATACAAAATTCACAATACTGGTGTAATTGCATCTGAAACATCTCTAACTTAGTGTCTAGCAAATTATTTTTGCATAACCTTTCTTTAATTATAGGTAAGTACTTTGACATCTGCAGATCTGAATTGTAATGGTCATATTTATTGAAGAGGTCTGTTAAACAGATCTCCAGTTTCCATAAACTAGCCTGAGAGAATCATATGCATCAAGATGAAAAATTCTTACATATTGCACCTACAATCCTTCTTAAATATCCCAGAAAAATACACTATTCCCAGATCTTTCTTACTGTGAATTATAGGTGTCTCCTGCCTGAATATAATCTGTTGACATTCTATGTTCAAAGGGAGCAAAAAAGTTTAATTTTACAGAACAACCAAAGCACTGAAAGATACTTTTGACGTCTGTTTAATTTTACTTATTAAGTAGCTTTAGACTATCCAGAGATTTTACAGGCCTTGGAATTGTTGAAATTAAAGATTTTTAAATTGTTTTCAGCTTTTTATGGACTACTGTGTGAAGTGCTATGATCTTTTCATGAAAGGGAGAGATACCTTTGAAGAGTTGGATGCTGAAGTACAGTCAAAATTAAGTAAGTTTTCAAGTTTTAATTAAGTATTCAGTTGTGTTACTGGTTTGTTTTCTCCTAGCATAAGTTTGTTCAATTTACAAGTGAAAGTGATCTAAAGGAATCTGAAATATCTAAGTACCTTTCAGTTACTTCAACTTAATGCTCTCTTTTTTTATATCTTTTTAGCAGTACAGATGGATAGGTCATGATCTGCTATCAGCTGTAGCTGTGTCAGCTGTTTTTTTAATGGCTTTGTTACAGAAAACTATTATACAGTTCTTCAGATGTGAACTCCATCTATGCAGATGACTCTTGTTTCTGTCTGGCAAAGTTAACAATTAAAAAAAAAAAGAATAATATTTTCAGAAGATGCACACCTGATAAGAAAGTTCAGCTTTTGAATGATCTGAAAACAGTCTGCAAGAGTTCCAAACTCTGTTGTGAGGGTTTCTGGATGTAATTCAGCGTGCACCTGTGTTTGTTTTCAGGGAGGTAGAAAATTATTAGCTTTTTTTGACTCACTCATTTTACCACCTACAGAAGTACAAACTAAATGTGTGAACAAGGATGGAAAATATTTCTTCATATCTTTGCTCTCCTATAAAAACCCAGAATAAGAGCCTTTTGTTTGCAAACTGGAGCCATCAGCTGGAGAGTAAACAAGCTACCATACTGTTACTGGATATTAGGAAAAAATAATCATCCCATTGTTTGGCAAAGGCCACGTGAAGTTAGGGAAAAGATGTCTCAAGAAGCAAGGAAGTCTATGGATAAGAAAAAGGCTGTTAAATTTGATTTGTTCCAGCTTCACAAAGTAGTACTGACTTATATACTCTCCTATGGTGTGGGCTGTATGAGAGTTTGGAAACCCTTACCTCTTGGGAGTGACTTTGACACGAAGACTCTTTCTGACATAAGGATGGAGAAACCCATTTCTCTTCTTGTTTGTTTTGGGGGTTTTGCCTGGTTGCATTTTAACAAAAGGTTTTTCTGATAAGTTTCTTGATTGTTTTTAGTTATTTAGTGTAAAATAATTGTCCAGATAATGGGTATTTACTGTGCTGAAGCTAAAGTTCAGATACTCAAAATAGGTGGCAATATTGAGATGAATTTGTAACCCCACTCTCTCTTCTGCTCTCCCACAGAGGATTTATTTAATATAGATCCATTCCAGATGGAAAGTTTAGCAGCTGAAAACAAAAGACTTCAAGAAGAGATTGTAAGACTAGAAAAAGAAAAGGAAAGTGAGCCGGTTAGTAAATTTGGTCTCTGTTTTTTTATGGTGGAGTTGAATTTTATAATATTGACCATTTCTGAATGAAGATACTTAATGATACATAACAAATGGAAAACTTTCAGTGCTTTGAGATTTTAATTAGGCCAGGTTTTTACAGACTCTATACCATTATAGAACAAGGCTTTTTGTGTGGAGTCTTCAGTCACTATTTGTTCAGTAATGTGCAGATTTTTCCAGGTAATAAGGTCTTATATTGACTGAAATATTAATAAAAGACTTGAACCACTTTTTTTTAATAAAAATTTCAACTTTATTTTTTTAAATGTGTTGGTATGAGGCGTGGGATTCAGTGGTAACAATATATTTTATGGAAAAATTTTGCTTGAAAAGCTGGATTCTGCTTTTAATGCATCATGAGTTTAAAAATGGATTAGTGGCTGTGCAGGTGGCAAATGGAGACTCCTGCCAACTGTGCAAAATGTTTATTCCTGGCCTTCCATGCCCTCATTTTATCTGCCCTCCATATATTATTAGAATTGTGAACTACCTGTAGTAAGAATTGTCTAAATGTAGTGTCTGATGCTAATGAGAGACATAATGCTGAAATGCAAGAATCTTTTCATCCTTCTTTGCTGTTATTTTAAAGGTGTTTGACTTGACTCAGATGTCACAGAGATAAAAAAATTATTAAAGTTCTTTTGTTTTATATTTATGCTATTGATATTGACCAGTTACTCTACTGTCTTGTCTGAAAGTGAAGTCATTATTTTATATTTATCCAAGAGTGGTTGTTCTTTTCACACATTTCCTAGGATCGTAGAGTAACGCTACGAAATGTGAAATCATCTCTTCAAGCAGACGTCCAGAAATACCAAGCTTATTTGGCTAATCTGGAATCTCATATAGCCATCCTTGATCAAAAGCTGGAAAGTGTTAATGATGAAGTTGAGACAGCAGGTAAGGAGGCCTCAATTACAGTCGGGACAGTGAAGCTAGAAATAGCCTTCAAATAATTGTAGTTCTTAGCTTGAGGACAGAGCAAGACACTTGGAGTAGGATGATGGGACAAATAAACTTTCCAGAATGGATTGCTAATAAAGATTTTTTTTGTCTAACAGCTCTTTGTACACTACAGTAATGAAAGGTAATGATATGTAATAATTATGTTATTTGCTCATAAAATACAGAGGTGAGGTTTATGTATATAAGCTGGTATTTTATGTCCATTTCACAAATGTTTTATGAACTTAGAAATGGAAGTAGAAGCCATGAAGCAGGAGAATGCCCGGCTCCGGCACGTTGTAGATAACCAAAAGTACTCAGCTGCGGACATTGAAAGAGTAAATCATGAGAGAAATGAGCTGCAGCAAACCATTAACAAGCTGACTAAGGAACTGGAAGCAGAAGAACATCAGCTGTGGAATGAAGAGTTAAAATATGCTAGGAATAAAGAGGCGGTATGTGAAAACCCCACTATACTCAGAGGTGGCTATCAGTTTTCATCATGCAAGCTTAAAACTGGAGTCTTGATAATTCCTAAATAATCTTACAACACCGTACATGTATCTAACCAGACAAAACTGACAAGAATGGCCTCTTTTTACAATATCTCTGAAAAAGGTTTTTTTTCCCCTTTTTTTGTTTGTGCTTAATGGAAATGTGTATTTTTTTTCTGCATCATAAGAGATGTATCTAGACTATGAAGCATTGTCAGCTATCACTGCTGTAGCATTAAGAGCTTTGATAACATTTCTGTGCCATTGCTTTAATAACACAAGAAATTACAGGCTAATATTAACATTTCAGAGCAAGGAAGTAAGGCAAAACTAATGAATCAATAGCTTTGCATACATTTAGAGCCTGATTAGTTCTTTGTGTAGAAGTTGTAACAGCTTTCAAGGGACAAGTTCAATCCCTTCAAACAGAATGAAAAGTTATAGTCCTATAAGTGATGGGATTTAAAAACTTCTGCTTTGTCAATTGGAGAACTAAAGAAAAAAGTTTCAAATATATTTGGTAGGCTTACCCTTTATCAAGCACTTGTCTTAACTTAAATCCTCATATGCAAGTATGAAGCACATAAAACTGGAAAAAACTCCTGGGTTCTTCAATGTTTCATTTAATAACACTCATTAATTAGAAATCAGAGCATTTAATGAGCTTTGTTTAGCTGTATGCTCAAGTTAGTTTGTTGTTAGGATGTGTGGCTGTGTGGAATTTCCTGTCAAAGCTAATGAGAGAAGGTATATTGAACTGATGACCAATTATTAGTTTAGTATTATTTTCCAGCATGTTTTTAGTTTCCTACAAGCTAATTCTCAAGAACTTGAGGCAGGAAAAATGGCAAATGAATATGGAAAACCACAGGTGAAACCATTCAGCGTCATCCATATACACTGAGAAACCTCAGTGTGCAAACTCTGAAAGAATCATAGAGCAGTACCTAATGCAGCAAACTGCTGGACTGGCATTGCATACAGCTCTTGAATACTGTGGAGTAACAAGGAATCATGGCTCTAGAGAGCAACTCAGGAATTTGTTTAAAGTACTATATGAATACTTCTTGCAAAGCTTATCACTTGTATCTCTTCTATGATTTCTGCCCTTTTCTCCTCTGAGCAGATCGAAATGCAACTGGCAGAGTATCATAAACTGGCTCGAAAGCTGAAATTAATTCCAGTAAGTGCTGAGAATTCCAAAGGCTGCGACTTTGAGATTCAGTTTAATCCTGAGGCAGGACCAAATTGCCTAGTCAACTACAGAACTCGGATCAAGGTAAGTGGAGTGAAGGCTTTAGTTACCACTCACAAAAATACGTGTTTTTTTGGGAATGCTGGGAAGGTCCCTCAATCTCACAATGAAATGTCATTGAAAAGCTTGTGTGATGAGTCACCATAATGACATTGTAGTATGTGAAAGAAATTTGGTTTTGGAGAATACAGTAGCCTAAAAAAAATAAAAGGGGTGCATCTTAGTTCAAATAAGCAAATTGGACTTGTCAGATCTTTTTGCATTCATATTACAGGCTCCCCTCATGAGGATCATCAACGAGACTGAGGAAGAAATTAGTAAAGCTACTCAACAGAAAATTACTTTGGAAGGTGCTTTGGAACAGGTACGTTGGTTAATGGAGATTAAGACTAACATACCAACCTAAAAACCTTATCTGCTGCTTTCATTCAACCTTTTCCATGGGTAAAGTGTAAAATGGTGGGTTGGTTTTTTGGATTGGTTGGGGTTTTTCTGAGGACAAGTAGAGGGGGAGAAGCTGTGAGAAAACTGCTTTAATTGTAACGGAACCTAGAAGTTTTTCTAAGAACTGGGGTCTTTATTGTTTGAAATATTGTGTATTCTCTGAATTAAAGTTTATGTAGCTTACATATATTTGACTATAAACATTGGAAATATTTGTTTTTAATAAGTTGTCCATTCCAGTTGATTGTGCGGCTTACCATCATTGACAAATTGTCATCAGGAAGATTTTTAGCAATACTGGATTTGGGATGGATTGAAAGAAGGAGAATTTTATTTCCTCGTTCTTCTACCTTTACCTCAGTTTTTATTGCTGAGCATGATGTTATGTGGTATGGAATGTCCTCTTGACCACCTGGCCTGGCTATGCACTTCCCAGTCTCTTGCCTATCCATACCCTACTCTCTGAGGGCCCTGGGAGGGATAGAAAGCCTTGGAATGCTGTGCTAGCAGTATTCAGCAGTAGCCAAACCATTGGTGTGTTACCAGCACTGTTTTAGCCCCTTATCCAAAATAAAGCATAATACAGGCTGCTATGAAGAAAAGTAATGCCATCCCAGCCTAGCCTAGTCTAATTGTTTTTTGGAAGCTACCAGGTGTAGTTTGTGATGGCATGGATTTGTATGTTGGAATTCTTTTTGAACCATATTTCCTTGGTATGTTTTCTTCTTAGGTGAATGTAATGCTAGAGGACAAGAAACGCAGTGTGAAAATGCTGACAGAAGAAGCTGAAAAGCTGGATGATCTTTACCAGCAGAAGCTTAAGGTAGAACTATTTACAGCTTGATGACAACTTATCCTTACTGATACCCTTATCTTTAATTTTTGTATTTATAGTTAAGCTTTTGGATTGCATTTTTGTTTGGACTTCTGCCTTTGCATTCTTCCCTTCCTTCTGCAGGATTTTCTCATTCTTTTCAGAAAAGTGATTTGGCTACTACCTTAACTGAATCGGTTTTCACTTTCTTGTAAGAGAATCTGGCATTATACTGTAATAGATACTGTAAATCATAAATTACTGCATCCAGTAATCAAAGCAGCAACATTCATCTGACCTCAGGATGTCTCTGGGCACGTGCTTGAAGGAAATTTTAGGATTAGCAGCATCTATCTTGTCTAATCAATTTGCATATAATAAATACATTTACAGTTTTTAGTAAACATGCTTAATCAGTTTCTGTAAAAACTAAGGAAAACACTGATTGACCAAGAGCATGTTAAATTGCTTTAATTATCTCAAACTATTGCTTCCTTTAGCTTCCTTTCCCAACACAGGAGCAGCCCCTATCCTTTTCCCCACTTGCAGTTCAGCAACAAAACACAGCCCTCTCTGTTAACAACTGATTGGCTATTTTGGTACCTCCCAACTTCTCTGACAACACTGCTTTAGTGGGGCTGTGGTGCCCGGCAGAAAAATGTTCTTTGAACTAAGCCTGTGTTTACCATATATGCTCTTGCAAATCCAAACTCCTGTGCTATAGCCGTGAAACAGGGTTGTTTCACTGCTAATATCTGCTGAGGCAGGTATATATAGGTATATAAATTAATTTAGTTTTATTTTTCAAAACCACATGACACTTAGCTTTTGATTTGTGTTCCTGCATATACTTTTCTCTAAAGTTAAGCTTATAAAATAAACACTTGCCAAAGGATGTTTATAATAAGAGGAATTACATGACTATGTCTTGTAATTTTTTAAATGCTGTTTGTAAGTCTTAAGTATTGAAATTATTTTTGAAGGCTGATGTTACAGTAATCTACCAGAATTGCATATTGAGTTGACATCAGAATTTTGTTTGGTTTTGTAGATTGTATAGCATCAACAATGCCATTCTCCTCGAAGAGATGATTACTGGAATTCTACTCTCTTTCAGGCAAAAAAAGAAAAGCTATTTTCTTACTCAAATGTGGTTGTATTTTCTATTTAGACTATCTAAACAACACTTTTTGAGTTTGACTCTGAAGGGAAAATAGCTGCAACACAGGCCTTTAAATATGGTTAGAGGAATAAAGGGATGGTTGGGCTTATTCTGGGATGGGGATGATACAGGAAATAGCTGAAACTTAGGGTTTGGGAAGGATGTCCTTGGGTTTTTTTTTCAGTTCTGAACTTGGACTTGTGTGAATTTTGAATTCAAGCATTACGATGTAATCAGATAATAGAAAGAAGGAAAAAAATCAAATTATTCCTGAGAAAGAGGAGAAAAAAATTGCCTTTCTTTATGACTATAGGAGATAGAAGAGGAAGAGCAAAAACGTGCAAATGAACTGGAATCATTAAAGAAGCATAAACAGTTACTTGAGAGTGGTGTCTATGAAGGTCTCAGTGAAGCCACAAATGAATTGCATGATCTCCAAAGACAGTAAGACTTGTAACTTCCATGTTTGTCTTGTTTATTTTGGTTTTTAAGGCTAAAGATATTCTCTTGAATGTAACACCAAATTGTTTCAGCTTGTATCCATCTCAGTGTATTAATTTCACAAGTTAACAATTGAAACATGTTCCTACTCAACAGTATTTTGCTAGAATATTTGTTTGATATATTAGAACTCCTGTTTTCCATGTATTTTTTATACGTATATTTGTAGCAAAGAAATTAGTTTATTTCCAAACTTAAGTGACAATTGCATTTTATACCTCAAAGTCTGGAGAGAGTATTCAGACTCTAAGGTACATTGCTTCTTATCAGTTAGTACAACATAGTCCTTTTGGGTTTTTTTATGTTGAGTATTAATATATCCTAACTTTGTTCAAATTAATACTAATAGAAAAAAAGGTATAGCTAAACATGATGATAAATGAGACTTGAAGTAATTGTTTTAAATGTCAGGAATTCTCTAATTATGGATATGACCTTCTGAATATCTTTATTTTTAGATATCAAGTTGTTTTGCAAACAACAACAGAAGAGAAGAGAAAAATTGGTGCTAACTTGAGTCGTCTTATAGAAACAGTTGCTACTCATATAGCATCTATAGTGGTAAGCTAAAATTTGATATTCAGAATTAAATCTTGCTAGAGACATTTGCAGCTAAACAGTTGTAAATTAGAGCTTACTCTTTAGGGAAAAGTTATGTAGCTGCTGCACTGAGTCCATGGATTCTAGTTAAATTTTCTGACAAAACCTTTGGTATAAATAATGAGAATTGATTGTTAAGTTTTAGTAGTAACATCCTGTCAGGTTAAACCTGCTTCTGGTGAATGTCTTTCAGGAAACTGTTTCACTGAAAACGGTTAACCTGTGCAATGACTACTTAAAATGTTTTAGCAGAATCAGTAAAATACAGATTATGATGGAACTCATAAAGCTTTCCGTACCTCTTTTCTAGAAATATCTCGATGAACAGAACATGAAGATATACAAAGAGGATGAAGAATTCATGCCTGAAGATCTGTTGTCAGACTTGACCAGCATCCTAGACAGTTATAAAAAGAAGGCTGAAGGTCTCTAATCACTAGAAAGACGAAGATAAAAATGTTGCATTTCCGAAGCTCTAGTAGGATGCCTTCTAAAGGGATGGGTACTACCTGTGTTTAGCACTGAAACTGGTTTTAAGTGGAAGGAAGTAGTTATGAACATTCTTTGTTTTCTTGACACAAATACATTCAAGAGTTAAACAATGTACTTGCATTTTGTTAAAAAAATGCTTTGCTCAGACTTTGTACTTTCAATAGCATATGTATGCATTCAGGGCACATGCATCACAGACAGCTCACATCCTTCCCCAGGCCTTATTTTGCTAGCAAAACTAAATGTAAATGTCTGTCTCCTGCTTGTTCAGTTACCTATGAAACTGCACAGAGACACCTCTTACATGAGTAAAAACTCAAAACTTCTTCTGAAAAGATTAGTAATATAGTAGTCTTGTAAATAATCTAGAAAAAGAAACACAGTAGTTTGAAAACCAAGTTTTTTTGTCTTTAGCTGCTTATACTCCCAGATGAAACTTCACTGAACCTATTCATTATGTGTACCTGAGAAAGTTCTAAATAGGACATCATATGAATTCTGGCTGTATATCTAATCAGTTGTAGGTTTGCTTCATCTTAGATACAACAATATGGTCTAAAATGTCTGTATTCTTGTAAGGCCTGTTGGACAGACTCCTTGACTATTCTTCCTCAGGAAAGTAGTAGTAAAATTAGTGTATGGGCAGCTCTGGTCCAAATACTTTGAAGAAAGCAGTTTGATTCTATGTGAAAGTAGTATCTTTTTATCTATTCTGTGTATAATTTTGTGTTAAAAAATAAATAAAACCCACCATTCATATCTTGGATAGTTTATTATGGTATTTCCTAATAAAAGCATTATTTGAGTGTTGTTTTTAGAGGTCAGACATTCAAATATACAAAGATAGAAACAATTTTGCTGTTTGTTTACAGGCTTTTAGCAGTTGATAGATAAAGGAAACTTTATCTATTGCTCTATATTGGTCTAATTCTGCAATATTTGAATGAAACACAGATCCCTAGGATATACAACAAAATTTGAGTTAGACCATCTAAACATGGACTGCAAATAAAAACTGAACTGCAAATAAAAACTGAATTGTCTAATTCTAGTGTATTTTTGCAAAATGAGTTTAAAACTCAGTTGTCCTTAATGTAGTGCATGAATCCTCTGGCCCTGGTACGAGTATTTTGCTTCAGATGTGATAATGATGACATTATTTAGACGTCTGATTTTCTGTTCCTTTTTTATACTCCAGAATTTTGACAGCTAGAAAAGTCTTCTGACAGGTGGGAAGTTTTAATGCTTTCTTTTATTGTCTTCTTTTATCTTTACAGACTCTTACTTTTTGTTTTCTGTAACAAACTAGTCTTTGCTACATCCCAGTTCCTTCCCTTTGGAAGTTTTTTCCTTTTGTGATCTCTTTAAATTGCTAAAGCAATGTAGCAATCTAATGGAACTGTATATGAAAGCCACATTTCTTTAAACTGTGTTTATTTAGGGGCTGTTATCTCTGTTTTTACTCCCCCATATCTGTTTGTCTCGGCTTCTGTAACTGATCTTGTGTTTTTAGCATCTGCAGGTTCCTTGCCATGTACAGTAGTCAGTTGATTAAATGAAAGCAAAATAAATGGCATTTCCAAGGACTTTATATTAACCTTACTGAACATGGCTCAAAGAATCAAAATCACAATGCACTTAATGCACTGTCCAGTGTAATATTCTGAAATTAAAGTAGTCCAAATAATAATAAAAAAGTCCATGTTAGTAACATTGGCAATGTGTTATTGTTATTGGTCTATATGTCAGATAAGCTAAACTGCCTTTAGAACCACCTCAAATTTGGATCTAGCTTCTGTAAAATATTGTGGGGCTGTGTGTTGTAATATAATAGATCAACTTCAGCCAATGTTTATTAGGTACTATCTTCACAATTTAAAAATTGAGGGAATTTTTTTAATCCTTGTTCAACATGTTTTCTCTGTGATATATTGAAAGTCAGGCAGTTATTTTTGTGTTCTGGAATATGTCTTCTAAATTTAGGGAGTAGGCACTGGAACATAATTACTGCTCTTGGTTTTGGTTTTGTTTCTCATTAAACCTTTATATTCCAATAAAGAAAGTACCATGGCACCTGTACATTTCACTAGTATGAGTCATTTGTAAATGTTGGCTCTTGTGTAGATACAGTTGCCTCATTTAGTGCTAGTGTACCTTTTGTACAGTTTAATGTGTCAATTTTTGTATTCTTATACTCAATAAAATTTCTTATGCCTGTTTCTATAATGGACTGATTCTTACTGCAAGTGTAGAAATATGACATATAATCCCAATCATCTGACTTTCCTCAAGGAACTAGATAATCATTTTAGCAGCTGATACTAATTCCCTGGCTCTCCTTACTGTTGGAACATGCATTTTGTAGAGAAAAAATAAAATACAGAAACATCTTCATATAAGATTTAGAGGAACAAAAATTGCTTTAACCTTTTTAAAAATAAATGGCTTTTAAAAAATTCTCAGGAACATAGGGCCAAGCTGCTTTGACAATGATTTATGTAAGCATCCTTTTGGCATTAATCTCACCAACCAGCATTTTGCTATCTTCATATTACATAAGTATTTCCTTTATATGACCACCCTTGCATTTGCTTTATTATTTAGCTATAAAAAAATAACGCTTTATGCTGTAGAAGCATGCTGGAAGTTGGTAGCTTCCTTCTTTTTCCTAGGGTGTATGGTTTGTTGGTTTTTTTTTTATATTATTGTCAGAAACTCATCACCATCAAGAACGTGGTAGTTCTTTCTTTGGAGTATTTCTTGAGTGCATCATGTAGATTCATTCAGATTGGAAAGGGTATTGGATTGGATTAATATTGAGTCCAGCTGTTAATCCAACACTGCCCAGTCCACCACTCAACCAGGTCTCTGAGTGCCACATCCTCATGACTTATAAATGCCTCCAGGGCTGGTGATTCAACCACTTCCTTGAGCAGCCTGTTCCAATGCTTGACAACTGCTGCGAAGAAATTTAAACCTCCTCTGCTGCAACCTGTGCCTGCTCAGGCTTTAACTTTGCAGTGTCTTAAATGAGGCTGCTGCAATGCTCTTCATTGGTTTTGCCAACATAAAGCATGGCATGCCTATGCAAGCCTTTAGTTCTGATCTGAGTAACAATTTGTGCTCTGTGGTTCTGTAATACTTCCAATAGTTTGCCTGCTCTGGCCTTTTATGGGAACTCTCATCCCTGCTACAACTTCTGTGGTAGAATTAAAAAAAAAAAACTATATTTTTTTATCTACTTTTTTGAAAGCAAGAAAGAAAAAGTCAGTAGCTAAAGATATTCCCTTTTCACTAACAGGGCAACTCCCTCAGTGCAATGATCTAGTAAAAAAGGAAGACTCTGGTCTCTCATGCTAAATGTAAAACAAAGGAGATTTTGTTAACAAGGGTATTGCCTATTCATTGCTAATCTACAGGTATGCAAGTATGTTGAGCACTGCAAGCAATCTGAAGAGACTATATAAACAATCTTTCCATTCTTCTTTGGGTTGCACTTGTTTGCTTTAATACTGGAAACCTTAATGTGTCCTTTAGAGCCAATTAACCTTCCTCTTTTGGCAGTAGTGCAGAAATGGGAATTTACCTGTTTTTTCAATACTTCCTCTCTACAGATTTTTGGCTGTGAAAAGGTCCTGGTATGATGTATCATTGAGTCTTTTTTTCTTGGAAAGCTCTCCATCATATAGGGCTATTGAATCTTCATCAGGATTTTGCATTTTAGGTGGTTGTTGGAAGTTTTGATGGTATTCATTCATTTTTAGAAAATGGAAGAAGCACATAAGACACAAAGGCCTCAGTGTCCCCCACTGGATGAGGGACTATCAATGTCTTAGCCAATGTCCTATCTAAGGGATGTGCAGTGACATTTTCAGTCCTCTATCAGGAGATTTGCAGATCACTCAGCCTGAGGAAACTTAATTTTGCAGGGTTTTGTTTGTTTGTTTGTTTGTTTGTTTTGTTTTGTTTGTTTTTGGTTTAGGGTTTTTTTGGGGTTTTTTTCATAGGACTTGATCTTTTACAGGATTTTTCTAGACATGACATATGTCAGGTCTGTTGTCCACTACTGCCCACCACTGGAGAGTGGACCTTTTGTGAACTTTGGTTCATAAAGGTCTACCAGTCTCAGTATTTGCCTGAGGTAGACAGGATCACATGTCTGTCTATAGCATGATATCTATTGTCTCTTCATTACAGAAGTTCTTACCAACAGCTTCCTGATAACAAGGATCCTTCATGATGTGTGGTCTGTATGTTGTTTTCCCTAGCACTTCATACATGAGACCACAGTTTTAATTGGAAGTGACCTGATAAGCATTTTAGTCTCAAGAACCCTTTGCACAAGGCAAAGATTTAAAAGGATGTCTGTTACTCTAATTTCACCTCTAAAGGAACATTTATCGGTCTGGCAAGACTCCAAAGCAGAAAGAAAGGTGATGGAATGTGTATAAGTATTTTGAAACAAGCGAGAACTATGTAATTTTATTTCACTTTTCCTACAAGGATTCAGAATAGTGAATGCCTTTTGTATTGGTGGAAGTCATGTCGTTCTTAGAACACTGAACACTGGCACAGTCATGCACGACAACTGGTATGCTCAGCTGAAAGGCATTCTTTTCTGCCTGGAAAAGAGGATCTGGAGTTACTAATTCTAATTATCAGGAAGGGCTTGATGAGCAATGGAAACTACATTACATTTGAAATGCAGAGTCGACACCAAGTAATGGGGTCTGCTTGACTACCTCCGGGTAGTGATGGCCCGCCCAAGGCTTAGGCTATCACTTGTAACAAAGTCATAAGGAAAGCTACAGAGTTGAGTCACACAAGACCAGAAAGGGAAAACAGACAGATGTTGCACGGTTCAGACAAGTTTAGGTATTTTAAGAGAAAACCACTAACTTGAAAAACATAGAATTGTAAAGGTATAAACAAGAAATCAAGGAATGACAATTCAGCATTAATGAGGATCTCCCAGCAATCACTGGATGGTTTGATTCCTCAGATGTTTTATTATGGGTGCTGAGAACACAAATACTCAGCCTAGAAGCTCCTTAAATACCATCTGTCTTTTGTGTATGCTTTTGGGTTTGCATGGCCAGGTTTTGGTAGCAGGGGGACTACAGGCATGGCTTCTATGAGAAGCTGCTGGAGGATTCCTTCATCTCCAACGTCCAAGGCAGCTCCAAGATGGATGTGCTGCTAGCCAAGGCTGGGCCAATCAGAAATGGTGGTAACACTTCCATGATAACATATTTAAGAAGGAAAAAGTAAAGGTTATTGTGCAGCTGAAATTGTAGCCAGAGAAGAGCAGAGCGAGAATATGGGAGAGGAACAACTCTGTTAACACCAGTCAGTGGAAAAGGAGGGAAAGAAGGTGCTCCAGGTCTGAGATTCCTCTTCAGTCCATGGTGAGAACCATGGTGAAGCAGGCTGTCCTCCTGCAGCTCACAAAGGTCCATGGGGATGCTGATATCCACCTGCAGCCCATGGAAGACGCCAACACCAGAACAGCTGGACGCCCAAGACAAGGCTGTGAGCCCACGGGAAACCTATGCTGGAACAGGTTCCTGCCAGGGACCTGTGGCGAGAGAAGCCCACATTAGAGCAGGTTTCCTGGTATGACTAGTGACCCTGTGGGGGGCCCACACTGGAGTAGGCTGTCCCTGAAGGACTGAACACCGTGAAAAGATGACCCACATTCCAGCAGTTTGCAGAGAACTCTTTCCTGTGGAAGGGACCCCATGCTGGAGCAGGGGAAGAACTCATCTTACTGATCAGCATCAGGAATAATGTGTGATAAACTGACTGCAACCCCATTCCCTGTCTCACTGTGCCACTGAGGGGAAAATGTAGAGCTGGGAAGGAAAGAAGTGTGGGGGGAAGGTGTTTTTAAGGTTTATTTTACTTCTCATTTTACTTCTTACCTGATCAGATTCAGTTAGTAATAAATTCAATTAATATCCTCAACTGGAATGTGTTTTGCCCATGATGGTATTTGGTGATCTCTCCCTGTCCTTATCCCAGCCCACTAATTCTCTGTATTTTCTCTCCCCTGCCCAGCTGGCAGATGGGAGTGAGAGACCAGCTTTGGTGGGTGCCTGGCATCCGGCATAGTGCTGCAACAAAAACTGTGTGATACATGCTTGAAGAATCTCTGCATGGAAAAACATGCCCATAGAGACAAAGACAGGGCAATGGTTACTGTGTGACTGTCCCAAAATCCATGACATGCAGAGACAAGCAGTCAACTGGGGTTGCCCAGGCTTTCTTGAAGCACATGGTGCCACTGCTACTGGAGCTTGTGATAAAATCACTCCTTGAGGTTTCAGGAGAAAGCAGCCAGGAGAAGGGAAAGGGTTAAAAGAAAAGTGTAAATAAGTGTTAAAAGCAAGGTTAGAGGAAGAGAAAAAGGAGAAAGCAGCCTTCCAAAAAAAAAAAAAAGAAAGAAAGAAAAGGAAATACTAGTGATGCTCAGCTACAAAACACCTGGAAGATACTCAGCTAAGACCACAGAAAAACAGCAATAGCAATTTGAATGGAAAAGCATAGGGTCTTACATACAAGGCAGGATCTTCTCTGTGACAATGTATTTATGAAGTTTTTCTTTCTTAGACATTTTACAGGAGAGAATGATGTATTTGATCCCAGTCTTTTAAGAGTGTGATTGGAGGGATTTCTTCACACATGATCTTAAAAATCTTTGCCATCCGAGCATATATGGTGTGTTTATTAGAATAGTAATACTTGAAGACATAAATCTTATACTCCAACAGCCTTTCTACAAATTAAAAAGTGTTTTGTCCCAGTGTGCATTTGCCAGATACACGTTCACATGTATTTGTTCAAGAATCATTCACGTTTCGTTGTTTACAGAGGGAGAAAGTTTTTAAGGTTTGGTACATCCTTTTTAATTTCCCATGAGAAAGTTGACTCTGGGACTCACAAGGTGCAGTGGATTGCCATCAAACATATTTCATGACCACCACATATTTGGCTGCATTCATTTACCCTTGTCAGAGGTGAATGACAAGAGCTTCTTGCTGAGAGCTGCTTCTTGCTGAGCTTTTCAGAGAAGTTCCCTGCTATTGCCATGGTTTCCCTCAAATAGTTACATGACAATCCTAGGAGAACTGACTGGCTGAATCCTACAAGTATCCATCTAGTGTAGTATCCTCCTTCCAAATACATATTTGGAAAGAAGTGCAAAACACTACAATGATTACATATGGAATAACTTGCTTTCCAACTTAAACTCTTCCTACTCAGTAATATTTGGATGTTTTCTTCTAAAGCCAAAGTATGTGATTTGTACGTCTCCTGGGAATAATTTCATTCTTAATTTTTCTAGTCCTTTATCTCATTTCTATTCATAGGAAGAAAAAATTGTTTTAAACCTCACTAAATTATTCATTCTCATATTTCATAGCTCAATCAAGTATTTTATGAAGAGATCTTCCTGTCAGTTCTGCATGTTTCTTAATATAACTCCATGCTCCTTCTTGCTTTGTGAGATAGGTCCTGATTATCTTTCCTATTTTTATACTTTTAACCATAATACTTTCTTAGTTTGAAAATCCCAGTCATCTTAGGCATGCTTTCCACAACTATTTATAGCCTCTCTGTAGTCATCAGAGCCTTTATTTCTACTGGATTTTAACAAGTGTGTCACTTTGTATTTTTCTAAATGAAGTACACAATGAACAGTGAGAATTTACATGAGTTTTACTCACAAAGCCCAGCTGACAGACTTCATTTGGACCACAGGAGGTTGAACTAATGGTTTGTTGTGCCTTCCCCTTCTTCACCATCTCTCTCTCAGTTACCTTCAATTTTTAAAATTTAATTTAATCTCTTATTACATCAGTAAAGTATTTCAGAACCACGGACTGTGTTTACAGTCCTCTCAACTTGACTAAGTGGATTGTATTTCACAAATTTTGTCACTTTATTTGCTCACTAATTTTTGTCAAGTTACTGAGAAGCAAATAAAATTACTAGATAGCACTTCAGTAACCCACTTCTCCATATCTACCTTAGTTTTCATGTTATGATGATATTTCATTGTTTAATTCTATGATTTGGTTTCTGTCTCTCAGATGGCTTGGTTTTCTGAATAGTGATGCTATTGTTTCACACCTCAGTGGTTCAAATAATGATGTTCTTTTGTTCCACACATCAGGGGTTCTCACTAAGGTACTTTCTAACAGGCAAGGTCAAAGGTCCATAGAGCTCCAAATCCAAGATGCCAACTCTTCTATAAAACCTTTGTTACCTTAAGGAGGAATAGCATTTTTTATTGGATCATTTGGAATTGGCAGCATTGCACCTACAAAGCATATTTAGGCAGTAGCATCCAGTATCACTCAACAGACTGGGCCACTGCAACAAGCTACTAGAGAGGCTGTGCACTTTCTTCTAGTGAAGACACAGCAATTTTAATTATATGTATACTAAATATTTGTTACCTAAAACTGTCCAGTGCTGGAATTTAGTTAATATTTGCCCTAAATAAAAAAATAAATCAGGTATTTAACTTATTCCTTTAATGAAAAAAAAATTAAATACATGCAGGATATAACAATAAATACATCCTTGCACACATAGACAAAATAACCCCATTTTCCTGAGCATCATCTGAAATATCATCTGAAATGGCAAGATGAACAACTTATTGGTTACTCTACTACTACTATTAATTTTGAAAAATAACATGCTATCTGACCTTAAAATACAGTAGGTGAATATAAATTCCTTTTTCCAGAAAAAAAAATTATTTTCCACAGGGGTGAAAATGATTACTCAGTCGTTCAAGAACAAAGTACTTGATACTGCAAAATGAAAACTTTGCAACTGCAGGCACTAAAGAGTTATTTAAAGTGATTTGAAGAAACCAGCTTGGAAACAGGCTGAAGGGTAAGGAATTTATTTTCATGTAAATTAAGTGCCTGCATTTCAGGTAGAAACATCCCTTCCTCCTTGCAATATTAATTTTGAAACTAGATTAAATAGGTGAGGCCACACCTCAAATCCTGTGCTCAGTTTGGGCCCCTCACTACACAAAGGACATTGAGATGCTGGAGCATGTCCAGAGAAGGGCAATGGAGCTGGTGAAGGGTCTGACAAACAAATCTTGTGAGGAACAGCTGAGGGTGCTGGGGCTGCTAGCCTGGAGACAAGGAGGCTCAGGGGAGTCTTATCTCTCTCTACAACCACCAGAATGGGGGTGTAGCCAGCTGGGGGTCAGTCACTTCTCCCAAAATACAAGTGGCAGGACAAGAGAATATAGCCTCAAGTTGTGCCAGGAGAGGTTGGACATCGGGAAGACTTTCTTCACTGAAGGGGTGGTTAAGCACAGGAAAAAGCTGCCTAGGAAAGCGTGGCAAGAACATTTCTCTCACTCTCAGGATTTTTCCTAGAGGTGCACAGAGAGAAATGGAAGAGAAAACAATTTCTATTTCTGCTCCTTGTTTTTCTTATGTGGAATGTGTTTGGAGAATTGTTTACCTGGAGTGAGTGCTTGATTGGATTCTGGTGAGGATTGTTTGAGCCTGATGGCCAATCCAATCCACCTGTGTCTGGACTCTCACAAGCAGGGTCACAAGTTAGTTAGTTTAGAGATAGAGTAGGAGAAAGTAGTATGTAGTATTTAATACCCTCCTTTTATATAGTATATTAATGTATTTCACCATAATTATAATAAAGAAATAATTCAGCCTTCTAAATTGAGTCAGACATCGTCACTTCTTCCCACTGGGTTCGCCTGCATCTACAACAAGTGGTGACCCCGAATGTTGGATGAAGAACCAGGACCTGGATCGGTCCACAGCCGTGATTTAACACGGCAAAGGAGGTGAACCCTCTTGAAAAGGCTTGTCCGAAGTCCCTGCGAGGGATCGGGGAAGGTAAGACACCGTGGAAACCCTCTCGATAGGACCTGGTGCAGCCCCAAGCAGTTTGCCGTAATTGGACACCTCTGCCTGCCTTTGAAAAGGTACTGATCTTCTGATTATAATACTGCCCTGACCTAGGGTGGACTTTAACTTTGAGAAGAGATGTCTGATGACTTGAACGCCGCTCTTTGGTATTCTGATGATCTGTTTATATATGCCCTCTGGAAACATTTGCTTCGAAGCCATGGAGAGACTGTGTCCAACAATGATTTGTGGGAATTTCTTGAATTTGCACTCGCTCATGTTTTTTTCAGGAGTTTTGCCACTTCCCTGAAACCAGAGGCTTGGAAATCTCTGTATTTCTTTGTCAGGCAATGATCCGTGCGAGATTTCCCACACTGTCGATACGAGTTGGTTTATTTTAAGCTTTTTCCGATAGTCCGGAGCTGGTACCCAGTGATGACGTTTGAAGAGTGCTGGTGGGAGTCCCCCGCACCCAGCGGGAGCCCCTCAGCCCCTCCGTCATGGCCAGACAGGGATCGGCTTGTTGAAGAATGGTCGCTGCAGGAGCCCCCGCTTTCGAGCTTTTGTCCGGTGTTCAGAAGTTTTTCTGCCTCCCTGCAAGAGAAGCCTCCTCCTCTGCCCCAGCTGGAGCTGAGAGAAACACCTGCCGCGGAGACACCGCCACCGCCTCCCTGGCTGTGTCAGAGCCGGCGGCCACGCCAGAGTCCGCCTCAGAGCCGGCCTCGGAGCCGGCGGCTGCGCCTCCTGCAGCGGCAGAGGCGCCTCCGGGCCCTCGCACCAGCTCGGAGCCTGTTCCCAGTGCGAGCTGCGATGCTGGAGCAGACCCCCAGCCCGCCCCGTTGCTGGCGGAGCCCACTCCGCCGCCTTCGGAAAGCAGCGCCCCTGCCCCGCTTCCTCCAGTCAACGCGGCGTCCCCTCCCAGCCAACCTGGGGCTGGCGCTGCCCGGCAGCTGTTTGCGGCTGCCGCGAAAGTGAAAATTATGAAGTTTAGTGCCTTTCTGGGGAACAGTGTTTTGCTCGGTCCTAGTCTGGCTTGGGTGGGGCATTCTTGCCGGGGCTCAGAGCTCCTCGCCCCTCCCGCTCGCATTTGGGCGGTGGGGGGGATGAGTTCTGGGGATGCTGCCACTGGCCTTGCGGCCAGAGGAGATGGGGGGGCTGGTGGAGCTGCGTGCCGGCCCAGCCGTGCCGCAGATCCTGAGAATCAACAATTCTATGGGGAAAACATCTTCTCTGCCGAGCCCTGGG
The DNA here is from genome assembly GCA_003676055.1 of Chloebia gouldiae. NCBI lineage: Eukaryota > Metazoa > Chordata > Aves > Passeriformes > Passeridae > Chloebia > Chloebia gouldiae. The sequence goes on along the minus strand of QUSF01000001.1, from coordinate 21,812,974 downwards.
GCAGTTCTTGTGCCGTGCTCCCATTTGAGGGGCAGGCTGTGCAGATGAAGGCCCCGCCTCGCCAGTCGGGTCTGAGTTCCTTGGCCCCTGTGTCCCCCACGGCCGGGTTTGGGATCTGTGTTCTGCCCACATGGACCAGGGCCCCCTGCTTGCTGGGCATTCTGATTCCAAGATTTGAAGAAAAAAAAATTCATTGAAATTAGATTTACGATGAGTTAAATAGAGATGGTTGAAAAAATAAGAAACAAGAAAGAAAGTGGTTGATTTGAGAGCTTTGGCCATGGCATTTCAGAGATTTTCTGAGTTTTAAATTGATGATGGTTTTTTTGCACAGGAAAGGTGTTTTGGTGTTTGATAAATATATCATGTCACATTTAGTGGTTTGGTTTTTTTTCTTATGGGTTTGTTCATTGTTGGTTGGACTTTCTTCAGTTGTTCTGTTTCAGGATTGAGAAGGATTTTTTAAAGATGTCAAGATTAACATCTCCAGTCAATGGACACCTTCTCCTGAGACTCAGCTGTCTGGACTTTGAGCCTTGAGCATTCTTTTCATTGTTGTTTGGGTTTTTTATATTATACATTTTGCTTTGGAGATTTGATAGATGTTTTTGCAGGTAAAGGATTTCTTTGAACATTCCACATCAGCGTTTGATTTGGCTTCTGATTGATAACTAGCAAATTGATAAGGGGACCTCTTGAGATGTTTTGTTTCCTTTTTGCAAGGGTCCTGCAGAAAAACTGCAAATGCAGTTTTTATTTTTATTTTTTTATTTATACGGAAAGGGTGATATGTGGCAAGCACATTTCTCTCACTCTCAGGATTTTTCCTAGAGGTGCACAGAGAGAAACGGAAGAGAAAACAATTTCTATTTCTGCTCCTTGTTTTTCTTATGTGGAATGTGTTTGGAGAATTGTTCACCTGGAGTGAGTGCTTGATTGGATTCTGGTGAGGATAGTTTGAGCCTGATGGCCAATCCAATCCAACTGTGTCTGGACTCTCACAAGCAGGGTCATGAGCTAGTGAGTTTAAAGATAGAGTAGGAGAAAGTAGTATTTAGTATCCTCCTTTTATATAGAATATCAATGTATTTCACCATAATTATAATAAAGAAATAATTTAGCCTTCTGAATTGAGACAGACATCATCATTTCTTCCCACTGGGTTCACCTGCATCTACAACAGGAAAGTGGTAGAATCCCAGACCTTGAAGTGTTCAAAAGGAAAGATTTTTTTGTTACTCGTTTGTCACCTTTACTGATTTGCAAACCTCCCTTATATGCCATCACAATCCTTTCCTCAAAACCATGACTTCTTGAAAGAGAAGCAGCTACACTTTTGTCAGGGTTGAATGAGTGGACAGTGGGGTGGACTGAAAACTGGGTGACTGGCAGATCCCAGAAGATCAGGACCAGTGGCACAGGGTATAGTTGGAGGCATGTTGTTAGTGTTGTCCCCCAAAACTCAATAATGGGTCCAGTACTGTTTAACTTGTCCATCAATAACTTGGATGAAGGGACAGAGGCCTCCTCAGCAAAGTAACTGATGACACAAAGTTGGGAGGAGTGGCTGATACTCCAGAGGGCTGTGCCACCCTTCAGAAGGACCACAACAGGGTGGAAAGATGGACAAAGAACTTTCTGAAATTCAGCCAAGTTATACACAGGTTCTGGCATGGGAAGAATAACCCCCTGCACCAGTACAAACTGTGAGTCATCCTGCTGGAAGGCAGCTCTGCAAAGAAGGATCTGGTGGTCCTGGTGGTTATGGAGATGTCCATGAGCTAGCAGTGCCCTTGTGGCCAAGGCAAATGGGATCCTGGGATTAGGAAGAGAGCATCACTAACAGGTCAAGGAAGGTGATCCTGCCCCTTTATTTATCCCTAATGGGGCCACAATTGTTGTTCCATGTCCAGTTCTGGGCTCCTCAGTAGAAGATATGGAGATCCTGCAGTGGATATAGTGGAGGGCAACAAAGACAATGAAGGGACTGGAGCACCTCTCTTACAAGGACAGGATGAGAAATTTGGGCCTGTTCAGCCTCCCAGGAGGATGAAGCCAGGCCCTCCACGATGGTTCTAAGCAGTAGGACAAAAGGCAACAGACAGAAATGGATAAACAGGAAGCTCCACCTGAACATGAGGAATAACTTTACTGTGTAGATGACTGTGGACTGGAATAGATTGTCCAGAGAGGTTGTGGAGTCTCCATCACTGGAGACACTCAAGAACCATCTGGGCGCAATTCTTTGCTCTGGGATGGCCCTGTTTGAGAAGCGATTTGACCAGGTGGTCCCTTCCAACCTGACCGTTTCTGAGATTCTGTGATTATGTAAAACAACACTGCTGGGATCCGGACTGGCCGCTTTGTTTTAAAGCAGACGAACCGGGACTTTGACACCTGTGGTCCCTCCCTGGCCGCTGCCCGCCGGGGACAGCAGCGCGCCCGCCCGCCCCGCTCCCGCCGCGGGTCGCGAGCCACCGCGCGCCCCGGCCGGCGGCCGCACCACGCGCTCCCATGGCGCAGCCCGCCTGCGCTGCCGGCGGCGATGATCCCCATCCCGATCCCCATCCCCATCCCGACCTCGATCCCCATCCCGCTCCTGCCCCACCCGGCGGCGGAAGTGGCGCGAGGCGGGGGGCGCTGACTCATTCCGAGCTCGCAGCGCCGAAGCGGCGCTTTTGTTTCCAGGCCCTTCCCACCCGCCTGCCCAGCGCCCCCTCGCACCACGCCGCACCGCCGGCTGCGCAGCCGCCGCTCTCCCTCTCTTTCCCTCCCTCCCACCGTCTCCTTCCGGGGCTCCACGGCGCCTCCTTCCCCGGCTTCCGGGCCGGCTCCGCCTCCTCCTTCCCCGGCCGGGACGTATTTTGCCGGGCGGGGGCGCTGGCGGGCCCGGTAGCAGGAACCGTCGCTGCCGCCATCGCTGCCGGACGGTTTCAGTCTCCTCCGCTCCCCAACATGGCAGCGGCGGCGGGAAGCGGCCGCTCACCTCGCCGGCCGGCGCTGCTGACCCCTCGCGGCACCGGGGACCGCACCGTGTTCCTCTTCGACCGACGCAGGGAGCAGGCGGAACGGGACGAGAAAGTGCTCAGCTACGGCACGGACAACTACCGCGCTTTCCGCAGCGCCGTCTGCCAGGTAGGCGGCAGGGCGGGCGCGGCGGCGGCGGTGTTCCACGAGCGAGGGTCCGTGCCTGCGGTGCTGGGGCTGGGGGGTGGCCGGGGCGGGGGTGTCACAGCCCGCTCGGGGGCCGCCGCTCCCGCCGCCTGCCCGCGAACTTTGTTTGCCGGGATAGGTGGGCGGCCATGGAAGAGAGACCGCGGCCGCCCCGTCGCCGTGGCCTTTCTCCCCTTCGCCGAGAGGCCGGTGCGGGGCAGCGGCGGGAGCTGCCCCTGGCGGCGGGCGGGAAGGCAGCGGGCGGCCCCCGAGCGCCCCCGCGCGGGGAGCGGCGGCGGAGGGCGCGGTGCCGCGCTCCGGAGGGCGTTCGTAGCTGACGCGGTGGTTGGTGTTCGCTCACGGCGCCGGCTCGGGGCTCTCGGCGTCCCTTCCACCCAAAAGCTTCCGTGCCTCTGTTTCTGCTGTCCAAGGTGTTGGCGATGAGCGCCGTTCCCCGAACGCAGCAGTGGCTGTCATTTAAATACCGTGTCTGGCGTTGCCGTTGCTCTGTCGTGTGTCCTTTCGGGTCTCTTTCTCTGTCGTAACGCGAAACGAAACTTCCTCCATCTTCACAGCTCGGGGAGGTGGAATTTGTTTTCCTTGTACGGCCTGTTTGCAGTAGTTTGCTGGCGTTGCCAGCAGGCATCGCCCGTTTCTGTCATGGTTTCGTTTTCTGAGCGAGTAGTAAGTGCCATAAATCTGTTAGCTGCCTGCATGTTTTATCGTGTGAAATGCGCAGGAAAATCAGCTCTGAATTTCTGTACTAATTTAGTCTGATAAAAAAAAAATTTTTAGATTCTTTATCCGGTATAATTTGCACTTAGTTTTCTAGCATGTAAATTCTATTTTTTACATATGGATGGCATATAATAAATACCTGTTTTACATGTTAATAAATAGAATTATTTCTGAATTTTATAAAAATTATGGATTATTTATGAACAATATAAGTACTACCAAGTATCACTTCTATATGTAATATAACTATATAACGATGAAATATATTCTTAATTATACGTGATAATAATTATATATAAGATACAGGCAAAATATTTATTGAGAAAGAATAAATAAGAAGTGTATAAATTGTTCTATGTCTGGACAGTGTTTAATGTAATGGCTTCCTAATGTGACGGAAGCTTTGAGTTGCTAATATCAGCAGGAATAGCTGTCACCTGTAATTGCATCCTCCTTGCAGAGTTCTTTGTCCAAAATGGCATAGCTGTGACCTGTCAGGGGCACTGAATCTTAAGGCGAATCCATCTTCCCTAGAAATGTCCAAAAAAGGAGTAGAGGTGGCACTTTGTGATATGGTGTGATAAGAGAGTGTGATGTTCCTCAGTCAAGGTTGGACTTTGAAGTCTTTTCCAGCCTTTTTGATTCTGTGATTCTGTACTCATAAATGAAGGGGTTATGGAGTGTTAGCACATTCCTTTGTCTGATCAGTGCCCAGTAAAGAAATGAATACAGTGTAACATTCTGAGAAGCTAGACAGTGGGTTGAGTTTATGACCTTCCAAGAGTTTGTATCTTCTATGAGTAATTTATGAGTGTTACATAATTTTCTCCAAGAATTGTCTTAATCGATACAACTGTACCTAGCAGACGAGTTGCAAGAATATTAAGTATTTTCAGTAGTCGAGGCAAGTATGTACATGATGAACCCACCCCTCTTTTCTCTTAGATTTTGTAATTAATCAGTGGGCTGAGTTTAACACTAATTTACAATTTGTTCTAGATCAGAGTCTGTCTTTTCTGTTTTGTTTTTTTTTAAGATATACTGCACACTTAAGTGACTTAATGTTTCCCTGCATCCTCATGGTTCTCAGTAGTTCACAGATCTTTTGGCATATTTGCAATTTTATTAAGAAATAAGCCATCATCACCAGCTGTGACAGATCTCGGGTACAAACAGCTTCGGGAATTTTTTTTTACCTGAGACATGTACTGACGTTTTGAAGTCAGTACCTTAATACTGTTAGGCAGACTGCTCACATGGGCAGCAGAGTGTTTGAGAAACCTGGTGCTGCAAAGCAGACCTTGTTGTGTTTGAATGTGGTGCCTGTGAAAGTAAAATGTTCAAGTATAGTTTTTTTAGTGTGTTTAATATCACAAACCTTAGCACCAGTCCTGGTGGCTGTTTTGGGTGTTAAGGATAACGGGGTCTGTGCTCTTACAAACTGATGCAGCAAGAACCTCAGCTAATCATTCTCTTAGAGAAAAACCTTCTCCAACAATGTGTTGACCACCAGTGAGTGCAGTCAGAGATGCCTCTGTCAACTGCTAGTTTCAGTGTGATGACTCTTTGCACTTTGGGGCTTTCATCATCTGGCATGTAGGACGTCTGACTCTGGAAGGATGCTGAGACAGGTGGATTAGCGTGACCTGTAAATGTTGGTACAATGAAAACTGGACAGGCAGAGGGTTGGATGTTTGCTATCTCATGTCTCCCACACCAACAATATACAAGTTCTAGGACTTCTGGAGAACCTTCTGGCATCTCAGTGCTCCGAGAGCTTTGTAAATTGTGTTTATCTGAGTGCTGTAGTCCATAGGTTTCAATTTCTGGCATCTTGAAGGTTGCAACTAATTATTTATAGGAGAAAGTGTTGAATGGGTTCACTAGCTTAGGACAGACTTTCCTAGCTTTGTGGTGCTGAAAACTTGGCAGGGAAGTGATGAAAGCTCAGGAAGAATGATTCTTTTGTTAAGCTAAGGGGATTTTGAGTTGGTACAAACTAAGGTGAAGCGGAATTACGTATTCACTTTAACACAATTAAAGCTGTTAGGCACTGTCAGACTGCTTGATTGGGCAGATACCGAGTATGCAGCAGTGTTGTTTCCACAGGTCTCCTGTCTGGTGGCTCAGCCTCAGTACAGGTTCAGCTTTCAGTGGACTTTGATTAGCAATTTGTCATGCAACTGAATGATGTGACTGTAGCAGGAAAGGTGCTCCCATGTGGTCATGGCTGACAAGGATGCTAGAAATATTAGGGTGTTGGAACTATTTATTGTGAACATCTTCCTAAGGCACAGGAGGATTCTTCTGGGTAGAATAGGATGTATAGGAGTCAAGTCTTACAAAAAATTATGACATCTGGTTGTGATATGTGATGATCCTGAGTTGAAAATACTTAAGTACCTGAAGGCATGGTCTTAGGCTGCTACTTCTGAGACTTAGGGGTTTTTTCCATAATGCAGAGAGAAGGTATTTTCTTCTTTGTGGAGCAAAATTGATTCAGCCACTTCAGAGGTTGATTTAGGAACTTAGCTATGTCATGTCTGTTGTCATATAAAATATTCCTTTATTATTACTAAAATATTCTTAATTAATTTTTGAAATTTTGGCAGGTTTTTTGAAGCAAATATTTTTTTTACTATCCCTGTAGCAGTTAATGCATGTCTCTGTAGTTGGAAGTGGCTTTAATACTGATAAATTAGCTTTTCATTCTCAGTGTTGCAGGAGGGAAGATTTAGGGGAAAAATCTTATAAGAGGGTGGAGCTTATATATAGTCTTCATCCTTGTAGTGAACAATTCTAAAGCAGATATCTCAATTGAGAATAATGCTAATGAGTATTCCATTTGTGCCCATGTAGAGCAGTCATATAATTTCAGTCTACAGAACCAGGAAGATTTAAGGTGAATAAGTTGTTGAATACTGCATTTTGCTTCTTCTTGGCTGTACTGTTTCTTGTGCACTTTATTGTTGTCTTCTGTTAGGTCTGTGCCCCACTGCTTGTCTTGATGTTTAGAGTGTAATTCAGAAACACTTAGTAGGAATAAGCAGAATGGAGCTAAACTGTTGGCAGCCAATCTGGGATTCCTTGCTCATGTTATCCAGGTGCATAGTGGAGGTGGAACACTTCAGTTTGTTGCTGAGATGGCAGAAATCCTTCAGGCACTTGGAGAGGTCATGCTCCTTTTAGAGCAGATAGGTGACTGTGCTGAAAACTGCACAGAAGTTTTGCCATGTGTGAAGGGGTTTTTTGAGAGGCTTTGAAGTGAACTATCAGTCTGAAGACAGTTAATGATACTAAGATTATGGTTGCTATGTGTATAGGAACCAAACTCATTGGTAAATGCTTCCTTAGTTCTTCTGAAACATACCCTCATTGTTGTGATCATGTGCAAAAAAAAAAAAAGTATACATCTGTAATCTGTATAAAAAAGTAAATATCTGTAATTGAAGTAGATACTCAAAAAACAGGTATCACAATAAAACAAAGTTTTTTGCTTTTAATCTTTTATCACATCTTTTGTTGAGCTTCCCATTGTATACTAACCTGTCTACTTACTATTTAAATAGATTATTTTGCCAATCCACCCAAATAAATTCCAGTGTCTCAATGAGCCAAGAGGCAGAAAAGGATATTCATTTAGATGGTGTATGGAAAAAAAGCATAAGTGTAGTATCAAATCAAGACAATGAATAAGTGAAATTTTTTTTGTGACTATTTGCTTAACAACGCATAATAAATAAAATATAATCAAATTATTTGCAGTCAAAGAAAAAATATTAGGGACTTCTGCAAGTTTGTTTCACTGAAACATCATTCTGAATAAATGCTCAATAGAGATACTTCCATTAACGATGAAATCTGTCCATCTTGTAATAATTGTATTTTTGTATTTTAAGCCCTATGTTTGCAATTCTAGCAATTCTCTATAACCAGAAACTAACAAAAGATGTATTTTAAACATGCTGTGTATCCGCAAAGCACATTTTGCCTTGATTTTTAGAGACACTTGGAAATATTGTAAGATCTATGTAAGATGCAGCAATGCTGTAAGATTTTTCCAACACTATCATACGGTATTTCAGACATCACTGAAATTGTTACTGGTGTTTTGGTGGGAAGAAGGATGCAGTTTGCATACTTTTGTGTACTTAGGTACAGCCTTATGTCTGTCATTTGATTTGAAAAGCTGAGTGGTTTGTACATTCTTGGTCAAATTCAGATGTTGGCAACACAGTCAGATGAAGAGTATCTGCAGTCTTTAGGATTAGTTATCCAGGTGCACTTGTTATATGTGGCTAAATATTTTTTGGTTTTGAAGAGTGGTTTCTGATTTCTTGTTCCTTTAAGAAGTGGTGCCATACAAAGTATTTTGGTAGGAGAAGCCGGCATGAAATTAATATTAAGATTTTGGCTGATAGCTGCACTGCGTATTTGTGACTGTGGTTTTAGACATGGTAGTTTGTAAAGGTCTTGTGGAAGTTACTGTGTAGACTCAGACTAAGTCTAGTAATTTGGTCTTTGTAGAAATTGTGGGGTCCCAAGCTTTCTTCCTGCTAAAAGTTGCAAATCGTGAAAAGATGTCTGAGTTAACGCATCATTCTGGACAAATACACTTGTGACTTCTGTAGAGTTCTTTTGTCATACAGTTTGCTTCTTTTCTTTTTTCTCTTTTTCCATCAAAATTGTGATTAAACTTTTAAGAAACCTCAAAAACTTACTCTATTACTGAATCTTGTGATACATAGTAATGTTCTAAATGTTTCTGTTAAACTCTTAGTTCTTAACATCTTTTATTGATTACTTTTTGTAAACATTTAGAAGTGTATCATCCGAACTTTTGAAAGTAGTGAAGCTTTTAAGTATGACAGAGGACAAGGACCTTCAAGTTCTGCAAATGTTATCCTCTGTAATTTGTTCTTCAGATGGAGATAGTGCTGTCAATAAAGGATAGTTGGAAAATATTTTAGAGCATTAGTGTTCATTGCTAGTTTTTGTCTGTAGATTGTCTCTAAAAACCATTTGACCATAGGCTTCTGTGTATTTTTTTAATATATAAATTTTTGCTTTTAATTCCAATAAAAGCTTAGAAATAATTTCTACCTTTATTTTTAATTTCAGCTACTTTTCTAGAGACTTTTGGATTCCTCTTTCTGTTGGTGTCCAAAGGTGTTATATATGTTTGTGTTCTCACATTAGGGAAGCTCATAGGGATTATGATTAGAGATGACTCTTGCATCCTTACCCTGCTACCATGAGTGGAGTGTACCAGGTCCTCACTAAGACATCCTCAGCAAGTTGTCATCATGTTGAGAACTGTCCTAACAGTGGATTGGAACAGTTTATTTGATTAGCATTCTTAGGAGGCATGTACAGTTGTTCTCATTTACTTCTAGCAAGGTCTCCACTTAATTTTTTTATTTTAGTTTTCATATTTGCTACTTCTATTAATTACTGTAATATTATTTATTTGTATGAATAATTGAGAGAGATTATACAAAAGACAGTTCTTGTCTTGAAAATCTGGGATTTGAGAATGAACTAGTTTCCCTTAAATGTGTACTATCTTTTCATCCATTTGTTGACGTAAGAGGTTTCTCTCAATTTGGACTGATAAATCTTCATTAAGTGGGCTAGTTAATTGATAAATGCACGTCTTTCAGATGATAATTTGGCAAATGGCATGGGATATTCAGTTAATCAGTGCAAAATTACAGCAGGCTACAGGCTTCTCAGTATTTGGATGTGGCTCTTTGCTTAATTTTTTTCAGATTCCTGGACAAGTTCTTGTAAAGGAGCTGCTGGTTCAATTTCAAATACTGAAAAAAACTATATTGTCTTTTGCCATGTTGGGTAGCTAAGTGTATAACTATGAAGAACAGCATTGAAAATGACATGATCAGATTTCTTTACATTTAACTAATGCAGTCCAGGTTCCCATTTAGAGGTTTGCATTGACAATACAGTTCTGGTAGTCTGACATAAAAAGTACTTCTTGGCTGTGGAAGGTGACTCCATGGACGTTATGTTTCTGTTATCCCTTGGCTGCATCACCAAGCTCTGAGGCCATTTATTCTCATTATTCCTATGCTGTCTGCTTGGTTGGATTGGTTATGGTAGGAGGATGCAGAATTTTAAGGGTTCAGAAGTTGCATATTGTAGGAAACAACTGTTTGTGTTGGAAAGGTTTGGATTCCAAGAGGTTAAACGTCTTTTCTAAAGATATTGTAGTTTTGGCTTCACTGTTCTACCTTTGTCATGTTGGAGAGTGTTCTGTTCCTTCAGTTTTAAAAGTCACCACCAGAAGGACCAGAGGAAGCCAGCCAATGACTCTGTCCTCAGAGTGTGTTCCCTCTCCTTCACTTGCCACTTCAAACCTATTCATGTGACTGCAAGCTGTGGTGGTACACACACAAAGTTAAATATTTGCTCTTTGAACACCTTTTCCAAGGCAGATAGTGAATCCAGAGGCAAAATCTATGTTGACTCCATGGTGAGTGTTTTAGTTGGCTCAGTAGCTAGGTATGACTTGCTGTGCATGTGTAGATCAAGTAGCAGTAAAACTTTTTTGAGCTTTTGTGCTAATAGGTAAAAGAGAAAACAAACAGAGGCCTGTTTAAAGGAGTGTGAACTGCTGAGGAGTTCTCTCTTTTAGGGGCTGTGTTTTGTTTTGAGGTTTGTTGGGTTTTTTTAAGAAAAAAAAAGAAAGAAAACCTTTGACTGAAGCTGGTACATAAACCTTGCTTCTTGATTCAGATTTAAAGGTTAAAGATACCACAGTTTATTCATACTTTCATGTGTCATACCTGTAAAATACTCTTTTGAAAGCTTCTTGAGCATATGACATTGTCTCACTCTCCTTTAGCATTATATTGCTCTCATGTCATAAACATCTACCAGCAAATAGCGAGCTATTAACTTTATCATAAACATAGGTGGTGCTCCAGACTGATCCTCCAGTTACAAGGAGGGTATTTTTCTTGTTTGTACAGGCAGCTTTTTTACTTCTGTATCATTCCATGGGTTTAAGGACTGATACCCTGCTGTGTGCAAAACAGGCTAAACTCAGGGGTTTTGTTTGTCTTTTGTGATCATCAATCACAAACTTCTGATGATTGATTCTGGGAGAAATTAATCACTTATAGAAATTATGCCTTTCCTTCCCCTTTTCCAAACTCATCTTCTGTCATACACCATTCTTTCCCCGTTCCTAGTCTAATTTATCCTTGTTCTCCCAATGCACATCTCATGGTCAGTCCCAATTCCTTTGGTAAGGCAACAGGTAGTGTGAGATGTCAGGGCATGTACAGGGCTTTATTCTGCTGCTCTCACTGTTTGTTTTCCTGATATGATGAATTGCCATAGGTCTCCGTTCCATGGGAGTAGGAGGACAGAGAGAGAAAATTTTGTGCCCTGACATGGGTACTCCACGGGCCTCAGCGCCTTTGGGACCCTCCCTGCTCTGGTGTGGAGAACATCCTTTCAATGGGTGTGTCTCCTGATGCATCTCCTCTGTTGCTTCTCCTTTGTCCCTTCTATTTCTTCCCTGGTAAGTTAGAGCAGAAGCACCATGTACCCTGGTGGAAATTTGGGTGAGGAGTTGTTGCAGTGCGTGCCGAGTGGGGCGTGCTGGGCGGCTGCGGCAGGGATGCAACCGTCCCCCTGCGAGCTCTGCAATTCCCAGCTATTGGCTGGTCCAGCACAGGGACAGATAACATCGACATGGGGCTTGGGGTGTTCCAGAGTGGGTTTATTAGGTGGAGAAAATGGAGCCCCAAGACCAACCTTGGAGGGCAAACAGAAGGTTTCATACAGGAATGCAGGAGGAGGGGTGTAGGAACAATAACCAATGAGGGCAAAACTGGGGAGGGGTCTAAGGTGGGACTAGCATACCATAAACCTATCGGGAAATATTGGAGTGGAATAACACAAAGTAACAAATAGTGTGTCAAATGTAACTAAATGGACAGGGAGCACTCTGGAAGAAGGGGTGGGGACTAGAAGGAGTGACAGGGCATGTTCTAGGGAAAGGGAGGATTGACAACTTGGAGGGGAGGAGGTTAGGGAAGAGCTCGGGAAGATTGACAGCTGGGGAGGGGAGGAGATTAGGGAGGAGAATAGGGGGCAAACCTGAACTCTACAACAAAACACACCACAACAAGGAGTGTGATGTTTTCATGGACTTGAGAGCTGTCTGGAACTGGCTATGTGGCAAGGGCAATTGATTGCCTCTTCTCACACAGGTCACCCCTACAGCTCCCAAACATGAAAGCCTGCCAGCGTACACTCTTCCAAGTGTTGTTTAGCAACTAATTTGGTTTTCAGTCAACAGCTATGGTTATTTTCCCAGAGTATTAAAAATTTGATTTCTTGACATAATCTATACTTTGTAGGCTTTAGGTGTAATTTTTCTCTTCTCTATGCAAATAACAGTTCATCCTTCTACCATTTTAACTTGTATTTGCATGTAGCAATAATATGTAACCAGCTGTTTAGGGGTCCTTGCCTTTTCATGTCTGCCTTTTCTAGCTTGTGGATTTATTTGAAGCTTGTCTCTGTTTTTTCCCCAGCATCTCTTCTTTTGTATATAAAAAGAGAAAAGCTTTCACTTAGTTCTTTGAACACAGTAGCCTCCAAACATGCTTTCACTGTAAATGTGCAGCAGCATTTCTGAGCATAGTGATTGTACTCTTGAATATTTTGATGACAATGCAAGCTTCACCATGGCCGTGTGTCTGGATTATCATAGAATAACTCACAGATTTATCATATGAATGTGCTTCTGGGTTGTCTTATGAATCTTATCAAACTGTGTGCATCTTCAGTACTTATTTGGAAAAGGGCACCATGCTGGGCTGAATAAAACATGGCAGTGAAACCTGAACTTCTTATCAACAAGAGATATCATGATATCTCTTAACATGCACAAATCTTACTGAGAAATTAAACATTTGACCAACATTTCATTCAGAACTGAATGAAAATCACCAACTGTACAAGTAAATTGCCCAGTAGATTCACTTTAATTCAGGAATGACCAGCATCTTCTCGTTCTGGAAGTCAGATCCACATACTGGCACAGCAGCACAGCTGTGTCACTGCTATCTAGTATAGTGGGAAGAGACAGGGACTAGGATAACCAAGAATGTAGGATAGAGGGAGGGAGGAAGTAAAACAAGTAAGTCTTCTATGGAAGTGAAGCATTCAAACAGAATAATCCCCAAAGTTTACAAGGGATATGGCCTGTTAAACCATGGCATGGACAAGAAAAAACAGTAATCTGCAGTCCAGACTGCCAAACTTGGTCTGTGTACCTACCTAGTACCTTGTGAAGTGGAAAGGACCTGCTGCCAACAGACACTGAAATTCTGGGTTCACCCAGGAAATTAAAGCATATCCTGCCAGGCTGTTGGGGTTGATTTAGTTGAGACTCTTCCATGGAATGGGGGAGAGGACCAGAAGGCTGGATCAGATGAGGCTGACCCTACTCTGCCCCAAGTAGCAGGCTGCTGTCTTGTACATGCACTAGCTGATCCTAACTTCTTGCTGCCTTAAAGTAAATACTTCACTCTTGGTAAGGGTGTGAGAGCAGAAGAGCCTTCAGGAGACTGAGGAAACTTGAGGGAATTGTAGTTTTAGCTGGAGGGAAAGATGCTTGTCTGTGCTTTCAAATGTAAAAGTCTACAGTTACTCTATATTAACCACTGACCTCGAATGGCGAAGTAGGGTGTTAGCTTTCTAAAATCCATGTATTTTAATTCTTATTTTTCTTGCTCTGTGCAATTTTATAGTTTTTCCTGTACAGATTTGCTATGTGGAAATTTATGTAATGTGAGAGGTAAAATTGAAGTGATCTGAATTCAGAAGAGTTAAGAAGTATTACTCTTCTGAATTTAACTCAGAGGAGATAAAAAGTATTCTTAAGTCTGAATATCAGTCTCTGAGTCATCTGCATTTGTTTCACTTGCACCAAGTACCATGAGAAATTCAACATTTTTTCTAATTTTACTGATGAATAATAACTGTAACTTTAATGTGGTCGTAAGGAGAAAGTAACTGAAATATGGAAAGTAGGCTCTTAATGAAACCATAAGTAGTATTTAAAAATATTTTCTTGAGTCTAAGTAATAAGGATGGAAAGAAAGATGTGGGAAATGATGAGTTGCTGCAGAGAATGCTAGAACTTCCTTCAGGGAAGAATCTGGCTGAAAGTGCATAATGTACCCGTCTGAGTTGTCACTGCAAGACTGACTGGGTTGATGGAGTTTGATGAGATCAGGGTTGACTTTTGAGTTTCAAAGACTGGAAAGGCAGGAGAAGGTACAGATATTTATTTTATTATTTTGAGAAAGAGATTAGTGTTGGATGTCAGGGTGCAAAAATGAAAGTAAGAGCATTTAAATACATGTAGAAAGCAGGATAAAGAGGTCTAAACCTACAGTAAACACATTCAAAAGAAGGCATCAAAGTGGCAAAGATTGTTTAGGTTCAGAAAAATAAACTTCAGTGTTTTAACATGAAAGAATTTTTCTGAAAGAAATCTAATTTTTTTAGATGTATGATATAACTGAAGAACAAAGACTCTAATATCTAACATTAAGAAATACTAGTTTGGTTTGGTGTCTCAAGAGTGCAGTTAGATATGGGACACCCTCTAGATCATAACTATTGCTGTTGTAGTTTCACAGTCTTATTCCTCTGCCCTCAAGGAGATTATCTATAAGACACTTCTTCCTCCTTAAAATTCCTCTTGCTCACTAGAGCATTTTTTTTTTTTTCAGTTAAAAGAACTACCCTAGTATGGAAAGATTTGGCTGAATTGAGAAAACAAGTGATCCTAAATTCAGCTGTGTTCTGAGAGATTATGTGATTACTTATCAGTAGCTTGTGACAAAGTAAATAGACTGTGCCTTTTTTGTTTTAATATATCTGAATAGTTTTTGGACTACTTAGTTATCAAAACTAAATAATCTTCAATTTTTGTAGGCATTTGGCATACCTTCTGATGAAACCTTTGTTATCACCACAACAAATAGGAAGGAAATTACAGAAGATAACTTCAGTAAGTATCTTAGATGACAAAATAATTAGAGTTCTTATATTGATCATAAAGGTCACATGATAACTGTGCTGTATGACATACAATAATTAACTGAAAGTACAGATCCTGTAATAGTTTGCCAAAAATTGTTAAAAAATTACTTTCACGAACATGTTTTTGATGAGTTCATATGATGACAGTTATACTAGGTATCTTCTGTCGCAAAGTCTGTAAATGATAGAAAAAAATGATACGTACATAGCTGTCACCTGAGAAAACTTGCATTATAAAGCTTGGAAATGTGAAAAGATATTAATTTAAATGTTGTTGTTAAATGCTGAACAGGCAACGCCTAGGACAACATACAGATTACCTGCGGCTAAGCCCATACTTGTTTTGAGAGCAGAAGTTGCCTGATGCAGTGCTCTTCAAAGTGCTTTATGTTTCATCTTCACTGCAGGCAACCTTGTTTACAATGGAGTTACTTTATATCTGCTACAGTCAGTTGATCAAATGTTGCTTTTGGCAACCAAGGAACGGATCGACTTTCTGCCCCACTACGACACACTTGTCAAAAGTGGCATGTACGAGTACTATGCCAGCGAGGGCCAAAATCCTTTGCGTAAGTACCTGCAAAAGTAATCTTGTGTAAATGATGTTTATATGAATATAATGTGGTTATGAGCAATTCAGCTTCTAATTATAGCTGCTAAGAAAAAATAGTCTTAACTAAAAGAAAAATTAACTACATTCTTCATACAAATTTTTCTTTTAAAAAATCTTAAAAGTAGCCATCTAAGAATCTGGATTTATAGACGTACCTTCTCAAATACTTGTTCAATAAGTTTGAGTATTTTAGAAGTAAAATAACTTCAGCCTGAACAGCCTTGTGCATGTCATTCAGACGGGTTAGCATTTGTGTTATCAGGTTTTTGTCTCCTGTACTAGACTTTGTGTTTGAATTTCATGAACAGTTTTTGTGTGAGCTACTGTAGAATTTTGTGTGCCCTCCCATCTGGGGTGCCATAGAGTTTAACTTACCAACAAAAGCAAAGCAAGTATTTCTTTAAAAGGATGCTGCTTTAATTAATTTTTATCAAAGTGGTGCATGAAATATGTAACCAGAATTTTGTATTGTTTTACTGAATTAATTACTTTCTGTTTATGGCTTCTCTGAAAATACTGTCTGTGGCTGTGATTACCTAAGTACTATGTACTTCATAGGTACAGCAGGTTCAAAATTGCAAAGAAAAAAATGAAAAAAAAAAAACAAGAATCAAGCATGATACCATCCCTGTTGTTTTAAAACAATATCAAAAATGTTTATAAATAGCAGCTGTTATTTTTATGGACCAGTCTTTCCCCTTTCCTCTTTGTGCACATAATTTGTTCCATGTCCCAGCAAAGGCACTGTGTTGGTTCAGGGTTGGTGGTACTGTTGAGTCAGTGGTACATCTATTCCTGTGCAAGGCCTATTGCTGTGTAAGGCCACACAGAGCAAGCATTCTGTGGAGGTCTGTGCTTTATTCCTGCCAGCAGCCATTAGTGGATCTGTTGCTGTCCAACAAACACTGAGAAACTGACTGGAAATGCCAAGCTAGGCCTGGTCTGTAGTGACCACACCCTGGTGGAATTCGATTAAATAGGCAAGGTGTAAAATATTGTAAGGACTCTAAACCTTAGGAAAAGACCTTTCAGTTATTAAAGGGTGTGGTGCATGGGACATCGGGAAACACCCTTGGGGATAAAGGAGTACAAGAGTGCTTGCAATTACTTAAATGACTTCTTAGAGCACAAGAACTATTGGTTTCTATGTGGAAGAAATCGGGTGTAGAACGCAGGAGAATAGCATGGCTGAGTAAAGACCTGGTCAGACTAAAACACAAGAGGGAATTGCATAGGTGGTGGAAGCACCTATGGGGCATGAATTCTGAGATAATGTACGGATATTGCCTGGGAATGTACAGATGACATCAAGAACGCTAAGGCACAGATGGAGCAAATTTGGCAAGGGATGTGAGGAGGAATAATGAGGGTTTTACAGATACATTAGAAAAGGATGACAAAAGAAGTTGCACCCTAAATAAATGAAGTGTGAGGTGAGGGGGTCTAGTGGCAACTGACATGGAGAAGACTGAAGTACTAAAGTACTAAACAATGTTTGGCAGCAAATTGCAGTTTTGAGCCTGCATAAGTGTAATGCAGCTGATGTTTCTTATATGCGACATCTCTAAGGGCAATACCTAACCAATTTTGAGTGTTGATGAAGGACCATTGTTCTTTGATATGCAGTAGTAAATATGGATCATATAACTGATGCTCAGCTACTCTGTGTGCAATGAAGAAAGTTGCAAAAAAGTGCAGAACTGTTTTTAAACTTTGATAACAGCTTAAGGGAAATGCCAAGTGCTTCAGTGTTGCTGTGTTACACTAATACTCAAGGGTTTTCCTTTGTATGTGTGAAGTGTGTGGCCAGTGTAAATTTCACTGTAGCATTCTGAAGAACTCTGCAAATTGTAGGAAATAAGGTTTACTTTTTAGAGAGTCGGAATGGAAATGTCTGTTCAATAAGTCTGATAAGTGAGATTGAATTGATCTGAATTTGATGTATTTTTTTAAGATTAAATGCAGTTTTCCAGTAAACTTAGGTAGTTTTACTTTAATTAGGTAAGTCCTCCAAGCATTGATGGTTAGAAACAACAAATTTGTGGAAACAGTTTTCCTGACTACTTGTGCTGTGTATTGCCTTGGATCTGACAAAAATTTGGTTTTATTTACCATTCACTGAAAGCTTTCAACCATTTCTACAATTTTCTTTATGTTTTTTATAATCAATTAACATTGTAGTTTTAGATGTTTCACAAAATTTCAATTCAGGTTTCTTCAGTTAATTTATTCTTCCCTCAATATTTTAACAAGTCAAAGTCCATTTTTAATTTACTTTTGACTCACATATGAATCACAAAAATTAATTTCCAATCATGAAAGGGACAAATCCGTCTTTTGGTAGGGAGATGGTTGGTGTATCATTGTTCTTTCTAATAATTGAGATCATACCGTTAAGAGATGTGAGAGATTCAGTGATGAAACAAATAATGAAGTACATGTACAAAAGCTATTTTATTTTTTAAATAAGATGATGTGTGATTTTGATTGTTCTGACAGGGCTTAGGTCTTGTCTGTGTTTAGGTAATGTGTTATCCTAATTGCTTGGAAGAGAGTACTGTAAGTAGGTGTCTGTTTTCTTAGCACTAATAGGGTTATGTTTCTTCAATTTCTTTAGCATTTGCCCTTGCTGAATTGATTGACAATTCTCTGTCAGCTACATCTCAAAATACTGGTATTCGGAGTATACAGATAAAATTGGTAAGATAAAAATACTTTAACGTTTTCAGACGTAGTTTGCATTATCATTTTTTTTCTGTTGCTCCTTGTTGATTTGTGCTGTTTGTCTTTCCCCAAACAGTTGTTTGATGATTCCCAAGGAAAACCAGCTGTTGCTGTGATTGATAATGGAAGTGGAATGACTTCTAAACAGCTTAACAACTGGGCTGTATATAGATTGTCAAAGTTTACAAGACAAAGTGACTTTGAAAGGTAAGTTCTAAATATTTCTACAACAATTAGCAAGCTCTGCAAAGGTCCACAAAATATGGTTTTAAGGCATAGCTGTATACCAACCCTTAGCTAAACCCTGTCATTTTATGATTACATAAATAGACCCATATTTTATCTAAGTAGGCAATAGAGAAGTTCTTTGACACAAAACTGCTCTTCTATTATTGTGACACACACAATACTTTTTTGTTCTTGGCACCTTTTGTAAACTGTCTTTTGCTTGCCTGCATACAGTTAGGGGCATGCTATGTCCCGTAGGGGATTTTTGTACTTTGTTCATCTGTTACCTGAAAACATTTTAGTAGTGCATTAAATGATGCATTCATTATCTTTTAAGCTACTGGAATAACAGATGAAGAGATACATGATTTTAGTTCAAGTTTCTTTTTTTTTTTAATTTAAATCTTAATTCTATATAATGTATTACAAATTATACCCGAAAATGTCTATTTTTTTGATGCAAGCTACACAAAATAAATGTTTTTCATTTAAAGAAGAAAGTGGAGGTTCTGTGGTGGATTTTGCTACTTATATTAATTAACTTTATGGTTTTGAATCTGTTCTCAAGAGATGTTCCACCTGCACAGCGAGGCTTAATCTTGTATAAAATTCCACAGGATTAGTTATGTACAGTTTTTGAACTTCAGCCACATTTCAAATACCTTAAGCCTAGGATTGTAAATGTGAGGATGAGAATTACAGTCTCGGTCATAACTAATTTATCATATGAGCAGGTACTGTAAAAAGTAGTGGGAAGTGATAAAATAGCTGGGGGAAGTTTTTCTGCATATAAAGCATCTCCAGAGAGAAAGTCAATGTCTTATCTGGAGATAAGTGCATACAAAGTGATTCTGCATCATTTGTAAAGAAATGCACTGCTTTTTGAAACTGTTGTAGGCAAATTTAGTAACAGAAATGTGTAGTATTCCTAAAATGCAGATTTAAACTGTGGATTACTACCACTTAATGGGTAGTAATCTACAGTTGACTACATCCCATCCATCTACACCTTATTTTCATTTGGGACTGCTGTGATTTGAAAATAAATGTTTTCCTAAAGTAGATAAGACTGTTCAATGTGACTTAAAAGACGTAGAATTTCACTACTGATAGCATATGTTATCTCTCCAAGTCTGCATTTAGTAGTTGGTTGGCATTATTTCCCACTTTGACTTAAAAGTGTTTTTATGAAAGGTTGCTGTCAGAAAGATCAGACTTGCTTTGTAAGCCATTTTCATTTAAATAAGATTTGGTTTGCGAGAAGGGGCAGAAATGTTTTATAAGGTGACTTTGGAAAATACTTACTCTGTCATCATCCTTTTAAAAAAGAGTAGATCAAGAATTTTAGACACATGTATTTTAATGTTGCAGCTTTTAAAGGTATAAAGTGGAGAATATTTTAACAAAATGCCAGGAGGAAGAATTTAATAGGCACTTTAGATCAAAAGTATCTTTGGGTTTTGTAATTACTTTTGTGTTGAAAAAATTTATTAAAGACACTCTTATTCTCAGTGATCATTCAGGATATGTACGCCCTTTGCCAGTTCCTCGTAGTTTAAATAGTGATATCTCATATTTTGGAGTTGGAGGCAAGCAAGCAGTGTTCTTCGTGGGACAGTGTGCCAGAGTAAGTCAATGTCAGACTTTAATTTTATTTGAGAACATTTTTACACAACCAGATTGTTACTTTCTAACTTTTAATAATGGCGTTAAAGTATGTTATGCTTTTAAATCTTATTTTGATTTTACATGCTTTTTCTTTAATAAAATCAGATGATAAGCAAACCTGCAGCATCTCAGGATGTTCATGAACTTGTCCTTTCTAAAGAGGATTTTGAAAAGAAGGAGAAAAACAAAGAAGCTATATATACTGGATTCATTCAAAACAGAAAGGTAAATAGCCTTAAGATTCCCACATTTATAATTTAAAGCCTTTCCCAGGTTAAGGTGTTTTAACTGTGTAATATTCCTGTAATATTCATCTGGGGATATCTTCATCTTATTGAATCATTTGCACCCTGTAGTGTAAAAGGAAGTGACCAAGAACTTGAAGACACTAGAGATAACTTTTGTCTTCTTTTTTTTTTTTTGATGCTTTTTCCTCTTTTCAGTTAAGGCTAAATGACAGAAATGCTTTACAGTTTTGCATGTCAAGTTAAGAAAAGTACTTAAAAATACTTTTCTAAGCACAGCAATTTTTTTTTGTGTATGAAACAACAAAGAATTTTCTATGAAGCAGTAAGGAATAAATTAGGGAACCAAATTGTACTTGTTTAGAAATATGTAAGATTAACGTCCATATGGGAGAACAGTCCAGCCAGATCAACAAAACCCATTGGTTTTATGAATATTCATAAATGTAAAATAAATGAACTGTTTAGCTTAAAATTAAACTCAACAGTCCTGATGCTTTTCATCAAGAAAAAGAGCCCAAGTGAAAAAGCTGTAAGATAAGGAGGAAGACTAAGGAAAAGAACTGTTCTAAAGATGTAGCTAAGGGTGGAGATGGGAGGAAAAGTGGGTGGTGTGTATGACAAGGTAGTCATACCTTGAGCCCATATCTCGTGGTTCTGTCAGTGTTTTTGGTGTTTCATTTGGATGAGAGGAACAGTAGGTAAATAAGGTTTTTATCATGCCAATTCTGGGTCTGTGAGTTGCAACAAAAAATGAGTTGCCAGAGTTTTTTTTCTATTCTCTCTATAATATCAGACTCAAAAAATAGAAACTGAAAATAAAAGCAGACAAAATCTGCTTTATTGTAAAGGGTACAAATGGTTTCCCTCCCTGCTTGATATTAAAGAGAAAGGTTGGATGATATAAAGTAGAAAACAAACTGGCAGGCATAAGTTGGAAGAAAGTAGCTGAATGAGATGCATAGATACTACTAAAGAGTTCAAGAAGGTGGTGCATTCAACTGTTTGAAAAGTTGTTATAATAATATAAAACCAAAGTTAAATTGACGCTGTTAAAAATGCAAGTTCTATTTAGAGTTAAAAGATAACTTCTAACTATCCAAGATGGAGGAGATGCTGTGAAAAGTAATAGAGGTGAAATGTGAAGATAACAGAGGTTCCCCTAAAAGATTCCTGAAACTCAGGTTTAGGAATTTTTTTGCAAGTCATTGAAATACCTAGGCCAGTTAATTATATTGGTGTGAAATAAAATGTGTGAATTCATCTCGCTAATGACTTGAAAAATGGTCTGCACTGCACATACATCAGCAATAATACTGAGAATACTGTGGCAGAAGTAGAAATTGTAAATGGGTTACTAGTGTGAGAAGAATAATTGAGCCTTTGAGCCATTCAATATGTGAAGGAAGTTACTTTTGCAAAGAATCAAGATGTAATTAATATGAAACAGAAGGGACTTTAGAACAAGGCCATAGCACTGAAGTGTTATTAATGGTATCCCTGCTGGTCATCTTTCCTTGATGGATAATAGGCAACTGTGTCCCCTCCAGTCACTTCTCTGGACCATTTAAAATTGCAAAGAAGTAAATAGTAATTTTCTAGTTGAGGTAGGTGCTAGGAATGAAGGGGAAGGTGCTATAATAATTTGTCATCTGTAGTGGGAAGGCAAACAAATAATTTGGGAGTGATATTTTGAAGGCTCTTTCAGTCTGTAAATTTCTTCCATGCTTTACAAAGTGGCACTTGTTCAGCATCAGTGTGCAGCTTCTAGATTTTTCAGATCACATGGAGATGAGGACCAAGCAGCTCTGGCTTTTCTTTATTATTACTTATCCTATCACTAGCGTAGAATAGTCCAGGCTATGCTGTGGGCAGAAAAAAGAGATGTAGTCTTCTTTGATGAAAAGTCTCAAAAATGTTTTAATTATGCTCTTAGCTAAGGAGAGCTCTTTGATTCCCTGGGGAAAGTAAGTCTTGCTAGAACACCCTAGATTAACTACTTCACCTAACTGTTGTTAGGTAGAACATGTCTCTTTTCATGCCTTCGTGATGTGGGGTTTGTCTGCTTTCCTGCAAAATAAGGCATGTAGCTTCATTTACTACAATGTATCTTCGCAGTTGTAGCAATTGATTGAATTCACTAGAAAGATCTTAATCTTTGTTTTAAACATAGTTTTTTTTCCTGGATGTACCAAATGTAAGGGATTACTCACTGGTCAAGTGTGAAGCATGACATCAAACACTGTGTCTCTCTGCTCTTTAGAAGACTGTCAAAAGAAAAGTGCATCCATTCAGGAAAAGATAATTACTAGCTTCTAGAATCGGGAATCTCTCTTTGTTAGACTACTTGACATTTCATCTTGAATTGAGGATTCAGCTTTTTTTTCTTTTACAGCAAAACTGTTTCTTCCACTTGAGTTTCTGCTATAGAAAACAGCCTATCCCTTTAAAAGCCAATAATTTTTTGGCTTTCTTTTCTTAAAGAGGACTTAATGTCTTGCACACTTAATGCTTCCACTTGATGGATGAGAACATGGATATCACACAGTATTACATTCACCATGATTAAATGCATTTCTAGGCTGTACACTTTAAGTGCTGTGATGAAAGTGGGTTGAAAATGAACTGGATTAATGATATCACATTCTCAGCTTGGTGACTTTAATTTGGAAACTTTTATTTTAAGCTTTAATCCTTTGTGATACTTAGCATCATGTATTCTGTATTACTTTTCTGTTATGTTTTTAATCTCTTTCAAGTTGATGTGAGTTCAGAAATTCAGTTTACATCCCTGCTCTTATTATTTTACTCTTTTTGTAGCCATCTGATTCTACTCACATCACAAGTGATGATGAAAGATTTCTTCATAATCTAATATTAGAAGAAAGGGATAAAGAGAGTTTCACAGCAGTTGTCATTACAGGTGTGCAACCAGATCACATGCAGTACTTGAAAAACTACTTTCATCTTTGGACAAGGCAGCTGGCGTAAGTTGGTGATTTAAAAGTGGGCTACTAACAAAGTTAAATAATTGTGAATTGCTTCCTTTTTGTACTTTGACATTGACCTTATTCCTGTTACAGACTTTGATACTACAGTTAGCCTCCCTATCTAACCAGTTTTACAGAAATGAACACAACTGAATGGGGCATCCCCAACCAAAGATGTGACTTGATGATTGATACATAATTTTTTACAAATTACACTGTAATTTTTAGTAGCCTTTTCAATTTAATGGTGTGTTACTAATGTAAGTTGTTTATCTAATTACTAATAACTTCATCAGTTACTTTGCTCACAGCTGTGCTCCTAACCTTGGTACCTAGCTTTGTATTTACAATTTAGGGGATCTTTTGGTTGGTTGACTTTTTTAAACAATAAAAGAAAGTCCTGCTGCTTCATCCCAGTTTAAGAGGGAGAAGGATATATGACACTATCTGCTCTGTACTGTAATAATGTCATCAATGGGCCCACAGAGCCTGGAGATACCTTTGAATAGTTTGGGCTTACCTGTTGAAGTGATGGAGCCATCTGTGAATATAAACTGAAATACAAAGTCATAGACCAATTTTGAAATCTGGCAAACTATAGAACTTTGTTTTCAAACTATGCTTTTTTTTTTTTGTGGTACGTATAATCTGATAATAATAGATATACTTAAAAAGAGGATTAATATAAGAATTATATAGTACCTTACTATGTGAAATATCATTCAGTATTGCCCATAAAAACTTGTTGCTGAAACCATTTTTAACCTCATGAAAATATAGGGTATATCTACCTGTGAAAATATAGGGTATATCTACCTGCAGAGAATAATTTAGATCCCTCATTAGCTTCTAGGTGCTCATCAAGTGAACATTCCCACTTAAGTATGTGTTAGTTCTTTCCAGCCATCTCTTGAAGTGAAAGAGCTGCCTCTGAGATGACACCCATGTGCAATTATTCAGATATATGCCCTGTAGCTGTTACAGTAAAACCATTTAGCCTTCCAGTGCTACACAGTCTTGCGTCACTGTTTCAGCTGTGAAAATGGCCCTTTTCCCCCTCAGACACCTCCCATTCCCTTCTGCCATGCCTTTTGCCACAAGCGTATGATACCAGTTTCATTCTTCTTTAATGTGCTGCAGCAGAGCCTTCATTATTTTGGATGCTTTAATGTGGAGATGAACCTCTAAAATAACAATGTCTTAAGGCCAGGAGACTGCCTTTTGAAATCTGGAAGAAATACACACAAAATACTAAGCAATTTGGACATACCATAAAATCCTGAGCAATAAGACCAGGAGGAGCTTTTTTCTGGGAAACAAGATTTCTCTTTGGAGAACATTTAGTGCAGTGGAGGTCAAAAGCAAAGCAGCTAGAAACTTGCAGGTGCATTTGACTTTAGTCATGCATTCAGTCCCCTTGACTAGTACAATCTCGTTTTTCCCCTAACCATCCCCCAGAGGTTTAAGGATTCAGTCTTTGAAGTTGCAAGAACTAGCTAGCTTGCTGAGAAGTTGAAGTAAATGGAGGTAAGTTCCTCAGTTTTCTCAAACTGCATATCTCTGTGAAATTATTTAATCTGTTTGACCACGTGGATTTTTTTAATTTCCGTAAATGAGGAAAAATGCCAATTAGAAAGCAACGCTTACAACTGAAAAATTATTTCTATTATGCAGATCACATCCATGACTCCTACCTATATTCAAATTTGTGTAAATAATGTAAAGATAGTGGTTGTTTGTTACATATTTCTATTACTATTAGATGATCGATAAAAAACTGGTATCAGGGACAAAGTGTGGATAGATTTATGGCTCTAGTTCTTTCTGATTTCCAGAGCGCAGAGCAATTTCCAGTAGTTTTTTTTAGTTTACCCTTTGATGTAAAGGATCTGTAGCCAAACAATTGCAGTTTTTTCACTTACTCATTTTTTTTCAAATTTATTTCCAATTATTTTACCCAAAAATTGGTCCTAATGTGATTGTGCGTGACAGAGATGAGAGGAATGAAAAGGAGACGCTCCCTTTAGTAAATCTTTTGTACCAGATATATGTTGTCAAGGAGTTGATCTATAACAGTGCAACAAACCAGTTATATTTTAATAAAAAATACAAGCTTATTTTGATTTCTTTAGAAATTATAATGTGCAATTTTTAAATTTCACTTACTGGTTTGTTTTTTTTTCTGAAATGTATTTCAGACATATCTATCACTATTATATCCATGGGCCAAAAGGAAATGAAGCTAAAGCTGTAACAAAAGAAATAAGCCCTTTCAACAACATCGATATTGAGGTAAGAGATTTTATACATGTTAGTCAAAAGTCCTCTTTGATGGCACTTTATTTTATATCGTGCCTGTTTGTCTGTAATCATGCATTTTTAAATACAACATGCAAGATGTGTATGTAGTTTAATTTTTTGAAGTAATTCGGTTAGCATTGCAGTGTAGGAATTAATTCCTTTGCTAAAAGTAAATTGTCAAAGTGCTTATTACTGTAAGTCTTAGGCTCTAAGGAAAATCAAAGTCTCTTCCTTTTTTCCAGATTTCAATGTTTGAAAAGGGAAAAGTACCAAAGATTGTCAATCTGAGGGAGATCAAAGATGACATGCAGACATTGTATATAAACACTGCAGCAGATAGTTTTGAGTTCAAGGCACATGTTGAAGAAGAAGGTATAGTTGAAGGCATCATCCGATACCATCCCTTCCTTTATGATAAAGAAACATACCCTGATGATCCATGTTTTCCATCAAGTAAGTGAAATGTTTTGCTGCTTGTCAGTCCTATCATAGACAGTCCTACTACTCAAAATATTTTAATGAAATAAAAACTACAGGAACTTTAAGTTAAAATGCAAATTATTACCTGATTTAGGTTGTGACAGAACAGAAAGGTTCTCATTCTTTTGGATGAAGAGATCCTGTGCAATGGTTGTTGTGTAGCTCATTCCTGTAAACTTGATCTTTGGCATAACACCATTTGATTTCAAATTATAAACTCTTAGGGAATGTAGTCCAGTTGAAACTTCACACTTTCTTGACTGCATCGTTGCTCCAACAAAGTAATAAAATATGAGCAGTTAGATTCAAGAGATTCTAGTATTGAAGTGGTGCAAAGGACAACATGTAGTTTGAAGTCTTTAGTTTAAAATTTGTTTTACTCAGTTGTGCATTTTCAAATGCTAGGGGTTTTAGAATACTTTGTGCCTTTTTTGGTTTTTTTTGACAAGACAAATCTTGAGTTAACTTGGACTAGAAGAACATCAGTTGAAACTAAGGAAGAAGTAACACTTAAATTTTAAATTTTTGAATTTGGTAATATTTAACTTCCATTTCAAATTTTTTTTACCTTCCTCAGTTTTTCTGCTTGGTATTTCTAAAACAGGAAAAAATGTAATATTGTAATGAGCTTGATATAATGTACATTGCTATTGTGCTGAACAATAGTACTTCATTAAGATTGCCATGGGTTTTGATATTATATTAGTTTTTTAAGGAAATATATTCAAGGAGACTATCTTTCTTTTTTTTTTTTTTATCCAGGATTAAATGATGATGATGACGATGACTGTTTTTTAGTAGAAAAAGGTGCCAGAGGAAAAAGGCCTATTTTTGAATGTTTTTGGAATGGAAGGTTAATACCATACACAACTGTGGAAGAGTAAGTAGTTTGTACAGTCTCTTTCTAAAATGTAAAACCCTCTTTATAAAAAAGGATTGTAATGACTTTCTCCTTTTAAGTTTTGACTGGTGCGCTCCTCCAAAGAAGAGAGGATTGGCACCAATTGAATGCTACAACAGAATTTCTGGTGCATTGTTTACCAATGATAAGTTCCAGGTCAGCACAAACAAACTCACTTTCATGGATCTGGAGCTGAAGCTAAAGGATAAGAATACTCTGTTCACAAGAATCTTCAATGGGCAGGTAATTACTGCATTCTGTTAACTGTATTACATAACTGAACTTCACCCAGAAGAAACACTTATTTTTTCATGTCTCTTTGGTTTGTTGAGTAGTAAAGTTGAAACTTTAAATCTGGAAACTTAAGACTCAGTATTTTTCCTTTTATTTTCTTGAAGAATTACTTTATTTAGTTGTTATATGACAGTTTTTGTGGCAAGACTCTCTTCCTAAAGGAATATGGCTGCTGGGGGAAGCACTTTTTTTTGACTTGAAGTGTAGCTTTCTTAGAATTTTTTAAAGTTTTCAAACTGAAGAATCCTTTTTTTTCTTTGTGTCTTTGTTTCTGTGTTTCTTTTTCTGTTCTGTTTTGTGGGTTTTTGTGTGTGTGTCTTTTTGGCTTTTGGTTTGAATACAGTATCTCTGTACTCTTAAAATTGTTCAGACTTCTGATGTGATCAGATTCAAATTTTATAATAGATTGCTAATATGTACTTATTTTGTAATCTCTTTATAGGAGCAGCGAATGAAAATTGACAGAGAATTTGCTCTGTGGCTCAAAGACTGTCATGAAAAATACGACAAACAGATAAAATTCACAGTCTTTAAAGGAATAACTGTACGTACTGATATATCATCCAAAAGAATGCAGAGCCCTTGGACAATGTATGCTGCAATAGAGTGGGATGGAAAAATATACAAAACAGGACAGCTGGTAAGTTAGTTGAACCCTATAAAAGGCAGATACTGTGCATTTGATGCAGGAGTAATGTATTAATTAGTGTCTTCTGCTTATAGGTGAAAACTACTAAGACTCATCCAATATTCTATGGAAGCATTGAGAAATTTTACTTGTATGGGGACCATGATGGGGATATATTTGCCACTGGGGGAGAGGTTCAAATTGCTTTGGTAAGAAGAAATACAGAAAGGATTCGCACAGCTAGTGTGGATATTAAATCTTTAAACATAATCCCTTGTCTACCTGATTAAATTATTTAAAATAACAGTAAATACCTTTAATGTAATTTTTGACAATCAGCAGTCTAGAAATACTCAACTTCAGCTTTAATGTGAATATATTAAAATATTATTCATTATGAACAGTCTGATTTATTAAGATTTACATATGAAATAAAGTATCACAGTTGGCATCAATAGTAAATTGTGCATCCATTTGTAACCCCTGTGATTTCAGCAAATTTTGAAACAATGTCTTGTAGTTTCACTAGGTAGTATTTGTTAGCATGTTGCATTATGTCTGTGCTGATTTGTCTAGTCCCTTCATTGGGAGGTCTTTCTGATCTGACATATTAGAAAGTCTGGCCATTTATAACCACACCAAATTTTTATTTCAGGAACCACAGGCATTGTATGGTGAAGTGAAAATTATTCCAATCTCAAAACTTGACAGAACAGTGTCTGACAAAGTTGTTAAAAAATACATAGATGATGAAATGGCAAGGTAAGCACTAAGTAATAATTACATAATTGTACATAACCCTTTATTTTAATTTACTGAAAAAATGTTCACTTTTTTTTGTATTAGACTTCCTGACAAATTATCAGTAACATGGCCTGAAGGAGATGAGTTGTTACCAAATGAAACAAGATTTGCTGGTACACCAATAGGTATATTTTTTTTCTTGCAAATACTTAGATATTAAACGCCACTTTAAAAATACATCATGCACCCTTGTTAAAAAGACAAGCATACAGAAATCTCTGATCACTTCTAATCCACAACATATTTTAAAAGTCTGTCATTTTTCATTTTAAATTCAGGAGCATTAAGAATAGAAATTTTAAATAAAAAAGGAGAAGCAATGCAAAAACTTCCAGGTACAAGCCACGGAGGTTCAAAGAAACTTCTTGTTGAACTCAAGGTTATTTTGCATTGTGAGTATTTCATTATATTTAATTGTATCTTCATTATTTTTTAAGTGCATAATGGAAAATAAGGTATTTCATTGTATAATATATCTACCTATCTAAAATACATATTAGAATTTGATAAATGGATGTGGTAGTTAGACAATACTCCATCAGTGCATGTGGCATTTCAAAGCCACTCTTTATGAAATGACAATTGCCTCAGTACCATATGTGTAATGATCTAATGCTGTATTTTGATTACGTCTTCTGTCACAAGTAAGGAGGGCCTATCAATTCCAGCCTGTCTACTTAATATGCATAAGAACATGGGTAAAATGGATAATGTTTCTGTAATTAGTGTAGCAATTTACATGATCAATTTACAAGTAGGGATCAGACTTGCTTAGTATCTAACATAAATTCACTTCAGAATTTTTTAAAAATCAAGTTTCTTTTGATTTACTATTGTTTCCATTTTTTGGGTGCTTCACTTGCTGTTCTCACATTGTTAAGAATTGCATTCTGTCCAAAGCAGCTGCTCAGATCACTCAAGTTTTGTTTTGAACACAGAATTAGAACACTAAATTCTCTGAAAACTCCAATTCTGCTCATGTCAAATGTATTTGAAACTTGTAGAAACCTAAAATCTTCTTTCTTTCCATACACCATAGGAAAATCCGATTCCTTTATCTGTTAGGAGTTGTAAAAATAGCTTTCTGAGCACTGAGGTTATTGTAGTGGTACATGTCAAGCAAACCAAATGGAAGTATCTTAGTAGTTTAGTGTATGTGTCATGAAGCTACACATTGTATTTTAATGGCACTTGTTTATGGGAGCTGGCTTCTGTGCATGACCATTGTCCAGCATAGTGTGCTGGGGCATTAAGAGGTTGGAATTGAACAAAAGCTGTTCATTTAATACAGATTATCAAATTGTCTCCTGTCGGCATGTGTGACAAACCAGTGGTTTGCAAGTTTAATAAGGCACAGCATCCTGATGTCAGGAAGTATGGACTTGAGAGAGACCTGGTGTTTCTATTGTTCTGTTTTGTCAGTGATCCTAGGATCACTGAAAAGTCTACTTCCTGACTCATTCATTGATGGAAATTTGTACTTTTAACTGTTTCTACTGCTTCCTGTGTTAGCTTTTTTCTCTACTCAGTTGAAGAATCAGTCATGTAATCCTCATATTCTTCATCAGAGCGATGAATAAGTCCTATGAATGATGATTTGGACATGGCACGCCTGGCAAAATTCAAACCCCTGATTGTATAAATGAGAGAAATGTGGTTTCACCCATACAGAAGCCAAGAGCAAATATAATGTACAAAAAGTTTCTCTTCTCTTGAGGAGTGGAATACTTGGTGGACTGTACTGTGGGCTACCCAGAGACCTGAGCTAAGAGAAACCTGATCTTTTACTGGGGAGTCTTATTGTCCAAGCTTGGACTCAAAATTAGTGTTTGAATTAGGGTAAGGGAATGACAAAGTCTCATTGACAGCTCTTTATCATACGTATGCAATTTGGTGCAAGAACGGGGTCTTGAAACAGTTTTGCTTAGCTATAAAGCAATTTGTATTTCTACTACATTTCTTTTTATTCTGTGTAGTCTTACTACAGTCACATTCTATATTCTGTAGTGTGTTTTGGGGGAAAATAAAACATATTAATGCTTCTTTACACTTCCAACAATAAATCTTACTTCTGTATTTATCTTAGGCTATAGAAGCAGTCACTAAAACTGCCTCAGAGTTTCAGTATGTTCTATTTTTGTATGTGTTTTAATTCTGCAGAGGTTTATAAAGACAGATAAAACAATTTGGAACAAAATTGTTCTTTTTTTTCAATTATATTTTCTGTCAACTGCACATTTTTATCATTGCTCCCATTTAAGCATTTTTGCTGCAGTCATTTGTCAGTTTGATCCATTGCCAGCATGGAGTGAGGAGTGCTCATACTGACAGGGAACATACAACCAAAGAACTAATAAAATTCAGCTTTACAAACCTGCTACTTTCAGTGCAATGTGCCTGAGGCTAGCAAGTTTTAATTAAAATGGTATTAGAGAGGGAACTCATTTGTTTAGCTGTGATCAGTGTGTTTAGATGTAAAGCTGAATTGATGTTAGATCCAGAAGTGATAGTAATACTTAATAATAAGTGATACTAATGCTTGAAAAAGTTAAGAATTATGGTGTAAAATTTAAATACATGAGCTAAGTGTTTGTTTTGCAGCACCTACAGAGAATAAAGAAATAATTTCCCATATCAGTCAGCATGGAGGCAAGTGGCCATACTGGTTTAAAAAAATGGGTAAGTTGCATATTCAGTATCTTCTATTTATTTATATTTTTTTTCTTTCTAATTGTACTTTTATATCTGTTTAGAAAATCTTCAGAAGCTTGGTAACTACTCATTGAAACTGCAAGTCGTGTTGAATGAAAGTAATGCAGACACTTATGCAGGAAGGCCTCTGCCATCTAAAGTATTTAAATTTACTATTATAGGTAAGAATTCCCATCTCGTCTTTTTTCCTACTTTTAATGTTTTTATTTGATTCATAGTATATAAAAATTTGTCATGTCATGTTGAGATGTGGTTTTCAGCACTGAAAAGTAGCATTTGCATGTCAAATTTGAAGCATTTCCAGGAAAGAAATGTTTTTTTGTAATAGGTTTTGAATTCACATGTAATGTGTTGGCTCTGTGGTAGGCAGTTTTACATAAAAAATAAAGTTTTGATGGAATATAAAGTTCCTTGCTGTGAACTTTCGCAAATGAACTTAAAAAATAAACTTCATTAGACTCACCATTTTTCCTCATGCCATTGGCATAAATACTTTTTCATAAAAATAGTATTCATTAGGGCAACTTTCATTCATAAATCACAGAAATACATTAAAAAATAAGTTATACATTTAAAGTAAACATACTGAGATTGAAATATTTTTTAAAAATAATTAATTAAGGAAGAATCCTATACAAAACTAAATTCTCATTTGATTGTAATGGATATGTCTCTTTACTGCAATGGTTGCTAGAATACTCATTTCAGAAAGGGTCAGAGTGAAAGGAGAGGTGGTGGGGTAGCCTGGAAGTGTTTAGACTTTCTGGAGCTTGATGATGGTGGTTAAGTGTTTGTGGCTAAGAGAGTGGGGAAGGCCAACAAGGCAGATACTGTGGTGGGAGTCTGTTACAGACTGTGCAGCTGGGATGCAGAGGCAGATTAAATACATAAACAGCTGGGAGAAGTGTCACAATCCTTGTTCTTGTGAGGGACTTCACCTTTCCAGATGTCTACTGGAAATATAACACAGCAGAGAGGAAGTGGTCTAGGAAGTTCTTAAGAGTGTGTTGAAGAGAACTTGCTGAGCTGACACAACTGGTGAGGGAGCCAGCTAAGGAGGGAGCTCCATCTCCTTTTTGACTTTCTCTTTGTGAACAGAGAAGGACTGGTGAGTGGTTGGAGGCTATCTTGAGCACGTCAGTCACAAAATGAATGTTTACAGTATTCACTATTCTTGAAGTAAGGAGAAGAGTTAGCAGAACTGTCATCTTGGACTTCCAGAGGGCAGAATTTGGCCTGTTTAGGTGAGTGGTTGACAGAGTCCCTTGGGAGGTAGTTTTGAAGGGCAGAGGAATCCAGAAAGGATGGAAGAAGAGCAAGAAGGAAGTTCACAGCCTGAACTTCAGGAGAAGACTGGCCTCTTCAAAGATCTGCCTCTTAGAGCTCTCTAGAAAGAGGCCCTGGACAGACTGGAGGCTCAAGGAAGTTTGTTAGTATTCACAGGTCACCTCCAAGCTCAAATCTGGTTCATCACGAATAAATAGGAACTCAGACAAAAATTCCTGGAGGCTTGCATGGATGAACAAGGAGTTACTGGCAAAACTCAACACAAAGAAGTATACAGAAGGTGGAAATTCCTGCCAAGTAACCAGAAAGGAATACAGAGACGTTATCCAAGCATGCAGGGATGGAGTTAGGAAATCCTAACTCCAATTGGAATTGAAAATGGAATCACTAGCAAGTAATATCAAAGTCAAGAAGATAGACTTCTTTAAATACATAGGTGACAAAAGGATGGCTGAAATAAACATGAGCCGACTGTTGAATGAGACAGGGAACACAGGATGTGGAAAAGGCTGAGATACTAAATCATCTGCCTTAGTATTTACTAGTAAGACAGACCTCAGGAATCCCAGACCCCAAAGACTGGTAGAAGGTCTGGGACAAGGAAGATACACCCTTGGTGGAAGATACATCCTGGATGATCAGGCCAGAGCATACCTAAGCAAACTGGTGATACCTAAGTCCATGGGCCATGATGGGATCCACTCATGAGCCAGAGAGAGCTGGCTGGTATCCTTATGAGGCCACTCACACTAATTGAATAAACGTGGCAATTGAGAAAACTGCCTGATGCTTTGAGGAAAGCATCACTCCCATCTACAGAAAGCAGGAGGAGGACGCACAGAGCTACAGGCCAGTTAACTTCATCTCAGTTTGTGGGAAGGTGATGGAGCAGCTAATCCTGAAAATCATTTCCAGGTATGTGAAGGACAAGACCATCAGGAGTAGTTAGCATGGATTCACCTTCTATGAGGAAAGGACTAGCTTAGTAGATGTTGTCTATGTAGACTTCAGCAGTGTTCTCATCAGTAAGATCCTTACAGAGGAGCTCATGAAGTTTGGGCTGGATGAATAGAGTGAGGTGAATTAATGAACAACAAGCCCAGAGAGTGTTGATCTGTGGCTGTAGGTCTTGTTGGAAGGCAACAAGTAGGGGTTACCCCAGGGGTCAATACAGGGTTTGATCCTGCTCAGTGTCTTCATTAATGATCTGGATAACAAGACAGAATGTACCTTTAGCAAGTTTTCCCGATAACACAAAACTGGGAAGAATGGCTGATACACCTGAGAATTTGCCACCATCCAGAGCGACCTCAATAGGCTACAGAAATCTGCTGTCAGGAACCTTAGGAAATTCAACATGAAGGGCAAAGTCCTGCACCTGCAGAAGGACAACCCCCTACCTGCCACCTAGGTGTCTGGAAAGCAGCAGGAAAGGACCTGGAAGTCCTGGTAGGCAGCAGGTGGACACAAACACAGGAACAAGCAGCAGCAACCTCTTGGGCTGCATTAGAAGCAGGTCAAGAGAGGTGATCTGTTCTCTCCACTCAGAATTGGTAAGGCTAGCTAGGGAATGTCCCTGATAATGGACCCCCCTAGGTTTTAAAAATAGTTGTTAATTTGAGTTCGAAATTGTTTGGTAGGATATTAATT
Organism: Chloebia gouldiae; assembly: GCA_003676055.1. Classification (NCBI taxonomy): domain Eukaryota; kingdom Metazoa; phylum Chordata; class Aves; order Passeriformes; family Passeridae; genus Chloebia; species Chloebia gouldiae. Next base: position 21,778,464 of record QUSF01000001.1, on the reverse strand, counting down.
TATCACTTAGCTCAGCATCTGTTGCTTCTTTTTTCAAAGGTCACTTTGGTCAAGATGTTTTGTTTCCACAAAATAGGATTCTTGATTTACATGCTCCAGTTGATAAGACACTCCACTTATTACTGCTGTTTGATCTTGTTTGTTAGTGCCTAATTGGAGGCAGTATAGTGGGGCCAGGTTTCACAGGAAAGATACACTCTCATTTCTTTTTCTAATACTCATCATTATATATCTTTATCTCTCAAATTTGAGGCAGTTGTAGAGCAAAAATGTTATGTTGCATGAATTATGTATTTTGCCAGAATTAAAGCAATTAAATAATTAGGAAAAGCTGTCCACACAGAACTTTTTCACTTTCAGGTGCTGTATTGATGTTTTGAATTCCTTGGGAATTTTGACTGTCCTGTTATGTTTCTTATACTGTAGTCTCCCCCTGTTATATTTTAACTATTATTTTTATTTTAGTGTAAGTCAAAAAAAAAGAACATAAACATAACTTTGGTTATAACACTATTCTGAACAGCCTCTTTACTTTGCATCTGAAGGCTTAATTGCAGTCTTAATCAAGAAAAAGCCAAGGAGCACACATAATTCTTTCTAAAAATGTGTTACTCTTTTCTCTTAGAGGGCAAACCAGAGAAATTTTTGGTGGGTCTCTTGGAGCTTCCTTTTCGAATTGGAGTACCTTTTAGTATTCCTTTGGAATTGCAGGATGAATTTGGTCATGCCACACACTTGACAAATCGCATTAGACCAATTCTGGAAGCTAGGTAATTCAGCCATCTTTTTTTTTTTTTTTTTTTTTTGGCCCTTTCTTTATGTGACAATAATACAATAATACTTTAGGGTTTATCTGAATGATATGCTGGGAATTTCTTACATAAATTAACTGATATTTTTACTTCTATTTTCATAATAATGTCTGAAGGTGTCTTGTATATTAAAATACTGTGTTTGTTTTTAAACTTGATTCTCTTGTGTTTTCTATATATTTTTCTAGTGGATTAACACTGAAGCATGAAGACATACCTGTGGCAACAAAGTGTGTCATTAAGGGTGTCACTGCTAAAGGCTGTGTAAATAGTTGCCAGGGCAAGGTAGGCTAATAAATTTAAACTTGAAGTAACATACTAAAAAAAAAAGACACAAAAAAAAAAAATTTTTGTGTGAAATGAATTGTCACATAGTTTTAGCTTAAGTTTAAACTGGTGCTGAGATAGGTTTAAGCCAAATAATCCTGGTGACTTTTGCACTGAAGGATGATAGAGAGGTAAAGAAGATGAAATCTTCCATTCTTAGTTCAGATGATGAGTAGTAAAAGCCAATATGCAGGGTGTCTGCTCAAGCTTCTTTAATTATTTCCACTATTCTTGTTGCTCTTACACAGTTATGCTTATCCACTTATGTTATCCAAATCCAACCTGTTACTGAGGGATTCTCAGCACCTTGTCAAGTTTCTACTTTACTGTAAAACCCAAAATGTACATTCCATGCTAAAAATATTTTTTTCATAAAACAAGACTTAATGCTTTTGATAAATACAGATTTAAATATTTTTTAATAATTTAAAATTTATTTAGAAGGCGTATTTACACAGTATTTTAGCCAGGACCCTATCCTTTCATTTAGATTCATAGTCTAGCATAATAAAGACAAAGCTAGGAGATGAGGTATCCCATTTTACAGTTGATATTGTTGCTTAGAAAATAGCAGATAATGTTGCTGGTGGAAAGATGTATAAAGCGGAGAAAGAGCATATACCTGCTTATTGAAAATTAAAGAGTGTTCAGTGTAGTAAATTTTGTAGGCAGAGTTCAGAATTTAAGGTGAAGGACAAGAACAGTAACATAAAATGGAGTGGATTATGAGAAATAAAGTGTATAGGAGCAAGTGTGCCAGACTTTAGCAAGAGATAAATTTGGTGAGGGGCAAGACCAAGAATCATTTAGGGAACTTGCAATACAGAAATAATATTGTACCATAATAATTTAAAAAATTATTCTCATTGCTATTTTTCATTATCTGATTTTAATGTGAAAATTTGCTTTAGTGATGCAGTTTACAGCAGTTTTTTTTTTACATCCTTAATGAAAGATGAGATGGACAGTGATAGTGGTGCCTTGCTAAGGAATAACTGACACAGAACTTGGACACCCTTATTTTAAAACTTTTTTATTTGAACTGTTATATTTTTCCTCATTAAAATAGCCTCTAAGCAGGAAATGAGACTTTTCATTTCATAGTTGCATTTCATAGTTTCAGAATCATGTAGTTTAACAAACCCTGAATTGAGCATCTCTGGTTATAATAACATGGAAAAGACAGGTTTCAGTACAGGGGAAATGTTTATTTTTTGTAGCACTGCAAGACAATTTCTTAGGAACTTCTGAAATTTAAGTATATACAAATCGACATGATTATGTGAAACTAAAATACAGTTTTATTTAAGTTTAATAATTAAAATATTCTTTTCATTAGACCTTTAATCTGAAGATTACTCTTCCTGGTTTGAAAGAAGATACACAAGTCGTTAAAATAAGATTGCAGCCTGGTAAGTATCCTTAAAATAGTTAGTGAAATTCTGTTAAATTTTATTCTGGCACTATTAATGAAAAGTTCTCCCAAGAAAGTAAAATATTTAGTGAAGCATAAAAAAGGATCCAGGTGATGCCTAGAAAGGAAGTAAAGCCAAGAGCATGTCATTCTACTCACAGCCCAGTCTTATTGATTATTCTAGGGGCTGGAATATTGGTCTGCTTATTTGAGACACATTTTTGTCTTTTAATTATTTTAAATCTTTCTATAATCTAGTGCCACTGAACAAATTAATTCATCTTCTTGTTTTGCTTTAGCATTAAAACTTTTGACCCATACTAATCTGCATTGACCTGTTCTCCCTGCAGAAAACCTCTTATGAATGAATAAGTTGTCATTCCGTTTCTTAATTGAGCAAAGGGGGATGCTTTTGCAATTGAATTGTGTCTGAAATTTTAATGTTACGTGAGTTTATCATTGCAGGACAGGAACATAGAGGTCTGCAAGGACACTGCTCTTACCAAAATTTTATGTTTTGTGGATGTCTTGATTCAGAGGATTCCCTTACATGAGATCTGTTTTCCCTTGTTACCTGGGGTTTTCTGGATTTGGGATATAAAGTATAGTATAAAAGCTAAGTTTTGGCCTCCCAGATTACCAAAGTTCAGGCTTGTCCATCTCATTTTGCAGAGATATTTTCTTCTACTAAGTAAGACCAACAATGCACAGTTTACTCCATTATTATTTATCTTTTGAGGATAGAAAACAGTGTAGAAAACAGTGAAATTATTGGACTTGAGACAGACTGTGCTGTGGGTTGCTGTTTCTTACCTTGGACTGTTATTTACCTTGGACTATTACTTACCATCATCCTTCGTTTTGCTTTTGACAGTATAGATATGCTGCACTGCCTCTTTCTTCTCACTTGAGTTATATCCTTGGCTTTGTAAGCTGTTTTTTTGAGGAAGGAATTATAAAAGCTATTTCAGTCTCATTCTTCAACCAGTGAGTTTTAAATAGTAGATTTAATAAGTCGTACATAAAGGATGCTTCTGAAAAATTTCCATCTTTTTCCTTCAGAACCTGTCTTTTAATAGTAATCCTTTACTTGCTTCTCTTTTTAAAAACTTGTAAAATAATTATGTCTTCCAGGAGATAGACTTATCTGAATAGCTTCACTTTATTATCTAAGTAATGACAAGAAAATTTTCTTTTGCATTTCTTTGCATGCAGATTGTAGCTGTGATAGCTTTGGCAATTAATTGGATATCTCAACATTCATATTTTTGGATTTATCATGTCACAAGAAAGCTCAAAGTTTCTCTTGATGAATGTGAATCCATATTAGCAAGTAAACAGAACTATTATAATGTGTTTACACCTTGTATATGCTGAATTTCTTCATGTTTGTCTAAGTGTTCTCTACTAAAATAATTCAAAAGGTTGGCAGATGGTATGTGTTGAAGGACAGAAAGTCTAGAACTTTCCAGTACAAACCAGTTTATATACTTGAATTGTTTGAAATGGTTTGTTACCACAAATATCTTTGTAGCTTGGGTTTAAAATCTGAGCTAACAAAAACTGAAATTTAGTGTCTCACAAGTTATCCAACATGTAACTATTGTTCTGCAATTGTGAATTTTTTACAGGCCCTCCTCGTCAATTGAAAGTAAAACCAGATTCAGAAATTCTAAAGATTGAAAATGGTACAGCTTTTCCCTTTCAGGTTGAAGTACTGGATGAATCAGGAAATATAACAGCTCAGCCAGAGTTGATTGTTCATTGTGAGGTAAACTGCATTTCATAGTGTGCCCTAAGGATTTTTATTCTTGCTTTTTAAAGGGCTGGACAAAGAATCTGTGTTGGAATCTATGTAGAATTTAATATCTTTAGCATTGCTTTAGAAGTTTCTACGGCTTGCTAGCCAAAACTGTGACTCTCTTACCTCTTATCTATTATGAGCCATTCAGTAAGTTTTAGAATCAGTGGAACATGACCTTACAAAAGGAAGAGAAAATGATGTAAGGATGTATAGGTTCAATTATAAGGTACTTTAGATTATATTTATCATATGCAGTGTTAAAATTTTTTCAGAAAAATAACTTCAGAAAGCTTGCTTTTCGTATTTTTAAGTTGAAAATTCTAGTTATGTGCCTAATAATAATATTAGAAATTATCATAAGTACCGGTATAACTCAGAAGGGGATGCATATCTTCCTCTGACTTTAGAAGGTAAAAAAACTTCCTCTTTTGGCCCTCTTTTTTGACTCAAGAAAGTGACTTTCCCGATTCTAGTGAAATCCAACAAGGATATATAAAAGTCTTTTCCCACTGCAAAATAGGCTGCGTTCCATTTGCACTTTTTATGAGTACATGCTCTTCCTGTAGCCTGGGTCTGCAGTGATATGATTACATGTTGAATGTGATGTTTAAATTCCTTTAATATGTGATGTTTAGGAAATTAATGAAAAGGAAGTTTACTTCACAAGTTAATTGAATTTTATTGCATAATGGCAGAAGAGTCTAATTATTGTGCATTATTAAAGTGAATAGATAGTATGCTTTATTTCTATAACTTACTCCTTTCTCCCACACATCTCTTATCACCTGCAGAAAAATACAGGTGTATTTCCAGCTGTCTTACAGGTGTTGGAAAACTGAAATATATTAATTTTTTCTGTAAATAATTATAGATATATTTGGGCTTTGCAAATAATCATTTCTGAAATAATCATGGTAGTTCTGTAAAGGAAACTTGATGTTTAATCTTACATTTTAAATAGTTTTTAGGTGCTTCAGACCTTCCTGTGTATTCTGTTGACTGCAGTAATGGAGGAACAAACATTTTAACTGGTCCAGTTATACATGTACAGAATATCAAGAAAGACCAGATATTGAAAGCAAGGTTTGAAGTACTTGTAAGTATTGGCTGGAATGTTTGGATTAACAAAAGATTGTAAAGTTTATTGTACTGTCTTGACAGCATTTTTTATGAATAAACTTATCTCCCTCAAAGTTAGTAATGTAGGTATCATAAACCTCATAATCACGTGGCTATGCTTTTTTATCACTATAGAATCATAAAATGGCAAAGAATTCTTTCCATTTTTTTCTTCACTTCTGACTTATTTGTTAAATCCATGAGGTGTTTCAGAAATATGCATGTTTCTAGAATTTTTCTTCCCTTTTTTAATTCCTGGTTTGTTTTCACAAATTGCCCTCATTGCATAAACATTTTTAGTGTAAAAATAGGTATGGCAACCAATAGTTTTTTGTAGCATTTCAGTTTCAAAGCTCACAAAGTATGAATTCTTTTAAATGCTATTGAACATTCTAGTTCTCTGGCAGTCAGGAGAGTCACACTGCTGGAGGAAATAAGACCCATGTGTGTTTTACCCTGGAAAAATGTGTGAATAAATACTAGTATGGCAAAATGAATTATATGAAATGATACTTAAAATTGCACTTAAAATGTATTTTGTAAATTTTATAACCTACTACTTCTAGAATGGAAAAAATCTAAATAGCTAACATCAATTCTAGTGTCTGTTAAAAGCTGTAAGTATATTGACATACCTTTTTGATTTACTTTTGACAAGTCAAGCTGATTTCATGTTTGGACACCTAGTCATACCTGGTAATTCTGAGTAGAGCCATAGGCTATTACAGCATTATATGTATGCATATCTAAATTTGATACCTTAATTATGTCTTTTTTTTTTTTTTTACCCATTAATAGAATTGCAAAGATGTGCCACCAGTGGAAAAGATTATAAAACTTCTCCCTAGCAGTCATGTTGCGAGACTACAGGTCTTAAGTATGAACGGACAAAAAGCTCTTCAGATTAAACATCAGGATGAAATCAGTTGTGTTGCTGGCCAAGTCATGAATAAACTTATATTTCAGATGTATGATGAAGCAGAAAGGGAAATACCCATAACTGCAGCTGCTGCAGAAAAAGTCAAGGCAAGTACTTTCAAGCAAATAGCAGCATAATATGGGGGAGAAATACAAAACTGATACCCTTAAAATCCATAAATGTCAGACTACTAAATAATATTCCTCGAACTGTAGTAGTAAATGTGGAAACTTAACTCTCCTCTTAATTATTTTTTCAAATATTTTTATTAATTAAATGTGAAGTTGTGCTTCAGGGTAATATTATGAAAAGCAAGTTAGTGTTTTCAGTGCTTCTCCTAAATTCATAAAATAATTATCACATAGTTATAATTCCTCAAATCCAGGGTCTTCCCAACATTTAGGAACTTTGAATGGGGATGTTCCCCATGAAGGCTTGCTTGCCTATATTATCCCCCTGTTAGTGTACTTACGTGGAACCTAAGACAAACATAGAGATTCACCAAATATATCGCACTTGTATCTCTCCTAACTCAAGTTCAGTGAGGGAAACCTAATGTATGCTTTGATCTGCTTGGGGCTTTTTTCAAGTAATCGACTGTATTTCAGCAGATAGCATTGGTTACTGCTGGGAAATGTCCAGGCTTTCCATTGAAAGCTGCTATTGCCTGTATGTTACATCAGCATATTTAGAATGCCTACAAGATATATTATGTAGCTAGTCATTTATAATTTAGCTTTTGATTAATTTATAAAATTTTAATTTTAGGTTAACTGGACACCTCAAATTGACAGAGAGCTGTTGATGCAGGGATTATTACCTGATGTAAAAGTACCGACTTCAGTAAAAGATGTGCGTTACTGTCTGATTACTTACCTCGATGAGCACGTGTCTTTGGAAAGCGCATTCACAGTCAGGTTTGTTCATTTGATATATTTCTTTATTAATCATGTTTTTGGCATAGCATTGTAGATCTCATTACTTTGGGTAAAACAAAAGTCTTTCTACAGAAACTGAAATAATGAAAGTGGTTGGCAGATTAAGAGGAGAATGTCATCTTGGGAAATGGGAAGGGTTTCTGTAAATTTATTACATGTGAGAACATTACCTATGTGAAGGACTCCATTGTGATTACTGGCTGGCATCCAGCCCTGTAATCACTTATATAAATATACATACACTGAAGAAGACTACTGATGTTTTTTGTAAACTTGCAGTAAACATTTGCTCACAGAATAAGTAGTTTTGCTGAGGAGTTAGGTGACTAGTGACTGAAGAAAAATAAATGTCCCTGCAAAGTTAGTTCTCATCTGGTTTCTCAGTCAAAACTAACAGGCTGTAAATTGAACTTTAAAACTACCTGTTTATCACTTTTAGTGAGTTTAAGACTTGTATCTTATACAGTTTATTAAAAGGACTCTGATTCTAAATTACTTCAGTGCATTGCATATGATTTTAATAGGTTAAAATTAATTAATTCATAGCACTTTGATGCCAGGGTTAAATTTGCAGCAGTTAGTCATTTCACAGATCTGCAGTAGGAAAATAAATGCACTACATCACCAAGCAGTAAGATTCTTTAAGATATTTATCATGTCTGCAATTATGTTATGTTTACCTTTATGAGAGAAATAAGTCAATTTTCATATGCTCAGACCAGTTCCTGATGAACCCAAACACATTAAATGTAAACTGAAAGGCTCAAACACACTGCATATGGGTGAAGAACTGCAGAGTGAAATCGGTGAGTGTTTGCATATCCTTCTTTTTTTGCATCTTCATTTTCTTCTAAGATACATTTCTTTTTCTTGGCAGTTTGTTAAGACTGTTATATATATAGATGTCATCAAGAGTAAATCATCTTCAACTAGTTTAATAGAAAAAACAGGTTTATATTCTCATTCACAGAAAGATAATCAGACTTCTAAACTGCCGTTTTACAATTCTGGAGTTACTCTCTTATAAAATTTGCCTCTTACTTTGTACATCAGGTCATTCATCATGCTTAGTTCACATAGTTCATAAATTTTTGCTTAGTTCATGTATTCTGAAATCTCAGAGGCCATAACAGCATTCAGACCATTGCTAAGGCATGGACTTCAAAGTGACATGTTTTGAGGTTAACCTAAGAGGAAGGCATGTTAGAGATCAGTCTTCTCATTCTCCTTTGGTTTCTGTATGCAGTTGCCACATGGACATACTGAGAAATTAAGTATTCTTATAGTATTTTGGGACATTAAAAGCTTGTGTGTGAATGAAGAAAGCACATAGAACAAAAAGAGAAAAGTAAAAGAGGTTGAAAAAAGCTTTCCATTTTAAGATTTATTTTCTTTTAGCTTTTTGGTAAGAAATAATCTTTTTATTCAAAGAAGTGGGAAGCACAAATATGGGGTATAACTGTATAGATACATTTGGTTTATACCCACAAGTCTGGAGGTTCTTACCAATGTATATTGAGAACCTGAAGAGAGTCTAAAGAAGTTGGAGCTGGGCTTTGCTTAGGGGTGTTCAGAGACAGTAAATAGAGGCAGTGGGCACGAAGTGAAACACGGGATGTTCCTTCTGAACATCAGGAAACATTTTTTCACTATGTCAGTGACTCAGTACTGCCACAGATTGCCCAGAATTTGTGGAGTCTCTCTCCTTAGAGATACTCAGAAGCTGCCAGTCTGCAACTGGCTCAGTTGAGCAGGGGGTTTGAACCAGGTGACATCCAGCAATACCTTCCAGCCTCAGCCTGTGATTTAGTAATAGTTATTTAATTTTTCTCTATATTGTGTCTGTGTTGTATGTGTTTATATTCTGTATGGTGTATAATGCTTCATTAAAGCAGCTGCTGAGGCAGTCATCCTAATAATTATTTTAATCATCATCATATTTTTTAACAGATGTAATGATTACAGATCAGTTCGGAAATCAGGTTCAGACACTGACATCTGCATGTGTAAATTCCCTAGGAGTTTCTGGGCCTGGACTTGATAAATCAAATTTGAAAGTAACTTGGCAGGTATTTATAACATGTCATATAGTTTATTTCTTTGTGGCATTTGTGTGGTAATTGTCTTAATTCTGTTACATAGAATTGAACCAAAATTGTGGAAAGGTAGTCAAATTACACACTAGTTGGTCGCTTAAAGCATTAAAATTGTATGATCCTATTCTAAGGAACACAGCTGCATCTGTTAAAAAACTTATCACTGCTGTGGCTGTACAATGTGGAGGCGAGTTCACTCTGTGCTTGAGTCAGGTTTGCTTTGTTTCTAGATCATTGTTCTATATATTTCCTTCTATCTTGCTTTTAGTCTTTTCTTCTGTGTTTTTTTATGTTGATACCGTTGACTTTAAGATCTTCTGAAGAACCTTGTAGAGTGGACTAGTATCTATACTTTCTAAATTACACTGGGTATAACCTGAAAAACAGGTTTCTGAGAAATTCGTGAGTTTGAAATGGGTCACTTCTTAGTCATGAAGTTAATTTAAATTTTACAGAAGGAATTGAACTTCAAGTTTAATTTTTAGTCCACTGGTCCACTGTCTCACAGTAAAAATACCAAACAGTATTAATAACATAAATGCTATATGGAAAAAATTCTAATAAATTTTACTTTTCTTTATTTCTTCTTGATAAAATCTTCTTTGTTTCTTAATAGGAAAGTACTCAAACAATGAAAGTAAAAGGTATTCGATATAAACCCTGTTTACTTGGAAGCAAAGAATTGTGCTTTGCTTGGCGTGAATTTTCTGACTTTATCAGAGTGAATTTAATAGCAGGATCCCCAGCTAAATTGCAGTTTGTTGATTGGCCAGAGTTAGAAAAGGTAAGTTGAACAATTGTGCTTTGAAAGAAAGCAACGTGGTCTCTAGTCAAGTATTTTAATTCCATTTTTCATGCAATAGCTAAAAGCCTACATTAGCCTTTTTAAAGTAAACTTATTTTGGAATAATCTAACTCATATGTGTATGTTTACAACCTTAAGTATTGTAAACCTTATTCTGCCTTGTGGCAAGCACATTTCTCTCACTCTCAGGATTTTTCATAGAGGTGTGCAGAGAGAAATGAAAGAGAAAACAATTTCTATTTCTGCTCCTTGTTTTTCCTTTGTGGAATGTGTTTGGAGAATTGTTTACCTGGAGTGAGTGCTTGATTGGATTCTGGTGAGGATTGTTTGAGCCTGATGGCCAATCCAATCCACCTGTGTCTGGACTCTCGCAAGCAGGGTCACGAGTTAGATTAGAGATAGTAGTATGTAGTTTCTAGTATCTTCCTTTTATATAGTATATTAATGTATAATAAAGAAATAATTCAGCCTTCTGAATTGAGTCAGACATTGTCACTTCTTCCCACTGGGTTTGCCTGCATCCACAACACTGCCCCATTTGCCTTTCTACAGATAGTGTAACTTTGGTGCAGTAAATTTACTGTGGGCTGGATCCTGACACCCATCTTTCGCTGCTGTTTTCCAATGATACAATCCTTAGTGATAGTAATGGCTGGAAGCTCATCTCTCTCTTACTGGGTTTTTTTTATGTTCAGTATATAGGATGGCAGTCTCAGATTTACTTCAGTTTGCAAGTGCTTACTGTCAGAAAGTAAACACTTAGAGAGAATGAAGTACAGGACTTAAAGGAAGTGGTTGGACTGTTCTGGTGTTGTACATCTATTTACCTTGGGTTTTAAAAATTATTTTTCAGTATTTACTGTGGCTATTCAAATAACAGTCCTTCTTGCAGAAACTAGACTAGAAAATTGAAAGCAGAAAAAAGAAAATTGTATCTCTGAATAGAGGACAGGAATCAAGATTGATGTTTTGGGAAAATGGAGAAGGAAGTTACTGAAGAAAATGAAGCAAAAGTTTCAGGGAGTCGCATAACTGGTTTTTTTCTCTAGGCAGCTGTTTAAGTTATCAGAAAATAAATGTTTTAAGCCATAGCTCTTCCTACAACAAGAACATTGATAAGACCTTCCAGAATTATGTCCTTCCTTTTATTCACATCAACATGAGTAGCCCATGCCATTTAATTCAAGTAGTGCATTTTATTCTAAAAAGAGAATATAAACCAAATCTAGAAATACATTCCTGCATACCATTCAGTCATGGTCTAGCTGTTCTGGGAGACAAATATTATAGGAAAGGGTGGACACTGTTGCACTGGGGTTTCCTGAACTGCTGTGAATGTCCAAGGTATGTACCATTGAATATCATTTGAGTATCGTGTATTTTTATCTCTTCCAGCCTGTTGCAGTGATCAATGGTAGAGAATTGCAGAGGCCCCTTATTGTTCAATTGTGTGATCAGTGGGGAAATCCAACTCCTGAACCTAATGTCAAAATCAGCCTCACAAAGAGCAACAACTTAAAGGTAAATGTTAACCTTATTAAGTGAACTTTGTTTAACACAAGTTTTTTTTTTTTGTCATGTCTATGGTATGTTAATTTTCATGACATTTTTTAAAATCTTAATAAAATAATAATAAAAATAAAATAACAAAAGAATAACTGATCTGGTAGAAGAACAGTGGCAACAAATAACATAAACAGGTCCCAGGACAAAAACCACAAATATAACAAAATTCAGGTAGGACAGGGTGTGAGTATAATTCAAATACATTCCAGATCTTCTGCAGAACCTTTTTCCAAATTTTGCGTGCACATCACACCGACACATCCCTCATGTTATCAGAGGTAATTTACTGAATGATAGTAATGATGATGATACAGTCTCAACTAGCCACCAAATAATTTTTATCTGGTGGTTCTTTGGTTTTGATTCCTGAATGTATTACTTACTGGTCTGTATGTAAAGCTGGTCAGCAGGTTTGGGCCCTACTTGATTATCCTGTGAAAAGCATTGGAAGGATAAATGAAATTAAAACACTGATGTTGCAAATCTAGCCCAGATTTAAGTGCTTACTGTCCGTTCCATAAGTGAGGTATGAGTATCAGGTGGTTTTCACATCAGTCTGTACAAAGGAACGATGCCATTTAGTAAAATTTTATTCCTGTTTTGAAACAAGAAAAATCAAGTTGTCAAACATTCTTGCCTGTCAGTTCAGAGACTGTTCTATTGAATATATGTATATTATCAACAGAGGATATATTCATCCACCTCTGGATATAACATTTTTTCATTCAGGGCTGATCCAGTTCCCTTTTTGTTCCTGCTTGCTGTGCATTTGCATTCCTCAGTTTTCTCAGAATAACCAACAGCCAAGAACCTTATTTTGTTCACTCCTTCAGAGCTGTGCCACAACCTTAGCTTTTTCCCAGTTTAGCTATGCTATTATTACTTTTTTAAATTGGATATTTTGAAGTAAATTTCTTGATATCCTGAACATTTTTTTCTGTCTTTTTTTACTCTCTTGCCATAAAAGCCTGCCTCACAGTTTGGGGATTTTTTTTCTTTGCCCCAACTACTGCCTTTATGGTGTCAGCTGAAGCTCACTATGGGTTCTAGTTATGTTGTTCTTGAGAGAAGACACAACTTTGGCAGTAGCATTGTATGATTGGGCTGCCTGGTCAAAGAGATGTTGTGATGGCTTGCTGTGTCTTTTCAGATTTTATGCCTTTCCAGGGAGCACCAGCAGCATGTCTTAGAGTCCACGTGTTCTTTAGCTTAGTGCAATGTGTCCAGGAGAAGGTGTGGATCATTGTTATAAAGTGTCTATTACAGCATGCTCTGCCTTGGCATTTCCAATAGGTTGTATGCACATTTTCCCAAAAGAAATGAGAAGATTTTGGGAACAGAAATTCTCAAATAAGATGTTCTCTGTATTTCATGTTCCACCCTTTAAGTCTCTAAAGCCTGATACTGTGCAGTTGCAGCATGCATTCCCTGTACTCCTTTATCTTACAGACCCAAAACTGAATGAGAACTGGAGGAATATTGTAACAGTCACTAAATAGTTTGTAGAAGGTTTTTGGATCTGTAAATACACTCAGATTAACATCTACTATAGATGATGTAATAGCATCAGTAGCAATTTTAAAAAATAACACTTATAAAATATTTTAATATATTAATGAAAAAAATATCCTAGTTCAGATGAAGTGATTGCTTTTAAAAACTGGCAGAGAATTTGAAACCTCTTCCTTAAAATTTTCTTGATAACACTATCTTTCCCTAATTTACAGTGCAAAAATTTAGCTACAGTTCAGATTAACAGACAGTATGCAGGCAAATTAGATAAACATTTTATCCTATTTCTGTATCATTGAAAGATTTTTTTTTTTTGACAGCTCATGCCTTCAAACCAGCAACATAAAACAGATGATACTGGTAGGGCTAACCTGGGATTTTTTAGTATTCATGCACCTAGGTAAGTAGTGAAAACCAGATGGATTTCATAAAGTACTACCAAGTATTAATCTAGAGCTAAGATTTACTATTCATATGCAGGTGGATGGCCAGTTAGTAACTTATAAAATACTAAGTACTTAACTAAATAAAATTCAGTAGCTGCTTCTTTTGATCTACTGAGAAGCTGCTGCTGTAATTTTCTGAATCTGGTTCTTTTCTGGTGATGGTAAACCTCATCTTGTTATTGTAAACTTGCACCTAGTGCAAGTGATATTGTAGACCACTTTAAAGTTTTGAAATGTACAGTCTTCAGGTGTCCAGTTCCAGACACTATTCTTTTAAAGTAGGAACACATTGTAAGAGGGTTTCTCTGTGTGCTAGACATTGTTTTTAAAGGATTAGGTAGAGTGTCAAAGGAATTTTAAATAGATGTATTTCATTTTTCCTATTTTCAATTCAACTGTTCAAGTCTCATTTCCATCAGATATATGTCCTGTGGCTCCTGCTTCTTCATCTTGTGCTTCTTCATGCTTACTTCATGCATAGCTTCCCTTACACACTTATGTCCCATATGGCTTTTCAAATTCATAATTTCCTCATATGCACAGTTCTGCAACCCACTCCTAGTATTCCTGAGTTTTCAGAGCAAGACTGGGTTGGCTTTAGGTTATTTTGAAGCTAGCAATAAGTGCTTGTTCTTTGTATTCAAATATGGAGGATTTGACCCATAATACTCTTGCATTTGGAAATTTAAAACAGCATTGTTTTAAATGCTGTTGATGATGTGTTTATAATGTCTGTGACTTGGTAGAAGAATGATGAATATTAGTTGTCAGTTTACTACTGGAGGTTAGAAACAGGTGTGACATCATACTATTTACAGCATAATCAAAACTGGCTGGGAAATACAGCCTCTATGCAATTAAATACTATAGTCCCAGTTATATTTTTTTAAAAACTGGGAATTTTTGTAAAAAACCTTGAAATTTAAGTTTTTAATACTGTGAAGAAAATTTGTTATTTGATAGCATTGGAGACATATACTTTCAGTGTACTTTGCTATATGTGAATGGTACTAGGATTCACTGTTTGGAAACTTACCAAAGCAGAATGCTCCTCACCATTTCAACTGCTTTCTGCTTTACTGTCTTCTACTTGAAGCTGTAGTTGCTAGTGTCTTACAAGCAATAAAACATTATCAAAATAATGAAATATTAAGACAAACTTAAATTTAGTAAGTTAGTATCTTCAGAATAACTTAAACTCATGACTTACCTAACATGGCATTAACAGTTCCTTTTTTTTCTTCTGTTTACTCTACTGCATTGCTAGATAATGTTTAGCATGCTTTCATGTACATTATTCAGACTTGAAGCCAGTTGAAAATTGTCTTTTCAGAAGAGATTTTACATCCATTTTTATGATTTCTGTATATTGCAGGGGAGAGCACATTTTACAGGTTAAAGCCTCATACAACAAGGCCATATTAGATTGTCTTGTAATCACAATAAATGTCCTGCCTGATCCTGAGAAACCTGTCTGCCTGAATGTTAAATATGACAAAAGTCCTTCTTTTCCAGCAGGAAGTACCTTTCCTGGTAAGTATAAGAATTTTTGGTGGAAACCAATCACTCAAGAGCTTTGAAAACCTGTCTAAAACTATTTTGGTGGTTTGCCTACTATATTTTTTTTTGTATTTTTTTTCTGGTCTGGCTTCTCAGTTCTTTGTAACAGCTGTGTCTGAGATGTAACACTTGGACAGAAGAGATATGTAGGTCATCTTTGGAAAGCATTTCAAAAGATCTCTTATTTGTTCCAAATTGCTCCTTTTATCCATCTATAAATGGTAGAATTACAGACACTCTTTTCTGTCTTATTAAAATATGATCTGAACTAGTTAATGTATGTTTTCCCTCATCTCTTTCTCTGGAATAGTAGCAAAGGAAATAGCTATGAAATTCTAGGCCAACTGTCAGCCAAGACAAACCAAAAGTAATCAGAGGAGGACAACACAAAATATTCTTTTCTCCTGCTGTATTCTCTCACAAATGTATTGTTTCTTGGCTGTCATAACTTGATCAGCCAACATTTTTATGGCAAGAGATTTTTGGTTTTTGAAATACTCCATACAGTGTTATGACCTTGATTAAATTCACAAGGTATTTTAATTTTTCCTGGAGGAATCATAAAATGACAGAGTGGTTTGGGTTGGAAGGGATCTGTAAAATCATCTACCTCCAACCCCTCTGCCAAACAGACATTTTTCAAATGTAGTGTGTAGTGTAAATCAACCAGGCTTTTAGTTAAGAAGGAGAATTAAACAGCTTCTTCAGGACAATATATATAGTATATATGACATTAAATTTTAAAATAAAATGAAATAATAAGTTCTGTATTAATAGCCTCATATTATTAAATAAATAAAATAACATCCTAATTATTTGATTTACTGTTGATCTCAGGTATACCCGAGGGCAGACACTGTAATCTTGGAGGGGGTCATGCCTGAATTTTTTATGCACATCAAATCATAGTCCTTCCTTAAAGTGCAGAATTCAGTCCTGCATGAACAGTGCATGCATTAAACCTATTTGCTTTATTCACATTTTGAACTAGAATAAGGGTAGCTTTGTTCTAGTTTGGATTCCATTTCCTTGACATCACTGCACTTTCAATGGGACATACAGGAAAAGTGAAATTTTTCATACTGGGATATAAAATAGCAGATATTTTGACTGCAAAACTAGTCAGCCAGAGTGAAATGTCTCCCTGTAGCCTATTTCTAACAGATACAACTGTGTGATCCTAGTCTGTAAGTCTGCTGTGCTGTTTTGATAAGAATGATAATTTGAGAAAAGCGGACTTGAAATTTTAGGATTTTTTTATAAAGCTGTCACAAAGTAGGTGTTTGGTGTTTCCTAAGGATTGTTACCTGGTCTAATTACAGAGATAAGGAGAGAAGGTTTTTCATGCTTGATTTGAAATTCTTAGTGGTTTTGGATCCTTTTGAAATGCTTGTTTTGTACATTTTTTGTCTCTTAAGTATGAGGGAGACACAGAAATTAATGAAGTTTGAGCTGCTTAATGCTGAATAAAAACGATCTTCAAAACATGTTTTTCATCCTACAGATTTTATGGTTAGTGTTCTTTCCGAAGATGACACCATTATTAAAAATATTAATCCAGCACGGATTTCTATGAAAATGTGGGAAGCACAAAGCAGCCGTGTTAGGACACCAATTGATGTAAGTCAGCAAAATGCATTTTCAAAATGGGTATGAAAATGCCAGCATAGAACAAACATACTTAAAGTACAAGCTGTCTTTCATTTGACTTAGATCCGTGTCCTGTTCTAGATTTTAAGTAACAAATATTTCAGATTAACCCTACATGTTTATCAGTGTCTGTCCTGTTACAAGCTGTCAGATTGGCCAAGCATCAGTACTATGGTAATGACAAAAATGTTGCTGTTCTGTAGAAGCTAACTCATAGCAGGGAGAGTATTAGAAGTAACCACATTGAATTTTGCAAAGAAAAGACTGTGAGAATTAAGAATATGAAATTAGTTTCTAAAATACAGGCAGTCTCATTGACTGTCGGCTGTCAGTACTGCAAATCATTAAAACTTCATAGCATATTACAAGTTAAGTGCTTTCAGTATATTGCATTAAATTTTTTTGCATCTTTACAGGTTACAACGTTTAGCTGTAGTAAAGTGAAGGATGACAAGGAAGATGGCTTCTTCTACTTCAGGTATAATAGCATTTATTCTATAATTACTCATGGAACTTACTATACAAAATACATAATTTGAAATAGAAAGAAGAGTATGTTTTGATAATAACAGTCCATCACACAATTAATATGATACAGAAGAGGTGAAAGATACTAGCAAGATGCACTGAGATGAAGATTGTATTCCTTCCTAGATACTTTTGAAATTTGTAGTATCGGAGAGTAGAGAAGAAAGGAGTCTAAGATAATATATTAGAATACATTTTGAGAAACACTAGCAATGAGAGAACTAAATCATCAGCTTGTAACTTATACAGTAACTCTCTTTAATTCTTTTCAATGTTGCTTTAACTACTATAGAATTCCAGGCTGGACAAAGCAGACTTACTACTTTCTCTAGCTGTGCATCAATCCTGAGCCATGACCTTGGTCCTGTTAGTAATCATTCCTTGGGCTACTTAATCTGAAATAGTGTTTTAAATGAATGGTGGCAGAACTAGAGCTCATCATAAATTGGTGCCTGACTGCCACATTCTTTCTACATCTATTTCTAGTAGGCAATCTATGGGATTAGCTAAATAGCTATGGTACTGGCTATTGATTCAAGCTTTTGCCTCCTGGGAGTGGGCTTTTCTTGGCATAGGTAGTTTACTAGTTGTCCACAAATGTCCAGAATGAAAACTCCCAACCTTACTGAAAAATATGAAAAAAGAGCAGACACTGTCCATTAGCTGTCCTTGTAGGAAAGTACGTTTTACTTGTTTCTGCCTGTGTCTGTGGCATCACTGTCTACCAAGTGACTTTCTCTCAAGCTTTCCTGTTCTTGGCACACTCTCAGATGCTTTTCATCTCTTTATTGCCAGTCAGTAACATGGATGCCATTATGCAGTCTTAAACAACTTCCATAGCAATTGTGTCATTTCTTCTTTTTCTAAAGACTCTGTCTGTCCAGCCATGAGATCCTTAGCTGATTATTTACTAATTAGTGTTTTAATGTATCCTGGCAAGGCAGATGCTACTGTCAATCTTAAGCTAGATAAAATGCAGGAAAGAGTTGTTACTTCTTTATGTGAAATCTAAAAAAGGAAAAGTCATGGTCTGTTTTAGAAATGTTAAAGCTTTGGGATTTCATTTTTTTTCCAAGCTAAGCATTCTAAGGATCTTGCATATTATTACTTCCCAAATAAAATCAGAATAAATAAATTACTTAATGTTGACAAAACAGTTAAACTGCTGTATGTTGAAAACAAGAATCATTCATCAGTTTAAGAATGCCACATATCATGCTTGGAGAAATACCTGGATCTTGGCTGTTTGCATCTCTTCAAAAGTTTATAAGCATTTTTAAGTCACTGCTGTCCCTTGCTGAATAGTGCAAAGGTCCTCTGGATACCACGTGGCCTTCTTTACTGGATGAAATTATAGCAGCAGAACCTCAGGTGTCTGGGCTTTTCTTCATTTTTTGGTGGTAGGGGTTCTTTGCCAGTAATCTTTGCCAGTAATCTGGAGTGCTGTAAGGTAGAAGGAAAACTCTTTATTTCTCTCTCACTATACTCAGCCTTGACCAGTGGTCCAAGTTACCCAACTTTGTACAATCTGACTAAGAGAGGAATTAGATACTCTGATTTTAAGAAAATTTTATTAAATTTGGAGAGAAATGGTTGTTGTTCCAGATCTAGACATGTCTATGTTTTGTTCTGGTAGCTTTATGAAAATTCTGAATAGGAAATTAAATGGTGTAGACTTGCAGATTTCTGAACAATAAGGCCATGAAAAACCTCTTGTCAACTAGATGAGACAAACTCTTGGAAGAGACTTCCCCCATTCAAGCTTCCAAAAGCCTTACTTTTAATTCTTGAGGAATTTGATGGCCTTCTTGCTGAAGGAGGAGTATTATGCCTTAGTAGGACTTTCTAAGTAATTCAGAGGAATACTCAGAGTTTTAATTGCTTGTGTACTTACATACTTGTGAGTATCATTGTCTCATGTTTGGGTTTTATTTTTGGTTTTTCTAGGGATAAAGTGGTTCCGGAGCGAGTGGGCACTTACATTATCCAGTTTACCTTTGCTATGGATAAGATAAATATGCTCAACACTGAACAGGTTTGTATCTATGATTACTTGCAAGTAGCCAAGAACACATAATACAGAATCATCTGAGTGAAGTGTTACAACACTTTGTAAGTACAGAAAATACTTTCACTCACAAATTTTGAAAAAAATTGATTTTTATTTTTGATAGTTACTTATTTGAAACTGTTGATTATCAAAATATGTTTTCATTAACTGCTGTAACCAACAATTTGATGGTATAACAGAGGTGCATAATTTGCAGCCTAGAACTGCTAGGTTGTGCTAATTTATTTTGGGTCTGTCCATAAATTTCGCATACATTTGTTTTAGTGTTTTTTGAGCAGCCCAACTGTGCAGGTGATTTGCTGTCAATTATATCAGTCTTTATTTTATTTTGTTTTGTTTTATTTTTCCTTCTTTTTCTGCTAGATTATAATTGAAGTTGTACCTAATGACCCTGTACGCTTGTTACCTGATTCTTTGCCAGCTACTCCAGCAGTTTCCAATGTTCGAGCTCTTACCAGCCGTACACTGGTCAAGGATTTATACCTCCATTTAATGGTAACTATACTTCCATACAAAATCATCATTAAGGAAATGTAGAAAACTGCTAAAACTATACTGAATTTTGCTGTAAGGTATTGCTACTGTTTCTTTGCAGATTCACTTCATAAAAAAAGATGTCAATCAGTGGTCTTTCAGCATATGACAGGTCCATCTTCTTTCATTTACATACAGATGACCCAAACTGAAATGTTTGGTACTTGCTGTCAGGTATCTCAATTGAAATCCATATCTTGTTGCCACACAAAAAAATCGTTTCAAGGATAGATTCTAGTGGGAAAACATGTGTACAGCAGATGTTTCTCGCCATGATTTTTCTTCCCAGGTACAGTTTCTCTTAGAAGTCTTATATACAAAAAATAAGGTTACTTGAACTTTAAGTAGTCACAGGGATAAAAGAAAATAATTTACCAGTTACCACAATAGCAAAGCAGACTCAGCTTCTGTAAAAGTAATTTAATTTAATCTACAGTCAAAAACTATTTGTGTAATGAGAAACAAAGACCAAAAAACTGAAGAAATACCTTCTGCCTGACCCTTTCCTAGGCCCAGCTTTGTTCCAGATCCCTGCACCCTCCCCCAAGCAGTGCTGGGGGATGGAGAGTGGGGACTACAGTCAACCCATAACAGCTCCTCAGCTCTTTCCTGCCAGTGCTTTTTCCTCAGTTTCCCTGTTCTAGTTGTGGGTCCCTTCGCGGACCACACACTTTCATGAACTGCTCCATTGTGAGCCCTTACCACAGGTTGCAGTCCAGGAATTATCAACCTGGTTTAGCATGGAGTCCTCCATGGGCTTCCATGTGGGTCTCTGCTCCACCGTGGTCCTTCATGGGCTACAGTGAAGTACCTGATCCTGTGTAGTTCCCCTGTGAGCTGCAGGGGGATTTTTGCTCTGGTGCCTGGAACACCTCCTGTGCTGTTTCTTCTTTCACCCTCTGCTCTTTTCTCTATTTTTTCCCATTCTTACCTGCCTGTGCATTTCTGCCCATTCTTAAATATAAAGAAACACTATTTTGGCTGAGGGGCTCAGCTGCCCCTGCAGGATCAGCTGGAGCAGTGACCATGTCCAGCCTCTCCTCATAGAGGCTGCCTCTGCAGATCCTCATCTGCAGAGACTGCTAGCACCTTGCCATATAAATCCAGGGCAGTACAGGAATGGATTATTTAGTTCTGTCCCAAAATAACTTCAATTTCTTTTTTACTCACAGGATGAATACAACAACCACACTGGACTTGAGCTAGTTGGCAGGATAATAGCAAAAATTAAAAGCCCTAATGAAGAAGATATAGAGATCCCGCAGTTTCAGGGGAAAGTCAGTACGGTAGAGTTTCCATTGGAGAGTGGATCAGCTGCAATTGTAAGTGACTGAAATACACAGCTCCATGAACACTGTGTCTAGTGAGGCTTAATTTCATGCAGTTTCAAAGTTATCTTATACCTCATTGTGTTCTGTGGAGGTTTAGTTTATATTGTATACTTATTTCCCTTAGAAATAAGTAGATATATTATTTCTTCTGTGTTTGGTTGTTGATTTTCAGAAAACCTGAAGGAAGGATGTTCTGTAAACAGTTTACCCTTTCCAAGTGAGAGAAGTGTACAGGTACTTTCACTTAGGAATCAGGATACTGGAAAATCTAGGAAAACCATTTTCTTCATTTGAATTTCACCTGTGAATAGCACTTAAACAGTTTGTAGTTAAACCATTAATATCACCAGTATTTTACATTTTTTTTTATAATACTCTCAGACTGTTAAGCTTAAGATCATTTAGACTTGACTTCTTCATATATTTCTCATGAAATTTTGCTAGGCTCTCTTTTTGTCTAAGTAGTGGGCATATGTATACTTTGTAGAAGGGCATCCTACCCTCATTTGAAGAAGATAAAAATTTACCATTTTACTTTATGCTTTGTTTCACTCATTAATTAATGCACCTGGCTGTTAAAAATGCTTTCCGTATTTTGGTTTGAATCTCTGACATCATGCATACTCTGAAAGTACTGCATATTGTAATCCCATCACTGCAGTCACTTTTTCTTCAACAAATATAGATTGAATTTTTAAAACCTGTAAGTTCAATCTGTCACAGTTGCTATAAAATATAATACAAAGATACAGTGTAAAATGTGCACATGCACAAAATCAGGAACTGTTCAAAACACACCAAAGAAAATCCAGCTGAATGTGGAGTTTCTTTTGAGTGGAATGGTCACAATCTCTGTCTACAATCTCAAGCCTATGCAGAATTTCAGTTAATAGTATTCCTGTGGTGAAACAGTTGTATATTGATTTTTGTTTTCAACTTGAAATATCATAGAAGAATGGCAGAGCAAAATTATACCCTTACTTCATTTGGTTGTCACATATTTTAAAAGTCTGACATCTACAGAAGTCTTCCAACAGTTAGAAGATGCACCAAAGGAAGATTCAACTTTTTAAGGACCTTTTCTCAGCCATCTTTTCTAACTCACTCTTTGGAAGCAGCTTTATGAGAGACCAACATCAGTGCGTGCCAAGTGGAGACAGACATTGCATAGCAATCCAAACAAATTCTCCAAATACATCTTGGAAATCACCACCATAAGGTCCCAGTAGAATCCTAAAATCTGCAGATCCTACATAGAAACTTCTTCATAATATATTTTATTCAGTACTTTGACTGCTTTTATGGACCTACATATGTGAAACTGAATGATACAGCAGCATAAGTTATTCTCTGTCAATAACAGTCAAGGACAGAAGCATCTAGTTAACATGGCCAGATTAATATCTGCCAAATTTTGGTCTACTCTAATCCATACAGAAAAGTGACAAAATATGTATGAAAAACAATCTAGTAAAATAACATGCAGGGATTGAACAGAGGTATCAGATAAAATTAATACACTGATTGATTTATGGTACACTCCTGGATTTCTCTGGTTTCTCTACCATGTTTCAGGAGGAATAAATTAATTGGTTTGTGAACACATTTTTCCCCAGGCAGATGGGGTTAAGAAAAGGTGCAAAAGTATAGCTAAAGGATCAGCTAAAACCATTGGTCTAACAAAAAACCCTGCAAATCTTGTATTTACACCTGTGGTAACAAGGTGTAAATTGAACACCTTTACATGGGTAATAATAACCCCATATACGACCTGTGACAGTTCAGATAAAATGACTGGATAATTTCTAAGACACCTTGCTAATTAAGAAGTAAATTTTTTTTTGCTTATCTCCATGTAGTAGTAACTTCTTTATGTGTAATTGTGACCTAAATACTCCAGTTTTCCATCACTGACAAAGCTAACCTCTGTAATGGTGGGGAGAGTGTGCTAAGTTTCATGGTGTTTGGGGGGTTGTTTGTGTGTTTGGCTTGTTTTGCCCTCCTCCCCATCTGTTTTTTGTTTTTTTTTTTTTTTGTAAGCCGATGCAGTGTTTCTTTCTACTTAAGTATTCCTGGTTTGGTGGGAGAGGGGGGTTTGCATACTTCTTCATTTTCATGACTATGATCTAAAGTGATCTTGCTGCTTTTGATAGGAACTTGTGTTCCCCAGTCATTCATGGGGACTAATTGCTTTTCAGTGAAGTATCTCTTCCCCGCTTCAGGCAGTTTTCAGGCATCTGGTTTATACTGAGTTCACTGACTTCAGACTACTCACAAAACCCATGTGGAAAGGATTTGTTGGTTGTGATGCACTGTCCTTTTCATATAACTTGTAATGGGCAGGGGAAGGGACATACTCTTGTTCTTTAAGTATTTTGAAATTGTTCCATCTTGTTTGTAAAGACAGTTGTGTGCAATTAGCACAAATAATGAAAGTGATAATCTGACATGTTTACCCTTAGTCGCAAGTTCAGGAATACTAAACTTGTTTAATGAAGAAAAATGTTAAGATTTTTGTCGGTATATATCTTCTAAGGAAAATATATTTCCACTACAGACTTGTCCTGATAAAATATGTAGCTGCTATATTTTGAAAGCTATGAAGACTATCTTTGAAGGTTATATATCTATCTCTTCTTTTAGGCTGCACCCACCTCTCTTGATTTGGCCAGTTGAGTAGCAATTTCTGCATGTTAAAGGTGGAAACAGTATGAGTTTTATTATAAGAATTATTCATTTTATGCATGATACCTTTCCCAAAGTAGCAGCACATTTAGATAGTACCTTTACTAATTTTATTTCTGTTTACCCTTATGGTTTTATAATATTTCTCATGTTTATAAAGAAAGGCAAAGGATTTAGTATGTCTTTTCAATAAAGAATTGATAAGAAATTAAATGTTTATGATAGTGTTTGGATGTATATTGTTCATTCATTTGGGATTTGCTGTCTACTTCCATGGTAACACCAGTAACTTTAACTAAGCACTGGGAATACTTTGTTTTTCCTTCTCTGTATTTATGCTTTGGGTCTTTCTTTTTAATGACCTGTTTGCATTTCACATACTGAATGAAGTACACCTGAGGATGTCTTGCTTATGAGACAGTGCAGAGGATATTTTTTCTGAGCATGTGTCTCTGAAATTAAATATATAGCCAAAAATAATAAGACTTTTTAAACAGGTAAAATGACAGTCTTAATTCTTAAATAATAAAATAGCTATATATTTGTATTTTACTTTTGTTTAATTGTTGCAAAAGGCATTTCCAGGCCAATACTTAAAACTGTAGTAATACTGTATAGACATCATGTGTTATGTAACTTACAAGATTTAGTATCTGTAAAGTGTTTATTTTGTGTGTAGCCTCAAACATGGGCATAAACTTATGTTTGTTTGTTTATTTTCATAGAATTTAGTGCTGGCTGAAGACAGTCCTGGAAGAGATAGCACTGAATATATTCTTGTCTTTGAGCCACATCTGCCAGCTTTGAAAAAACCTTTGGAACCATATTGTCTCTCATTTATGTTTTATAATGGTATGTTTCAAGTGCTCTAAAATACTTGCTTTTCCTTAGAATCAGCTATTTTTAGATCCATAATTTATTTTCAGAACTATGTAGTAGCTTAATAGATTTTTGCTAATGCTTAAACCAGTTAAGTATGTTAATGTATTTTCTTCTAAAAGTGTGTGTATTATTTCTGCAGATTCCAAGAAGCAGCAGCTGATGGCAGCACTGACCAGGGAGAAAGACCAATTATCCAAGTCCATAGATCTTTACAGAAAGATGTTTGATACAACGAATCAGCTCGTAACTGAAATGAAATGTAAGTTCAATCAAATATGTAAATAATTTTTCTGTGAATTAAACTTCTGTTCTATAATGACTTTGAGAATATAGAGAAGGGGAGAAAAATCAGTATTGAAATCATGAGAGATAGTAATTAGATGTTAGCAGAAGGGGTATATGTCTTGCAGGGAAGCATCTAATTATTAAGCATTGGATATTCCTACCTATAAAGGTCTTGATTTGATGTAGAATGTCATATGTCAGAATTATCAAAAGGAGAAAAAAAATTGAAGTTGGTGTTCTTTTTATCCATGACTGCCTTTTGCTCCCATCTTTGCATGCTCATAGATTTGAAATTCAACAGTTGGCTAAAAACAATTTGAGGAGAATGATAAACCTCTTTTAAAAAATTAGTCCTATGTTTTCAAAATTTTACTTTTCCCCCTTCACATTTGACCCTGTGTACGTTATTCAGAAGTGTTGTGTCATTGTTTGTATTCTTCAGCAAATGTAATTTTTTATGAATGAAGGAAATATGTTATTTGCTTTTTTTTTGTTTGAATCATCCTGCCTGTTGATTAAAAGGTTTGTTTTAATAATTGCATTTTGAATTTTTATTTTAAATAATCGTCAAGTGTAAATGAAGCAGACTGGCATAGAAGATGCTGCTGTTTCTTGTAATTTTAATACTACATATATGCATTATGAATGGAAAATCTTGAATTCCAGTGTGAAAGGTATAAAATCTTTGTTTCGTATGTGTACATCTGTAGAGTGAGGGTTTAAGTAATAAGATAATTTCAAATATAAGCATGCTGTGAATAGAGGGTAGAAAGCAATTCACCTATTTACTCATTTGGTTTTGAAATTAGTTCAGCTATAAGAGCTGAGGAAATAGTGTTGACAAAGTGGTGTCCCATATAACAGACAAAAGAAGGTAGTGCCAGCCACCACTCTTCTCTTTTGTCTTGCCATTTCACCTGTTGGAGAACCATTTACAATGATAATTAAGGATGAAAACTAAAGCCATCTAATGTTCTCAGACTGATATAAGGTCTAGGCCCCTTTGCTTCTTGAAGCTGAAGGCATGGCATCTACTGAAATTATTTAGAAACTGGACAAAATTGCAAGATCTTTGTGGAAAAGTTCTGATATTCTGTGCTGAAATTAAGAAGTAGATTGGGTCAGTTGCAGCTGGCATAATTCTGAAAAGTTGTAAGAAATTCTCTAAGTGTTCCATTGCTTTCTAACATTTCCTCACTCTCTTTTGATTTTGTTTAAGGTCAGGTTAAAGAAGCTGAAACAAGAGAAGCTATCCTGAAGAATGAACTGAAAAAGCACCAAATTGAATTACCACAGACAAACATAGTATGACTTAATTCTTACTAAACTCCATTAACATATCTAAAATTGATATCAAATATGCATCAATACTAATATTGCTGAATCACACCTGTTACCAAAACAGTGAAAATTTAAACTGTAGAAAAATTTGTGAATCTATGTCAAACATAATTTTTTTTTTGTATTGCTCTGTTAGTGTGAGGATCTTTTAAAATACTGTTAAAGAACTAACAAAAACCTTGTCTTTTATATCCTGGTCTTGTTTTTCTGCTAATTGTGTTTCTGCTAAGGTTACCAGTATTACTGGTACTGCTAGATGTTACAGTGGGTTTTTGGAGGCTGGTCAATATATGTTGGATGTATTATGGCATAAGTAAGCCAAAGGAAAGTACTTTTTTTAGACAATCAGAGAATTGCATATGTTACTGCCAAAGTTCATGTAAAAATAAGTTTGGAAATATTCAGGGCAATGCACCATATTGCTAATTTCCTTTAAAGATCCAATTATGTTTTAAGAAATTTCTAGTAAGTTTTCAAGCTACTAACATTTGGGGGAAGAAAACACCTATATAAACAATTATCTTTAGATCAAATAAGACCAAGTTATAGTCATTAATCACAAATCAGTAGAATTAAATTGCAGTCGCAGCACTGAAGTTCCCCCTACTGGCTAAATTTTCCAAGCCTGGACATAGTCACCTTCTGAAATGGTTTCTTTTTGTGCATTCATGATTGTCTCTTCCTGCTGTTTTAAACTTTCTTCAGTTTTGTCTCTAATCAAGCACTGATAGTTCTTTGTGAAATGCTCCTTGAAGTCCTTAAAAATTAAAAAAAGAAAAAAAAGTAGTAATTAGAAAGTTTAGTCACAATTGCAGTGAGCTTTCCTTTTGCTGTTCTCTGGGATTGTGCATGGTGGTCCCTTATACATTAAAAGTCTGTTTCAGGTTATTGAGTTAGAAAGTTAATTGATGGCAGATAACTACTTCTGCTGCTCAGTCCAATGGGACATGCTTGCTGATTTTAAATATTCATTCTCAGCTTCAATATGTGGATTCTCTTCTGAAAAAGAAGATGTTGGAACAAGAAGGAGTAATGAAGCAGCCAAGGAGAACTTGTACCCTCCCAAACTATCCAAAAGGCAGCCAGGATATTCTAGGCAAGGTGAGTTTTCTTAGAGGGAGCCTTCCAATGAGTTCTGTTGGTTCCACAAAGTGGTAGTGATGGAAAAATTATCCAATGACCATCTCCCATAACACAGCCATCAACAGGGAATTGAGTGTCTGTCTGAAGTTGCAGGATTATTGTGATTACTATGAAAGGGGACATGGTCTTGGTCTCTGTTTAGACTGTTGTAACTTTTGTGGTACAGATTGCACATTTAGCTCAAATTGAGGATAACGAAGCAGCAAAAGTCATCTCATGGCACTTGGCAAGTGACATGGACTGTGTCGTCACACTGACCACGGAAGCCGCTCGGTCTATTTTTGATGAAACTCAAGGTCGACAGCAAGTGCTACCCCTTGATTCTATTTACAAGAAGACACTTCCAGATTGGAACAGGTACAGAAAAAACTGTGTTCTATGTTTGTATTACATACTTCTTCAACTCTTTTTTCTTGTCTAATTTGATTTTTAAATCTCAGTTATAGATTTGAAGTATAAAATTTCTGGATTCATGATCATAGCAACAGTAATGTCACTTGAAGTGTTAGCTGAAATCTCAGCTCTACATCTTTAACTACTGTGTGATGTTCTTTATTTAATAAGGTGTTTCTATTAAATAAGATAATCTTCTTTTCTTCATGTCTTCAAGTTTTCTAGAGCAGGAATTTATTTTAAATAATTATAGTGCTTGTAATCAGATTATAACTTTCAAAAATCCAGTTTCAGAATACATTCCTAAAATCATCTGTAGTAATTGAAATTCATTTTGCTATTTCAGTTGCCTGAAAAATAAAGTACAGTATTTCTACTCCTGAAAATAATTTGCTTATGAAGATGACTGCTAATATAATAAGAATGCCCTTTAGAAAAGATCTGATGTATAAATATATTTATAATGTTCAAATTCTCAGTTTTCATACTACAGTGCATTAAAACTTGGTCATATATTAGTCATATGAATTTATTGGAAATAATGTCTCATAACAAATCAGTGTTGTACTAAAACGTCTTTAATGTAACTGGCATTTCAGGTAATGGTGGGATCATTCATCTAATGTGGAAATGTTAAGATGCATTCAGTTCAGTTAGAAATTCATGAATAGAATAAGGACAAATTGCTTTCTTCTTTTCTTCTCCCTCACTGTCCCCTTTTTTATCCAGACCTTTACCTCACTTGAAAAATGGAAGAACTTTCTTCAGACCTATTGGAAATCCTGTATTTGCCAGAGATTTGTTAACATTTCCAGATAATGTAGAGCATTGTCAAACAGGTAAATTATAAGAAAGAAATCATTAATAACCTACTTCTTTTAAAGAATTAAATACAGAAACATCACAAATTATAATCCATTCAATAATCTTCACGGATACATTTCAAATACCAGCGTACATTCCTCCTGAGTTCTCTTGGTAGAAATAGGAGGGCATTATCATTAATTATTTTTAAACAGAAGTTGTGAAAATTTCAGCCATGACCACTTTCTTCTGCTTGTCTTATTTTCATTTTCTCTACTTAGATGTATGGCAGGTTTTTTCTTTTTTAAATTCCTACAGCATTATCTTATTCCCAAGGTCTTTAGAGCAGGGACTGACCATCACAAGATTAATTTTAATATCTCATATTGCAGAAGTTACTCCTTTTTTTTGGCTTTGTTTCCAGTTTAGTTCCCCTCAGAACTGTGTAATACATAAATTTAAGTACATGCAGACTGAACTGTACATGACTGTGTGTGTTATGCTCAAGCAGCTTAATAGTTGTGAGAAATCTTTCAATTTTTATGTAGATTTCCGTTTAGGAAGCTATTGTCCTCTTGCTCTTTCTAACAGTGTAGCAATCCCTACCTTTTCCTACACTACTTTTTTAAATTAAACAGATCTTCTCCTTTACATGGAGAGTTGGAGTCTGTAGTTATTTGAGTAAGTTTTGCACTTAATTTCACGACTTCCCACTATTGAAGTATTCCTCTCTACTGTTAATAAAGACCAATTTTTAACCCAGTGCATTTTAAGAAAGTTAGATATTGACAGACTTTAAATTATAAATTCTTTAACTATAAATTCTTCTTCATGCCCCTTGGAGGAATTGAAAAACCACATTGCATTGTATATCTCATGCATGACTACATCATTAGATTTTGTATAGAACAGACTTATATTAGAAGAGTCTTAAGCTCAGTTGGATCATTTGCCTGTGAATATTTTTTTCTTTGATCGACCATTGAATATGAAGAAAAATATTTCGAAACTGAGAACAAAAGTCAACATTCCAGGAAGATTTAAAAAAATTTATCATTTATATAATTTCATGAAACTTGGGATTTTATTATGTGTGTCTTGATAAATGTAGAGAGTATTTTATTGGAAAATACACTCAATTATGCCAAAAGGCACTTAAATGTACTCATTTTTTTTCTCCTTATGAATTCACTGATGAAAGCAGAAGATTCCGTATCAGTCTCAACCTCAAGAGAATTTTGTTGAAACAAAAGTTATTTACATGCTATTTCCCTTGCACTTATCTTAGAAGATGTAATAATGATTCCTCAGAATTGACTTTTCAAAACTCAAGTTATTTTGCTCCGGAGAAATTTCATAGTTCAAAAATTTATATTTTTCAGTGTTTGGTATGCTCTTGGGTGATACTATCATTATAGATAACTTGGATGCTGCCAACCACTACAGAAAAGAGGTATGTTTCAATTTTTTAAATTTTATTATACAGGTATATTGCAGAGCTACATATTTAATGCTTTAAAAACTTAGGGTAATTTCCAAGTTTTTTGCTGTGCTAGCTGTAAGTGTGCTTACTCTCTGTGGGTCTCAAAGCACTTAACAGTGAATGAAATCTCTTATTTGCACTGATAAAATTATCTCCATTCAACAAATTCTATTATGTGAATGTTGCTATGGCACATGGGACCATGTTTCCAAAGATAAACATCTTCAGTTTTGCTGCGTTAGTGTTAAACACAAGTTCTTCTGTACTATTTTAGTCACTCTGTGTCATAAAACACAGGAGTCTAAGGCACATGGTGGAATTTTAGGTCCACTTGACTAAAAGCTTAATGTGAAACTTACTAGATGTCTTTGAAACCCATTTTATTTAGCTTTAATGGTACATATTTTAGCCAGCAAGAGTCTCTGAAGTGCTGATACTGGGCACTTGTACTTTCAGCTTATGAGTTTGCTAGAATCAAAATAATGATTGATCATAAGAATATAGAGCTGTACTGATTGCTACTGCTTCCTAATTAATACATGCTGATAATTAGCTTTTCCCATGTATAGATCTAAATTCTGCCTTCAGAGTTCTGGTAAAATGTGAGAACACAAACCCAAAAAAATTGGTCTTCGTAATTATTGACAATACTTCTTAATTTTAATATATGCATTTTATTGCTTGAAAGCAAAGTCGTGACATAATTTCATAAAATATGTTTTTCATTAGGGGACAGAGTTGCATTGCAATTGAAAAATACAAAGGTTCACAACAGCATTGCTGAAAACTTAGATATTTCTGTGGAGTTACTAATTTATTATCAATTTTATACCTGTGCAGGTTGTAAAAATTACACACTGCCCTACATTGCTGACCAGAGAAGGAGACAGGATTCGCAGCAATGGAAAATTTGGAGGCCTGCAGAATAAAGCTCCTCCAATGGACAAACTCAGAGGAATGGTATTTGGAGCACCAATGCCAAAACTTTACTCTACTATCTCTGTACAGATAGGTGGGTTAATGAAGTCACAAACATTCTAAACTTAGAAAAATATATTACTTGTCCTATGTTTCTTATTCTCTGATGTAATACAGAAAGGAAGACACCAATTTAGCATACAGTTATTTTAAGAAGTAGGAGTTATACAGTGTTCTGTTTATAAATTTTCCTTTTCTTAAAAACTTACAGCTATAACATTTCCTGAAATACAAAATAATAATAATGAGATAATCCCCTTTTTTTCTTAGTCATATTAAAGAAGGAGTATATGCAGTAATAATCATTCAAACAACTGGCATGAGAAGCTTGAGCTGATTGAATTCCAGCATCACTGAGAAACAAGTTTAGGTCTTTCTACTCTGGAAACACCATAATCAATTTAGAATTTCTTATGTGCAAGTGAGCTCTGTGAAAGAGTGGTAGAAAAATTCATGTTCTCAAGAGAGAATATCTCATAAGCTACCCTATTTCCTGTGGAATCACTTTGATTTCTCTACATGCTCAGATTGTTCATTTCAGAATAAAGGTTAGGAATTAAGTTAGAAGATGCAGTTTCTGACATGTAACAACTGACCTGACTGAGTAAAACACTGAAAAGTCTTACTTACAAGATTGTTCTTAAGTATTTAAGTTTAAAAAGAAAGGACATGAAGTTTATCCATGACAGTGCAATAGAGGGGTGTTGGGAGAGAACACACATACCTATTAAAATAGCCATATAGATGAGCAAACTACTTAGCACTGACAGTTGAGTAGGAGAAAAAAAAATTTGGACTAAACAGATCTTTTCTCAGCTTTTTAATAAAAATATATTATGCCTAGGGAAAACACAATAAGCATGTCAGTTACAGACTAAAATACACTGGGTTTAGCAAACTGTGTCATTCAGCATGTTTTCAATTGTTGAATTCTGTTATTACCCAATACAAATTAAATTGGAATTTTTTATAGTTTAGTACTGGAGCAATCATGGTAGAAGAAAAGGGTATGTTTTAATTTCACTTAGATACATACTAGACATTTAAAGGAAAATTCATAGTACAATTCCATTTAAAGGACAGCATCTCATTACACGGGGTTTATTTTGAACTTAATTTTACACTTAGTATTAGTTCTGACATGCTCTTTTTCAATGTTTGTAGGATAAAAGTTGCTTAATCTGTTATTACGCTGGCAAGGTACTTGTAAAATAAGCTATAGTAAGAGTCTGCAGTGCCTTTTGTTAGTCTGCAGCAGCTCTCTGTGTGAGAGCTTTCACCCCATGGCAAACTTAAGGTCATTTAGTGTTAAGTTTTGTGCAAGATACCTTGTAGTCACCGGAAAGTAAAATGAATGAGTCCAGGCTAATATGCTTTAACCCTTCCTTTATTACTTGACATATTTATTCAATGCCTGGACATGGAAAAATATTTTGTCTCATGTGTTTAAAGAGGAAAAAGGATTGTCAGCAAAATACACCTCTGTTTATCTGAGTCTGCTTGATTAGATTTCCATAGTGGAACAAAGTGAAACTCAGTAAATGTTCACTTGGTCCACAAGGTGGAATACAATTCAAGTCGATAATACAAGCTTCTGCTTTGTAGCACTGAAAACACAATATGCTACAAGCATCTCATGTCATCAGAGGTAGAGAATTTCACCTGGAGCACACAGGCAACAAGATCTGTGCAGTGACAGCCGTTTTCCACATCATTTTTAGAGCTAGCAGATACTTCACTGTCATCTTAAGAGATGGACTCAAAAAGAAAAGAGGAGTCAAAATATTAGATGTGATTTTTTTATTTTTACAGTCATTTTAAGAACAGCCACTCTAAGTTTGGATGTTTTTTTAAGTAGTGTTTTTGAAATATATGTTTTTTTGTGGATTTATACATTGTCTGGGTTGTATTGGTAGCATTCTAAATTGAAATGGTCATTTACTTATTGTTTTGTGGCTTATTGTTTTATTTCTCAATTAGATCTTCTTCAGCAATACCGTGCAGCAGTGATTAAATTTGATAATGTGAATAAGGACCTTGATTTACATTTGCAGTCACTGAACACTCCAGAAATGCAAAAGAAAAAGCAGGAACTTGCTGAACAAGAGAAAAGCCTCAAGCTAGTAAAACAAAAATTGGGTAGGTTATTGTATTATAATTTTGGTGTGCTGTAGGAGGAGAACAGTTAACTGCAACCAGATGTATTATGCTCTTACAAACTAAGAAGTTCAAACTATGAATGAAAATTGTTAACGTTAATTAGTAGCTTAGAGATGTCACATTTTAGGGAAAGAATAGAAAAACTGTATGTAGTAGTATGATGCTGTGGATATTGCCTAAAGCAGCACTGCCCTGCATTGTGTTCAGATAATAAGAATGTGGTCAGTCATGTATCTTGTGAACATGAAACTATTATCTCACTAATAAGAGATTATATAACCATTAGTGTGGCTGGCCCCATGCTACAGAACATTGGCATGCTCTTTGAAATGACAGTGTAGTTAAGAGCTGAATTGCTTTTGCTAAGGAAACACAACCAAAACATTGTGCTATAAAAAGAAACATCCTGAAGTCTGCAAGGATTGTCTGCATTACAATTTTTTTATGTCAATATCAAATAATATATTAAAAATCAACATTTACTCTGCGACAGTTCTAAATAAATTGTTTTAACTGTCATCTTTGAACTCTGTTTCAGATATAAGGTAACCATAAAATTTATGACATTTCTAAAGCTGTATTTTAAAAGTCTAACTCTATTGCTATAGGGTCCATTTATAACCAGCACGTTTCATTCTTCTGTTATTGGTTCTTACTTGCAACTTTTTCATAGGTATGACTCCTGCATTGTCAGATAAAGGTGCTGAATCATTACTTCAGCCTATAATGTTAGATATATCTGACACCCCCATTCCTCCCAAAAGAATGCGAAAAGACACAGTGAAGAAACTGTATAGGTAAGTATTTTCTGAATCTAGTAATTATTTTCCCATAATCTGAATTCAAAACAAAAACTAGTTTATTCTGCATATTTTTTAATTCTTATTTGTATCTTATAAGCAACAATGAATAAAGTTTACATAAAGGCGATATTCAAGATAATTTTTAATTTCTTTAAAGTTTATACCTCATTTAAAAGTTAAGCATCATATAAAGATTTGTTTACTAATTCTATTTCTGTTTCTCTTTATGAGCTGATCAGCATCTTCATGCATCACATTCCCCATATTTTCTGATATATTCCACACTGTTACACCCAAAACTATTTGAGATAGCTTGGTCTGTAAACTCTTTTTAAAAAAGTCTGCTGTCAAATACTGGATAGATGAACACGGAAATAATTATTGTTATGAAATAGAATCATTCCTACACTATTTTTTCTAAGTAACTGTCTGAGATGAACTGGTGGTAAAGTGTTTTACCCATCTGTTCTCATTCCCTCTGTGCTGATGAGTGTTTGAACACATGCACACACACAAAAAAATTTGGAAAATCTGTGTATCTGTATCTTTAAAGTAAAATGAAACTGTCTTTGCCATTTCTCATATCTCTCCTTATGACTACATAATTGTCTTTGCTGAGCTGTGGTCATTTTTATGAGATTATTTAAATCATACCCAGTAGTGTTCTGTGAATCTCAGAACAAGTGTTCACTATATTGCTATGTCTCCATTTTTTATACTTGTTACTATTTTAATTTTTATCTACATATAGGACTAAAGTGGTTATGTAGTTAAACTATCTAATTTTAGCCTGTTGCTATTCTTCATTTTAACAAAATAAATACAGTAATGAAAAGCTGTGTACAAATATGGGGTTTATATTTTTTATACTTGTGGGAGCTCTATTTTTTATTTATATATATGTGTGTGTGTATAGATATATATATATATGTGTGTGTATATATGTATATATGTAAAAGAAAAGCTTTGTTTATAAGCCACTGTGCTGTGTTTTGTTTAGCCCAGAAGAGTGGATCTCCTCTCCTGGAAAGCAGCAGCAACAGCAAGTGCTGCAAATGGCCTCTTCGGAACTTAATGGAACTCCACGGAAAAGAAAGGCATAGACTGATCAGACTTGCTGGGAAAAGCTATGTATTGAAAATGTGAATACATTCAGTTAAAGGAAATACTTATTGGTATTACCATTATTCTGAAGATTTTTATACTGATAGAAGATAAAAATGTATTTCAGTTAGTAGGAACAGAAGTGTCAGTATTTAACACTGATAGCCCAATTTTTGTATAGTTAATTTTCATTTCTAAAAGCTTTCAGAGTTTTTATGTTCGTGTGTGAAAAAAAAAAGTTTAAAATATATTCTTTTTTATTTATGAAAATAAAAGAACTTTTCAGTAAAACAGCTTCAGTACAAAGCACTGACAATACACTCACTTGCATTGAATAGATTGTGTTGTGAAATTAGACTTTAATTTAAAAAGCATCCCAAGCTGTCTTGAGGAAGATAGTCAAAGGTCACCTTTAGTGATCTGCATTGCAAAGATTTTAGTAATGAATGGGGCAGAAAAGGATCAGCCATGATTAAAGATAGAATTTCAGGCAGGGTCAGAGCAAGCAGCTGGAAACAGACTTGATGGAAAGAAAAAGATAGGGCAAGAGCAGGAAGTGAAACTTGAAAAGTATTAAACTATTAAACTAAATAGTTGAAGCCCTGTGAATAACGTAGGAGACAGTGTTCAAGTGTATGGATGTGTGGGTTCACATCTGCCTCAAAAATTTTCTGCCTTGGAGTGAATGTTGACACCAGATCTGCTGATCTGTACTCTCAGTAACATGCATTTTAGAGACATACTCATTTTCTGAAAAGGGACTTCAAACTTAAAAAGACATGGTGGTCTCCTGCTAGAAGTTTTAGAATGCTGATCACTGGTGCACATCTCTGTGAATAAAATGAAATTTCTCCAAATAAAGGAGAAATATAGCAGTGTAATTTGTGGTTGAAGGTTTTCCAGAGCTACATGCTTTAAAGATGGGTTAAACATCAAATTATCCTACTCTTAAAGAAAATAAATATATTCAAGTATAACATGCAACACCAGCAAGAAACTAAGCTAGCCCTACCTCGGCCCTTTTTTCTGTTCTTTCTCCCTAAATTTAGACATCAAGACTTGAATCAGGTAGCCATCATGAAGAGTTTGCCATGTAATAACCACAGCACGTTACTTGATAGTATTTCTTTTAAATGCATTTATTTTAATTCTGACATCTGCCTAGGCTCAGCTTCCAGCCTCTGGATAACCTTGAACCTTATTGGTTTAAATATGTATTCCTGCAGAAATGTTTCCTGTTGGAATTCATCTCTTGCCTTTGGTAGTCAGTATAGGCACTATTAGCATCATGTGGTGTGTCTCCCTGGTGAAAAAGGCAAACAGAAAATTAAGGATGATTTCCAGCATTGTGTAATAGCTATCAGAGATTTCAGGAAATTTCACCAGGGAAACTTTCAGGATTTTCCAGCAGAGTTACTGTAGTGCAACTCGCTGCTTTGCAAAGCTGTTGAGGGCAGCTGATTTGGTCATGACAAATTGGAGCTCTGAAGGTAAGTGTTAATTTTTTTCCTTTACCCACTCTTTACTTTGCAACAGAGCAGAGCAGGGACCTCAACCATGCTAGTAGGCAGTGTGTTGTCCTCACTGGTTGCATGAGGGGCTGGTGGAAATCCATGCAGGAAACTGGGAGAAAGTGGTTGTGGTTTTGGTCTAGGTCTGCTTTCCAGCTAGCACCCAGGGATGCAGAGACTGCCTGCCAGGTGAATGGGGATGGATACCCCATATAGGGGTAGTTTGGATGACAAGTCCTTTCTGCCAAACCACACTTGCAGTGTTACAGCCCCATCAGTATCATGGCCCTGACTCTACATCTCTACAATCCTGGTACTTCTCTAGCCATGTATGTCATCTGGGACTTCTGCCTCCTCCAGGGCCAAAGTCTCCTTGTCAGCCAGAGCTGCAGTTCAGGGAAAGAACAGTGAGAGGGAAGGAGGAAGAGATGATGCCCAGGGAGCAAAAGGGAGGCAGGGAACCACTGCAGGGTGTTGCTATGTTACTGCCACAGCAGTAGCCTGGATGAAAAACACGTTCCAAATGTCCATTGAGACACTGTGAG
This sequence comes from Chloebia gouldiae, assembly GCA_003676055.1. Lineage (NCBI taxonomy): Eukaryota > Metazoa > Chordata > Aves > Passeriformes > Passeridae > Chloebia > Chloebia gouldiae. The sequence goes on along the minus strand of QUSF01000001.1, from coordinate 21,740,915 downwards.
ACTGTAGCAGTGTAATCACTGAAGTTTTCTGCTGAAGCCTCCAGAGTTGGTGCACATTTGATTAAGTTAGCATTATATTGCTATCCTGAACTCCATTTCAGCTAAGCCTTTAAAGAGATTTGTAGTCACCATTGGTGAATGGTTCATTCTTCAGTTGGTCACAATGGGAAAAGAGAGAGGTAAGTTGCTTGCTTTTTAACAGCAAAGGTATGAGCTGTTCATAAGACTTTGATGATTACAGTACATTGCTGCAATTGTGGTAGTGTCATTTTGTGGATATTTAATAAAGTATTATTAAGGAACTGTTATTAAATATGTGCCTTCACGCACCAACATTTTCTCCCAATAAATTGTTCAATTTAGGGTTTTTTTTAATACTTAGGAAACAAAACCCATTGAAGTTGCATTTCATGATGATACAGCAAGGATAGGCAACCATCACAGACCAGATCTGCAGTAAATTCCTTTTCACCTGCCAGAATGCAGTACACCATAGGAGAAGCCCAAATTACTTCTAATATTTTCTTTGTAAAAAGTCAGTTTGCTTATTATGTAGGAACTGGAACATGTCTTACTGATGGTAGCAGTACCAGTATCAGTAAAAAGCAGCTTTTTGCCTCCCTTTTTGCTTGTGACTCAACAGGGTGTATCCAGGGATTTTGACATTTCTGCCACACCAGATCATCTCCCCACAGGAACAGGCATCATTTCAGGTTCATAAAAAGTATGGAGATGTGGATGTGCATACACATGCCAAGTACATATGGACATGCATACATTTAGTTCCTCTAATCCATATTTCCATAGACAAGTTCTTCCACACCCACTGTGACTGTGGAAAAATTCCAAGAGAGCTATTGTGTTGACTGGATGTGCTTTAGCTGCTCCTATCCCCTATCTCTGCTTCTGTGGCATGTCTTGTCTGCTATAAAATGGTTCTAAAGCAGAGCAGCCCTCGCTTTAGCAATGAAAACTGACTTTAAAAAGGTGTGCATGTAAACTAATTGAACGCAATTTTATTTTAAACCAGCCTAGATATAAAACTAAGGAAAATTTTCAGTTTTTAGAGACAAGAAAGAAATAGCACTTTCAATTTCTAAATATGTAAATTCCACAAATTTTACAATATATTTTAAAGCATTCTTACAAGTGTCAGTAGCTTTTATAGGACTCAGTATTTATGAGGGCTCTAAAGAAATACCCACTCACTACTTTGGGGGTTATTTTACAGTAGCCTTGTTTTTTATGACTACACTATTTAAGCCCTGTTTGTATGCATACTGTCAATCACAGGTGAACTTTGCGAGAGAAACTGAGCTGTTAAGACCTTCCTTCAAAAAGCTGAAATTATTTTATACAACAGTAGAACTATGTGTTTCACTGTCTTACCTAGAAATAAATCATGAATGATTTTTTTTTCATCTAATAAAAGCTCAAGAAACTTTGCCTAAATCATATAGTATTCACCCTTTTTAGAAAATGAATGTTACTTTTTAATTACTGAAAAGACATGTAGTGGGTTATCATTTCTTATTATTCACTCCCTCTTTATCTCTCATCCTGCAACTTTGGTAAATCAATTAAAAGATATCATGCAACAAATATTGCAGCCAAGGCTGATTTCAAGAACAGAAAAAATATTTTCCCTCAGTGTACTTAAAAGTTTCAAAGAATGATGAACAAATTAACTGCAGCAACCTCTTGATTCATCATTTTTCACATGCATGCACAAAATAAATTGGTAGAGGAAAAAGTTACTGAATAAAAAACTGAGCTATTGAATTAAAAGTTGCTGCTACTTTGTTTAATGGAAAATGGGAATGATCCCGAAAACTTAAAAGGTTAACTTTCCCCAGTAAACAGCTAGTGAAAACAAATGTTTCACATTAAATACAGCTCCTGCTTTTAGCCTTTTCTTATAAACAAACTATAGTAGAGGAATGAAATGGCAATGTCATAAAATTCGTAGCTAAAGACTGCCTTATAAGAAAAGGCAAAGGTGGACTGTCATGTTCCCACCCTGTCTGATTTCCACAAGCCTTTCTTTGTAACTGAGGGTCTCTTAGCATGTGCATGCTCCTGTGTAGTGGTATATTAACTTAAACTAACTGATTCAGAAGATACAGATCAAAGGTCCAGCTCTGCTCAAACTGGAAGAGCTGGTTGAGCAAGAGGAAGATTCATGACAGCCTGAGGAATGCAGTGAAAAGAATTCTTCTGAAACAATGGTGGAGGCCCTTCTCCAAGTTGCTCAAGAGTTTCTTTTCTTTAGCAGAGTCCTGGGGCAATTCTAGGACAGAGACTGTCCTGGGAAAAGTGAGAAGGGATGGTTAGAAGTTTTCTTCATACTAAGGACTTCTGGCAGAAGGAGTCATGAGAGTAAATTTGGTAATGCATACCAGAGCTAACCCAGCAGTGATGGGAAGTCAAGGCAGATTTGCTGAAATGGAAGCACGTTGAGGGCTGGGTCACACGTGAGAGGCCTCAAATGCTGAAGTAGAGCCTGCTTCTGTTGCAGGTTTTTTTGGCAGCTAAATAGCTTACAGAGAGCTGCTTTTAATGTACCAACTCCATCTTGCATCATTCATACCTGAACTGACGAGACATACAACACAGGTGGTGGAGTCAAACTGCTGCAGCAGCCTGGCAGAAATGGGGACTGGTGAGATCAGTTACTGAGTTGTGTGTTGCGGTTGCAGTGTGGTGCACAGACATGTGCAAGCTTGCAACGAATCATGTCCTTCACTGGCATTTTAACCACTGTTTTGAAGTTTGTAAGTACTTTCCAAGTGGAGAGCTCTTGGATGCCAAAGGCAGTTTGTTGTCATGCAGAGCTTGAAAGGAAAAAGTTCCTCTGAAAGTGGGTGGTCAGGCCAAGACTGATTTATCCAGTTTGGTCTCTGGATGGAGATTTTATCTACCTTCAGAACTGAACCTCTCTAGGAGTCCATGTCAGAGCATCTGAACTGTACAAGATCTGACCATTCTAGTCCTGCTTTCTCTGGAGGCCAGCCACAGTGCTGGCAGAGTGCTGTACTTGTCTCACACTGCTCAAAGCCAAAAGGGTCTTTACTTCTTCCTCTTAGCTGTTCTTGGAATAAGCTTGTGATGCTGGTAGAGTTTCTACCCTACTAATCTTTGGTACCCTCCTGTGCCAGGATAAAGAAGATTCAAAGATAAGCAAGAGTCCCCAGACAAGTCCAAATGGGGGAGTTTGGGGTATGGAAGGGGGAGTGTGGAAGCAATAAGAGCATAAGGAATCAGGCATCTTTGGCTTTGAAATTTAGGTCTGAAGTTTTGCATCTCCCAAAAGGAAACCTGAGAGTTTGTTAGGCCTCTGTTGTTGGATGCTTCTGAGACTGAAGCAGTTTGGGATTAGACATGAACCAGCCAGCCATGGAGACTACTGGCACGTGACTTGAGAGTCACCAGGAGACTCAGGAGTGTGGTAAGAGTTCCCTACAATTGGATGCTGATGGCACAGAGAAGATGAGCAGAAAGATGGAAACTGCTTGATTTCCCAAAAATTAGAATGCCAGGTAAGTATGCAAGGAGTAGCAGGAGAGTTGACCAGTCTATCAGGAGAGATGGACGCATCTATCAATCTAAGAGGGAGAGATTTATGGCAGATTAAGGATGGTCTCACCAGTGCAACTCCTAAAGCCTGTTTCTGTTTCCACACTGACAGGTAGGCATGGATTCAGGAGTCTAGTGAATACACATTACAAAACATCTTTGCAGTGGACTTGAAACTTATGCCAAATACCGTGTTCGAGAAGATTTTATGGGTCACTTTTCCTCACCATTGTGATCAGGTAACTTCCCTGGGTTGGTGAAAGGTCACGAAAACAGAATCAACTTTAAAAAAAGGTTTGGTGATAAACTATTTTTCTTGTGGGAAAGAAAGCACTCTGAACTTTTTAGGTTTTGTATCATCCTTCTGAGGTATCTTGTGGCTCCCAGAGCCATCTAATTCCCAGTTACTCAACCACCCTCTGAATCACAGCGTGGGAACATGTGTTCTAGGCTATGCAGGCCTGAGTAATTTTTGATGTTAATATTTCTTAAGTATTAGTATTTTCTAGAAAAATAAGCAGGCTTGCTTATACACAGATATACTTCACAGCTTTACATATAAAATGCCAAGTACACTGGAGAATAGTTGCTCCATGTATATTGATACACTGATTCTTAAATGCCATAAATACATTTTAAATGTGTTGAATTTTTTCCCTGAACCACTCTACTTTCTCTGATCTTAGAATTGTAATATATACCACTTCTGGTGTTAAGAAAGATTGGAAACATTATTTTAACCAAATGTGTTGAAGTGCAAATAACAAGTGAACTTTTGAACTCTCTTGCATTCTCGGAGGATCTGGAGAGGTCTCTGCCAGGCTTATAGAAAGAGCTGAACATGGATGCTTTTGTTAGAATTTTGGCAAATAAAATTATCTGGAATTAGCATGATTTTCTCAGATTCCAGCTTATCACTTCAAAATAGATTTCTCTTTAATAAGAGTTACTTGGTTTCTCTTATGAAGGTTTCCTGTATGTAAGAGGGTAATAGTGACCCTGTGTCAAATGCATGATAGCATTATCAAAATAGAGGAATTTGTGGTCAAAGGGTTTGTTGGTTAGCTCTGTTGCCAAGACTGACTGTTCCAGATCCTTATAAAGACATGCTGACACATCGGTGTGATGTGTCAAGGACCTGATGATATGGAACATTTTCCATAACACCACTTCAAATGTGAGCCTTTCCTTTGTTGAAAAACTCTCCTGCATGTGCAGAGATTGTATGCAAAAAATAATAATGACAAGTATGCCATCGGGGGTGGGGGGGAGAGGAAGGGGATAGGAAGGGGAGGGGGCAACAATTGGAAAGAAATTTGGGCTCTTTTTCCTGAGTAGAAAAAGCACAAAGCATTCAGTGTTCTGCATTAAACATTTAGTTTTTGCAATACAGTTTGAATATGGTTAGAACTTTGGGAATCAGAAAGTTTAATAATTGTTACCTGGTTCTCTTGTTCTCAGTTTTCAGATGTTTCAAAATCAGCTATCATTTTTAAGTCTGCTCTGTCTTTGGAATGTGTTTGCCACATTTTTTATGGATACTAACTGTATATCTGCCTCCACTCTTTCCAGTTATTCTGATTCCTGGGAAAGGGAAATTTGTGAGAACATTCCTCAGATTTTAGGCAATGCCAGTTATTGCTCTTGGAACACTTTGACAAAGTGACTACACAGAGAGATATAGAGAAGCAGTAAAATCCTGTTCAAATTTTCACTTAGGTGAAAAATAAATAATGCCATTTCAGAATCCATAACATATAGAACTTTAATCTGTATTTTTTTCTCATCAGCTTACCTTTTCAAAAACAATTGTCTTCTATATATATTTAGTAAAGATTGAGAAAGGTTTGTGAGTAGTAAGTAAATGTAAGCTTCTTCTTACAGTAAATAGGAAGTAAATGTAAGTAGTGAGTAAATGTAAGCTTCTTCTCAAAAGAAACTGAAAACCAGACTCTCTAGTATGATAAAAGAGCTATCAGATTATCTTTGCCAAAGGATCTAAAACTCTTTGAAGATGAAATGCCGGATGTCACTTCTTAAGATTTTGGTTTTCCTTCCTAAAATTCAGGTTGAGTCAGCTGGTATAAATTTCTCTAGGATGTAAAGTAAAAATTATTAAATAGGATTAATTGTTGTAGGCAGAGAAGCAGTACACTTCTGTGTGAGCTGCTGGCTATTTTGTACTGCTGGACATGAAGCAGCACATGGATTTCCACCCTCAGAACACAACATTGCAGCTCTTCCAGTATCCATTTGTGTACATGATGGTGATGGCAAGTAAATTTGATCTGCTTATCATTGACTGGTAGAGTGGCAAAATCTGACTGCTTTGGATAGTGTAACTTGCATTTAATAACCTGCACTTAAAGTTTTGATAACCAAATGATTGCTCCCTTTGTTTAATATCAGAAAAAGATCCAACGTTCCAATAATGACAAGAGAGTAGCTGCATATGGGTCTTATATTTTTAACAGTCTGATCCTCTACTACACTGGATAAAAGTCTTACTCATAGGCAGAAACCATCATTCATTTAAATGTGTACAATTTTGACTGCTTCAAACATCTGTGTTTGCAGCAGCAGCAGGAACCTACAGAGGCCCTGCATATTCAGCAAACCAACCTTGTCCTTAACAGCGGTGAGGTTTTGTTGTCAGTGTAAAATGTTTTGTAACCACTTTTTGCCAATTGAAAAAGAGGACCAGACCCTAGAGACAGTCTGTAGCAAAGGATTGTCTTGTTCCCACCCCTGGATGTGTGTCCAACTTATGTTGCAATGTTTGGCTGTGGACTTCTGCTTTTTTTTGTTTTCCCTTTTATTTTGTTAACTGCCTGAAAACAAAGGAGTATGTCCATGCAAAGGATCCTAGGCTTGAATTTTAAGCTAGCTCCTCGCATTAAAATTGCTAAAGCCTGGAAAGAATTATCAACCTTTACATGTCTCAGAAGAGTTTTGCAAGTCACCAAGAAATGAGTCAGGCATGAAGTGCTGTCTGTATGTTGAGGGGGCAACTGAAATGCAAATACCCAGTTACCACAGACAGAACTGAGGGGAAAGAAAAAGTGTCACACCAGTAACTCAATCCAGATTTATGACCCTTACTAGAGAAAGCTTACATACAAGGAAAACAAAATAAAGTAATTGTAAAGTAAGGTTGATAAAAGTGTGAAGAACTCTGATTCTGTAACTAGATAAAGAATCTAAAAATAAATAAATTAAAGTCATTGTTGCCTTTCAATGTGCCACATAGCAAATAGTGCTTTAAGGTAATTTGTGTTGCCAACTCCAGACAGCAACCCCTGAGGACTGCTGAAAGTCAGAAGCAGTTGGACAAAGACAGTGAGTTTCTGCAAAGCTCTAACAATAAAAAAAATAAATCAGGATACTGGCTTAAAAGTCAGATTTGAAAATGATACCATTATATGTACTTTCCTTTTTGTTTTTGAGTCTGTAGGATGGGTTTGAGTCAAATTTTCAAATTGCTCTCTGCGAAGGAATGCCAGAACTTTCTCTTGCAATACAATCTGAAGTGCTCAAATCATGCTGGAATTCCAGGAACTGGAACTTAAATGAAAAAGCAAAATGTAGATGCTGCAATACTAAAAAAAATGTAAGGACAAATGAAGCACAGTAGGTAGAGAAATTATTTTTTCTGCCTCAGTTTTTAAAGACAACATTGATGTAACAAAATACATCCCGTAATCTAACAATGATAAGTCATTCCTTCTCCGTCGAGATTTCACTGTTGTAACTTGTAAAGTCCATTGAACTGAGCAGACCTCTCTAGGAATAAAGGTCTTGGGAGCATTCCCATTTTTTTCAAGGGAAAAAGGACAACTCATGCATGAGGCAGTGAAGTTTTGGCTGTCTGAGGATACACTCAATGAAGTGGCTCTTTATGAGTTATCTAAATCTCTCCAGTAATACACAGCTCACATTTGGCTTTAATGTTTCTGCTCCATGAAGGAGAACTGTCCCCATAATTTGTGTTAGTCTTCAGCAGTACACTATTTGCAGTGAAATTACAGTGTAATAATTTGCAGTGACTTCCTAACCTCCAGTTAGGAAATGTCCTACTGTGCTTCAGGGAATTTATTTTTCCCTAGCACAGTTTAAAAATATGTCTTCAGTCACAGCTTCTGTGATATTATTTCTCTATCAATTATAAACTTCAGGGAACAGTAGGAATGAACTGGTGAGATTTACTAACTGAATGTTTGTCTTCAAGTGGCCTGTTGTTGGTAACAGTGGAAAACTCTTCAAACTGAATGTGTAGACTAAGAAGAAGCATGGCAACTTCTTAAAGATTGTCTTATTTCTCCAAAATCAAAACTAAAAGGAGAAAAATAGCAGCGAATGTATTTCTAACCAGCAATGACACAAGATTTTAATTTCTTTCAGACAGTGAAACACAAAGTGAAAGAAAAGACTAAAAACCCCCTCCTCTTTTTCTGCTTTTTTCTCACTCCCTCCCCCTCCATCCTAACCTCAGCTGCCCTACAACACTTAGTGTGGGTGTTGTTATTACTGGAATACAGGGATTTTCATCTGGCACAGCTAAACCACTTCCCAAATTAAAAGAAGCTATCTCAGCATATGCACAATAACCTATATCTACAGACCTTTTGCTGGCTTTAACACTGTTGTTGTAATTGGAGCAGCAAACCTGTAAAGACCAGGTCTCAGCACAAAGCTTGAGACTGTAACACTGAAGATAACAGAGTTCTGATTTTGTTCATATTCTCTAGCATCAATAACAGGTACCTGTAAAACAACAGGATTCCTTCCTTAATCATTTCTCATCCTAGAGCAGTAATGACTCCACCGTGTTCTTCTGTAAATGGCCAAAGGGAAGAAAGAGAAAAGCCCAACATCAACAGGATCAGAGAGTACCAACAATTCCTGACAGAGTTCATCCTAAAGTTTAGATTTAATTTTAGCTGTTATAAAAAAAAAGTACTTTAAATAACATTCTACAAGCCTGAAATCCTGTGCTTGTTAAAGAAAAAGCAAATGCTGTAAATAATGCCAGATGCCCTGAATTGAGTCCATGACTGAGTTCATTCTTGAACATATGCTCCTATACATAAATTCTTCATATCCTATGTTCACTGAAATAAATTCTAAAACCATGAGTTCATTTTACCACTACTGCATACAGTCTTGTCCAGTGTAAGTATTACTGTCATTTGATCCACCAGTTCTCAGTCCCCCACACAGGGAACACACCAGCAGCATTAAAGTTTAACTTCTCTTCTGACTGTCATCCCTGTAGCCACTGCTCTTCCAAGATGATATAAAACCACACCCTCTTTTGGCAACAGATATTTCCTTTTAACAATAAAAGAAAAATTAAAGAGGATACAAGTCCATGGTTGATCAAGAACACTCGTCTGTACAGCCTGCAGCAGGAAGGATGCTGAAGTGTAAGATGTGTTTGAAAGAATCAGAGGAAATGGTGTCACCATCCTCACCAGGAGGTTTTGATCTCAGGTGGGAAAAGGAAATTCAAGACTAATCTGGACTCATCTCATAGACAACTTAAGGATACTGCTGAAGTCTCTGAGATGTTCTAAATACTAAATATTTACCAATTTACATAAACACTCAGTTAACTGAGGGATATTATGATACAGAATGGAAATGTCATGGTGAGTGAATTTAAATACATATTTAAATACCCTTCACTATCTACCAGTTGTAATTAACTACATGGCTACTGATCATTAGGAGGCATGTATTTAAACCTACCCAGTTTCTCCCAGTACTGGAAAGAAAAAATCAAGGCCATTATCTGTGGAAAACCTTTCTGAACTTCCCTCTACTCCAAGGACTTTGCTGCCCAAATAATGGAATTACTTTAAACCAGCTTGAAAACAGAATATTTGGGGTTTTAAAATAAACTATTGATTCTTGCCTGAGATTTTCAAGATGAGGTGGCAGAATGAGGTGGAAAATGCACAGAGATTGTATCCAGTCATGTTATCCAGAAGAGGTTTGATGGAAACAAACCTTGGGTGCTTAATTCCTAGTTTTCACAGAAGTGAGGGCTGTTGATTCCCATTGACACTGGTGGGAGTGAAGTACTTACCTACTTAGAGTATGTTGCTTTTGGCTCATTTAGATTTCTCAACTGATCAAACCAGAACACTGCTGTCACCAGTTTATTTATTTGCAGGCTTGAGAAATCCAATACACATGGTTTGCAGTCTGATTAATACACAGTTGGACACACAATTAAGATGCAATGCAAAACATTTATCAAGAATAATTTATTGGAAAATCTGTAAGATAAACAAAGGTAATTATTAAGTAAATTTTTTGAATGTAAAATAGATAAGAATCAGAATAAACATTGAGAAGGCTTCCTTCATTTTTTTTTCATTGAGAAATAATTAAGCCAGGAGTTATTTTTTCCAAGGAAGCAAGACTCATGTTGTGAATCACAGTATAAGGTCTTACCAACATAAAGAATTTCCGCCTCTTGTTTTCAGCTAGACTTCTTATTTTAATTTTCAGTGAACTGACTGCATTTTTAATAAATTACTTTAAATAAACCAACTTCTATTATTCCTAAAATGAGATTATAATGTCTGCATAGATCTTGACCCTGTTGTAGAGAGACTCACATAACTTTCTTGCTTAGTTCAAACTCCAAGAACTTCAGCATGAGACTAATTGGTTAAAACGATGAACAAGGAACAAGCTTCAGAATCATGTGATTTTCTATCAAGAGCAATGTAATTGTTTAAAAATCTGCTGACAAATTTGTCCCAAACACTGCAAAGCCATGTGCCACTCCCTTGCTCTCCATTCCAGCTCATCTTTAAAGTATCATGAAAGCTGAAATCTGTCACTTTCAGTCAGAGAGCAGCATGTTGAGAACAGCAGTGCATGCTGTGAAACTGAAAGCTGTCCTATACCACATGAGGAAAGGACTGCACAGTAATTAATGCCCTTAGCTTTATTCTTTATTCTGAAATATTGCACTGCCATCAAAAGTGAAATATCAAAATGACAACTCGTTATTTGATAAGAAGCAAGATTCAAATAAACTCTTTACAGCAAGGGTAAACAGTGCATAGTTTAAGACTCAGCCTTTTAAATACATTTCAGCAAATTGCCTGCAGGTTTTAGTTGCTACCTGTGCACAGGTAGCAACTGTAGTTTTGTACAACCAGCTTTGTCCTACTGTATGTGCAAGTTTGAGAAGCAGGAGCTGTGGAAAGAACAAAGGAACATTGTGCATCTTTCCCCTTGAAGTCACCTGGCAATTTCACCAAATCAAAGATAAGCTGACACAAAAGAGGTCTCTTCCCCCTACCTCCTCTACACTCCCACCAACATCCCATTTGCCAAGAAATGCCAATCTCCTCTGATTTTATTCCAGTATTCATTAACTTCTTTGTCCCTTACACATGTGTCAGCCAGCCTTGGGCTCTTCTCTGAAAGGTTAGTGGAGCAATAAAATGTTTTCTTCTGACTGCCATCCCATACTGGATGTCCAGACTTGCTGTACTCAGGAAACCATAGTAACCATAGCAGTGGATGATATGCCAGTGAGTCCTCTCACATTATATCTTAGCTAATAGAAGAGAGCACTTGCCTTTTGTATGGGATGAGTGTAGACCTTAATCCCACTCTTTCTTTAGGTGTCGCAACCTAAAAATATAAAGTATAAATTATTCAGTATAAAGTAGACAGGCTGTTCCACAAGTGTGGCATACTTGTGGTTTACCATGCTCCAGCACTCAGATCATTTTTCCAGGTGAATAATGTCGTTTGATCTCTTCTGTTCTACCTTGAAGCCTTAAACAGATGCAGTGATGTGCTGAGAGTTGCTCCCAGTGAATAGTCTTTGTTTCTTTTTGTTCTCCAGCCAAAACCATACCTGTGACAATAAAGAGCATCAGTTTCAACGCAAATACTTGATGCGTGCCACAACTAGGCAGTATTTCTGGGCTCTTTGTAATATGCCAATTTGTTTTTCTGTTTTAATAAATGAAATTAGCACAAATATTTTTCCCCAAAAAGGAAATAACAGCAGAGAAGAAAGGCTGGAGTTGCCAGGTTGCCCACCCATGCACTGAAACATCCCCAACACCACACTGCCAGTGCCTAGATAGACAAATATGGCACTTCAGTAAGGAGATGTGGCCAAGTACTTGTTGGAACCACATGGGCTGTTTCTCTGGATACTCCAGAGCTCCTAGAATAGTCTGTGCTACAGACCTTTAGTTGTGGAATGAACAAAATCCTTGTGGTTGTGTAACTGTTATGGCTCTCCAAGGTGGCTCTCCAGTTAAGAGAAAACCAAAATATTCCTCTCTCGTTCTCTCATTTATTGATCTATCACTCACTAGTGCTGCTTGGCTTTTAAACTAAGTTAAAATGTTTATAAATAGTAATTTTATTAACATCTGTTATTTGCTTTTCATTCAGTCATTAATTTTCATTAAACATTCACAGTTAAATATGTGTCTGGCAGACTTTAGTGAGGTGATTACACATAAAAATTTAAAAATTGAAACCCATCACTTCCTGTGATGGGGAATGCTTTTTAAAAGAAATTGCAAACAAAGCTCATGCTTTGATCCGAGAGTGGAAAAGTCACAAAACACCCATCCTAGATTCAAATTAGAATTTTTGTGTTCATGTTAAGATTACTGTGTCATGACATATAGGCCAAATGAATGGGACAGGGCTGTGTCATGTCTCTGCAAAACAGTATTCAAACCCCTCTTTCCCCAATAGAGTACTTTTCCTGGTATATCCAAGCCAGCATGCGTCATACACCTCCATCCAAGCTTTCCTCTTTTAGCCTGCAGTTTCCTACTACTTCCTTTCAAACTTGTCTTTGTTCCCTAATGCCAGTTTCATCTTTCCAGAGGGATGTGACCTGTTTTGACTCATGGACCGAGTTAACACAGCACCAAATGTAAGCCCAGACTACTCACAGCTGTAGGCCAGCTCCTCACATCTGATGGCCAGTGAGAAGTACCTAAAGAACTTTTGTGCCACAGACAATATTTCCTTTATTTTTATTAAAGAGAAGCATCAAGACAGTACAAACAGCTCTATGAAAACCATTCACCTCAGGTTATTTTGGCAATGTTTTGAGACAGTGAAACTGAAGAAAAGGAACCCAGAATTCCCAAATCAATTTGTTGCTGAAATCTACAGAAAAGAAAAGCTGGTGGATAAGGGATGTAAATTGCAGGGAAAACACCACTTCTACCCCATTCAACACACCACTACAGACACCTTTCTCTCTTGAAGTTCTGCAGTAAATATCTGGTAATGTTTTTGCAAATTATTCTGCCCACCTCTGTGCAGTTTTCTCTCTCTGGCAGCCCTTGCACATGGCCCTTGTTGTTTACCCATCATTATCCTCTTATGAAGTATGAAAGTACAGTTGATCTTAGTGCTAGAAACACCGCCAGACTGCTTAGTAAAGAAACAAGAACTTTAAAATATTTCAAAGGATTTATGGACTCACGTTGCTGAACTCTGTCTCCTAAGGATGTGTGTACTGAGCCCGCCAGCCACTGAAGCTCTCCTCAGTGCACTCACAGACTACATGCTCCATTTGTAGGGAGGGGTGGAGGGATGCTTTCCATATACTGTAAGAATCATCTGTCTTGGGATTACTGTGAATTTTAGAGATGAGATGACATAGCACAGAAATACAAACTGTGATCATTTCTGTCTCCTTGAGAACGCAATTAACCCTCATACTTACACTGTGAAATAAAACTAGTCACACCCGCTGAAAGAATGCAGCTATACACAGAGCTTGGACCACATCTTCAGCATGCACCTGAGCTGAAGATTCTCCAGGCAAAGCCCAGTTTCTGTACTAGTTACTGTTGAATCAGCTGATATCACACTGATAGGCCCAGGGTGAATATCAGAGGAGCTGAGATCAGCTCTATGCACCCATCCAAGTTTATCCAGTACTATTCAGCTCGAGACTTCTAGCAAAAGTCATCCTCTACTGATATTCTTTACTGAGCCATCATGCAGCCACACTAAAACTTTACTCTCTGCACCAGCACTTGTATTCAAGTTCCAACAGAGCTCAAGTTTCAAGGAGAAGATGGGACTGGTCCTGCAGGATTTTATTTTTCATTGTTATGGTTTATTTTAAATGAAACAAACTCCAAAATGCACTGTGCTTTGACAGTGGAAGAAGCCTTACGTAGCCTTTTAAAGAAATGGCAGCAAATGCTGTCAAAGCCTTGTTTCAAAATATTTACAAAGTAGTTGATCCAGACAGTAAAGGGACAACTATATATCAGGAATCGGGAGAGATTCTCTTGCATACTTCTTGAATGAACAAACACTGACAAAGTCCTGAAGTTGCAGAAAGCTCCTGATATATTATCTGTCATATCCATGGGGTAAGCAGGCGCTTTAACAACTCTCCTTCTAAAGGTGTCCCCGTGTTACATTTGGTCAGGCAATTGACTTGGGTTCACGGGTAAGTTGGGTGCCCTCATGGCAAATCAGGTAACATCTGCTTTGTCTTCCTTCACCAAAATGTAAACTCAGTGTTTAGCATATGGAAATATACTGTTGCTTCATGCTAATTTTGTTAAAATCAGTCTATTAATTTTTGTTCTATGCAGTCAGTCTCAAGACAGGCATGACCTCAGTCTTTCATTAGTTTATGACTTTCCGTTTGTGGGATAATATGCAGCTCTTCCATGTTGCTCATCACTTTTGGAAAAGGTCAAATTTCATGAGTTCCTTGGCTGAGTGAGGAAGGGGAAAAGGAAGAAGCCTTCTTCATTGCTTTTTAGGAACTGAACTGTAGTCTTGTTCTCTACAGGCCTGGGAAACTCCAGATAATTTCTGCCAGCACAAATAATGAAAACCAAATTACATGCTTCCATGAATGCAAACAGTGGCACAGGAAATTGTTTAACCCTTGAGAAGCTTAAAGCATAATTTCTTAAGAGAGTGAGGTGTTATCCTCTTCAAAGCATCTACAGACCATTAAAGGATCTCAAGTGAAATAGGACAGACTGAAGCAGCATCTCATCTTTTTCCATTGCTATTTATTGCCAGTGAAGTGTTCCTATGCATCTGTAGTGGCACACATTTCTCTAGGGGACAGGAAGCTTTAGTGTACATTTCTAATGAAACAGTTTCTAAAAACCAGTCTGAATGCATCATTTTGACCTCAGCATTTAAAGCTTATTTCCCTGCAGACTTGCAGAGTGAAGTTGTTGGGTGAGACTCCCAGTAAGACTGGCAGATGAAATTTCCCTGTTTCAGCAGGTCGGGGCAAATTATGAGGTCAGCAGGCTGCTGCCTACAGCAGAAGGAAGAGCCCTGCCCTGCTGCTGGCTCTGCCTGTGTGTGAGAACAAGGAAAGCCTGAGCAGCTGCTGTTGGCCATGGGAGGCCTTGGGAGCGCGTGAGCAGGGTTGGGGCTGGCCAGGCTCAGCAGGAGCAGCCCGCACTGTTCCCAAATCTCCCACCCAAAGTATTCTCCACCCAAAGATCACTCTCTCCCTTGCCTTCCTTCCAACTGGTGAGAGCAGCCCAGACTCAATGCTGTTGTTGAGTGTCACTTCAGCCCAAAAATCCAACTCACAAAAGAGCAGGAGCTTAGGAGGATAGAGGGACATCACTGTGGTCCTGCTCTCCGTGGGATGGCCTCACATGGGCAGGCCACTCAGTCAAGGTGCTTGAGTTGGATTTTAACAGCCATGTGAAGCTGAACGCCCCTTTCTCACTCTGCTCAGTGAACACCTCTCCTTACAAATAAAGGCTTATTGTACATCCCTCGCTGAGGTAGCCGCCAGCGCCCTTCCCATGACAGTGGGCGGAATGAGCAGTCATCGGGCCGCGGAGGGAACACCAACCACCTCATGGCACTGGTGTCAGGCAGGACCACAGGGCTGCCACAGCCTCAGCCTCCCCCGCAGGCATCGGGAGCTCAGCACGCCCGCGTCGGCCCCACCTGAAGAACCCAGTGCGCGCTTCCCCGCGGTTCGCGGGCTGCCTCTGCCCGGGTCGCCGGCAGCGGGGGGCTCTTCCCCAGCGGCCCGGCCCTCTGCTCCCATCAGCTTTCCCGGGGTACGGGGGCTGTCGCCGACAGGCTTGGGCAGAGACCAGGGACAGGGGGCCGCCCCGAGGGGAGCACATGGGGCCGGGGGCTGCCGCATCGCTCCTGCCCGGCCGGGGGCTGCAGCGGGGCGGGGGCCGGGGCCGGCCGGGCGGGCGGAGGGGAGCGGCTCCTTGGCCGGAGGGGGGTGCGGAGCCGCCGTGGAGGGCGGAAACGGGGTGGGGGGATTTGCGTCAGTGAGGGATCTGAGAGCGGGCGAGGGCGGGCGGGACGGACGGAGGGATAGACGGACGGAGGGAGCCGGCCGAGAGGCACCGGCCCGCTGCGCTCGCCCGCCGCCGCTGCCCGTCGCCCCATGGAGCTGTGCCCGGGGCCCGCGCCGCCCGCGGGATGGGCGCTGCCGCTCCTCCTCGCCCTGGGCGCCGCCGGGCTCAGCCACGGCACCCCGCACCTGCCGTACTCCCGGCCGGGCTCCCGCAGCAAGTGAGTACCGCCCGTACTCCCCGGGCCGGGCTGCGGCACCGGCCGGGCCGGGCTGCGGAGCCCGGCGTGCCTGACCGACACTGTCCTTCTCCCCCAGGAACTGGTGCGCCTACATAGTGAACAAGAACGTGAGCTGCTCGGTGCTGGACGGGACGGAGAGCTACGTCCAGGCCCAGTACAAGTGCGCCTGGAACCAGTTCCCCTGCGAGCCCACCCTTGTGTAAGTAGCGCAGGGGGCGACCTCGGCAGGGAGAGCGCTTGGCCGCCCATTGCCCAGCCCCGGCGGGGACGCGCCGGGTGGTTCCCGGCACCCCGAAAGGCGCAGGGCCGCGGCAGGGGATGCGGGGCGCCCCGAACAAAGCGCTCGCTCCTTGCGGACACCAGGCTGCCGCAGCTGATTAGAGCCAGATTGAGTGGCTGCTCCGTGGTGCCGAGAGGGAGCTGCGCTGGCACACCTCGTCGGCTCGGAGAGGCGTGCAGGCGGGCGGAGAGCACGCGGGCTGCTTTCCATGGGCGGCTGGGGCGCCGGCACCAGCGCCGCACCTATGCGCTGCTGGGAGCGCACCTGGGCCAGCGCTGCCGGCGCACAGCCGCGCTCAAAACCGGTTTTATTGCTGCGCCGTTGTGCCGGATCGGCGCGTAAAGGGAGAGAGCCAGGAACGTGAGCCAGCACCTTTATGGTCTGTGTGTCCTTGTCTGTTATCCTGCAAGGGGAGCGGCCAGTGCACATTTTACGGGGGGTAATGTAAAGTTGCTTGCTTGATTTTGATCTTCGTGCGTGTGACCACGTGGTAACCTGTGGAGTGGCCGCTTACGGCAAGGTGTGCTACAGCAGGAGTTAGGGAAGAGATGGCTCTCACCTGCTGGCTATTCGCAGGCAAATCTCCTTTCCTAATTTTTCCACTTGAAAAGCAATAATATTTACATATTTCTGTTTGAAAGCTCTAGGCAGTATGCTCTCTGTGGAACCATTTCAGCATCCCCAGGAAGTCACTGGAAAGACACCCATAGATTTTCATAGGCTTAGACTTGGGCTGAGGTGATGATGAAGAGTGTTTAACAATAAAGCTACAGTTACTAGTTGTTTGGTTTTTTTTTTTGGATGTCAAGCAGTGATGATGAGACAGATACTGCTAGATCCTGGGTACTACTGAAATAGAACTTCAGACACCAATGACGCTGCCACCCTGGGGTCTGTGACAATAGGTGCTGGGTGTTTGGCATTCAAATGTTCTGCTTTCTGTTTGTTTAGGCTGTTATTTTCATTAAGAACCCAGCTTTTCTCTATATAAACACTAGAATTGGACGGGAAAAAACAAAGCAGACAGCTGAGTAACACCGTCTTGTGTAACTTCCCTTGTTTCTCTTTGGAGTCTTGAACTGGCCACTTTGGACTTCTGACTGAGTTTGTGGATGTGTAATGGGGTGTGCCCTCTATCCCGAGAAGTCTCTGTAGTGGAGCTACAGAGGCATGAGGAGGGGTTGAAACTGAGCTCTTTAAACACATAAATCACCACGCATTAAGATAAGGAATTTCAGAGGCGGTAAATTAGGACTTTCATGGACTATCTGCTAGTAGATAGTGAAGAAAGTGCAAAGGCACTGCTTCTAGCTCAGGAAATTCCTGCACTGAGAGTGTGAGATTGCTGGCAGGAGTAACAAGGGGAAGCCCAGCTTGTGCAGAGGGCTGGACTGCATGACCTCCAGAAGTCCCATCCTTCCAGATTTCTCTGTGGTTCTCTGAAATGGCATTGTCTGTCCTTGTGCTTCTAAACATCTGGAGTTGGCTGCTGTCAGAGAGAGAATGCGGGGCTGAACACACATTTGGTCTCACCAGATGTGTCCAGTCTCATGGGGTTTTTTTGTTCTTTTGAGAATGGAATTAGATGCTTATCATGAGACTTTGTTTCCTCTGTATGACTTTCTTTGGTGAACATCACCAAAGAGACTAACAAAACTGTAAAACAATTCCTTGTTCTTAAATATAAAATATTCCTTATTCTCACCATAAAATATTTTTCTCCTGTCACGGCACTAGCTGATTAACACCAAGAGAAGGTGGAATATCAAAATCTTGAAATTTTGTGTTGAAAACTGTTTATAGGTTGTCATTTTATTTTTGTGTCTGTTGCATATGCACTCTCTTAGTGGCAGAGTAAGAGAGTGCTAATCCAGAAAGTTTGAAATACATGCTTCAAATCTTGCAAACCTTTAATTTGATTCCTCTGAAAAATATTGTTTAATTCAGAAGGAGTAGGTGTCTGAATAACAAAATGTGTTTATATATGTTTGCTAGCTAATGTCCACAAAAATGGGAAAGAGCTATAAAAGAACAAAGAAATGACTGTGAGGACTTTGTGGAAATTATTCTCTTTTTTCCCCCTTTTTACACTTGAACAGAGAATTTAAACTGAGCTAGATAGCAGATATTCATGGGATTGAGTACAGTCCCTGTGTAGTCTCCTCTCAGTACCCATGGTTTATCTAAGAGCTCATTCAGCAGCAGACAGTGGGGACAGTGAGATCCAAACCAAAGAGTTCCTTAACTGTGTCACGGATGTGTGTGTTTTATTAGTACTTAAGTACTATTAGGTCTATTTTTTAATCTACTCTTGGTTTATATTAGTTTTAGACTAGATTTAAAGAACCCATCTAGTGTAGTCTAGGTTATGCATAACAATTACTTAGATTGCAGTGTATAGGGGAGCATTTCACTGCCTTAAACTTGCAGCATACTCCTGAATTCCATGTGTTCTTTACAGACAAGAGAGTGTGTGTTGTAGATATGGATTATAGTCAGCCCTGATTTGTCTTTGAATTTTTTTTTTAAATAGAGAGCTCTGGTGATTAAGCCTAAAATCATATGCATGCATGAACCCATTTTATCTACCCTTTAGGCCCATTAAAATATAATTTGTCTGAAGACAAAGACCCTAAAGCCCCCTGTTGGAATTACTACACTTCCATGATTGTTAACTGTAAATTCACTTTGGCTGCAGAGTGTATTTCCTGAAGAAAGGTTAAGTTGAAATTCAGGAAATTATTACACTTCATTGTTTAACTGTTTTATGGGTACTTGGGCTCAATAGTGCATTTCCTTGCTGAAAAGTTGGTGAATACTTTGGCCGCTTAAGGTGTCAGGGATGAATGTGAGTTGAAGTGTGGCTGTTTAAGAGATAGGAAGAGAGTAGAAAGAAAGAGCAGAAATGCTCTTTGAAGTATGTTCCCTTTGAAGTGTGAGAGGCTCCTGATTTATTTTTCTTAAAACAGACTAGCAGAGGAAGGAGAAACTTTGTTATTAGTGGGTCATTGGGCTGAAATTTACAAAAATATTAGTGTTTATACTCACTAGAAAGACTTTGGATGTTTTGAAATTTAATACTGCTTCATAAATAATTGTCTCCTCACCGCTTCTTTTGTCATGAATTTCCATTCCTAGCTTTCTTATGAATGGTTTGATAACTTAATTAGCAATAACAGCAACTTGTAAATAGTAGCATTATCTATTTCTAAAAGAAAAAACATGTTACCTTTCTGATTAGATCCCATACAGTCTTTAGGGTTGTGGCTTGTTTGGGACATCCTCTGGTCACTATAGCCCATTCAGGGTAGGATGCTGAATAGCAGTTGTTTGTTTTGCCTCTTGTTCTGTGGAGTGTGTGGGTACACCTGGCTGTACCAGAGGTGCACCAGTTTATGGCCCAGTGCTTTTGGGAAAAGCTGCTTCCACTAGTAAGGTTTTGATTTTAAAGTCTGAAGTGAACTTAAGTGGCTGAATGTTTTCTGAGTTTATGTCTTTCCTACAGAACTGCAAAGAGGACTTCCCCCTACGAGGTCATAAATAAATTTAAAAAAAATTAACTTAGTAAGAACCTCTGGAGGTCATGCAATCCCCTTGTAGCCCCCAGCTAACACCAGAACCAGTTTCAAACTTAGATAAGGTTGCTCAGGGACTTGAAGAAAGGATGTTTTATCAGATCTCCTAATTCATGTATCAGCCCTCATTAATTATACTCAAGTGAGTAAAGATATTTGTGTGCTCAGGTCAGGTCATCTGTCTTCAGCTTGTGAAGAGTGAATTTCATGATTTAGTGTAAGCTTCTCATCTTAACACTAATGCTAAATGTATACTAAGCAAGCCTATTATTTCAATTAGAAAATGACACAGAAAATGATGAATGAATCAATAGCTAATCAGCAAGCCTCTCCAAATCTCTCACTGAGCAATATTTTCCAACTTCTTGTCATTTTATACTTTCAAATGAGCATAAATAAAGCCAATGCCAAACTAATCACAATTTTATTCATGGCCCAGAAAAAGATTCAAAGCACAAGATTAAAATTACTTTAGAGAAGGTTACTAAAAGTTTTCTGCATTCATAAACATCAGAATAAATTACTACTTATGAGTAAAACCCTGCTCTTAATCAGCAGTACTGCACATTTATTAACTACATTACTGGGTAAAAGTGGAAATTTTATAACTGAAAACCCTCATTTGAGACATCCAGTTCAAGTTGAATGGCTTTATCCATCTGGCAACCCCAGAATGACCTGGGTGGAGCACATCAGCCCTGGTCTAGGAACGTATAGGAAATCCCCATGTAGTTTTATACCTTCTGACATATCCAATGTAGTTTCCTCTGAGAGTGTTCTGTTGCTAGAAATCAAGCATGCAGATCAGTGTCAGAGTGCTCAGCACCAGGCAGCATCAAACCTGTGACATACAAGTCAGCACAGATTGAGCCTGTTTTTGCCACTGGCTTCCAGCAATACATATCTCATAAAAAAAAAAAAAACTTTCAGGATGCACAAAAAACGAGCTCCAAGTATCTATAAAGATCTTCAGGACTTTCTTTCCAACTTTGTGTATTTTGTATGAAGCAGAATTTCTTTGTACAGGCTCCAGCAAGCTGACTACATAGGGAGGTTAGCCTAGGGCTTGTGCATTGAAAACAGTAAGGAAACTTAAAAAAACTTTAGTCTCCTGGAGTGCTTGTTTGAAAATCTTTGAGATCCTGCTGGGTGTGGTAAGTTTTCCTGGCTGTCTCCCCAAGCCTGAAATTGTGCATCTCTGTCTCCATGCACCGAACACAGTAGAATCTTTCTTCTCTGTGAACTGGACAAGGAATTTTCATTTCACTTATCATTTGAGTTTGTTGCAGTAATGTAAAAAAAAAAAATCCCATGCTGCTCCGAACTTCTCATTAATGTGACAACTTAAAGTTTCATGCTTTTCTGGTTTGAGAAATGTGTGACCTGGAGGTCTGGGACCTGTTCTGTTAAGCACCAAACTGTTGCCAAAGCAGTAAATATTTTATTTGCAGGAAGCTCTTGGACCATTTAAGTGTATTTCATCATAAATCACCCAAATAATAAAGGAACATTTTGTATCATTAGACAGTGGGCAGTGCCGTTTTACACATTGGGGATATTATGACTCCCATCTGACTTCATTTTTGCATTCACGTCTCATCTTTCCTTTCCCTTCTGGTTCACTTTTAACTTGGTGTCTTGAAAAGTAACAGCTCTCAAAACAATGCTCCATTTTAGTCACAAAGTTGGAGTCCCACTTAATCCCACAGGTTAGCTGTTGTCTTCCTGAAAGTATTGGTTATTTGTTTAATTAGGTATATTTTCAAATACTCTCTCAGCAGCAGCTCTTTCTAGAGCATTCTAGAAAGCAGCTTATTTCATGGGCAGAGAAGCAGAAGAGATATTATTGGAGCTCAGTTTTGCAGGCAGCTTTATCAGCAGCAGTGCTCTGCATCCTCACTTCATCTCTCCACTTGTGTAAGGTGAGAAATTTGGTTGCTGCTGCTGGAAGAGGCAAGTGATGATGCTGTAAACATATAACCTGTTGCAGAGTTGTTCCTGTTCCATCACTGAGCACCACACGTTGCCGCTCTACAAAACTTCCCTGAATTCCTTTTGAAAGGGCTGTCTTTTCAGGGTTCTCCTAGACTATTCTATTTAAGTGGGATTTTAATAGCTTACTGTTGATCTGTTATCATGTGTTTGACAGGCCTTTCAACATTGTAAATCCCAAGACTGAAGCTGTGCTTTGAGCATTTCCACAGGCTGTCTCTGGCTCTGAGTTACTGAAATGCATCCTATATCTTTTTTTGCTGCTCATAAGAAGAGGATGCCTATCTAGTGATAATTTATGAGCATTAAGAGTATTACTGTTTTAAACTTCTCTGCATTTCCTACTGGACTTTAGTGGTCAACTTTTGAAAATAAAATCCTTGGCAGCCAAGAGAGAGTTAGACACTTAGGTAGGTATTTGTGTATGTGTGTGTGAAGGTATATACACAACAAGAAGAAATCACTAGTATGAGACATGAGGTCGTATTTCAGAGTGTGCAGTTCCTTGGTTCTTTCTTCCCATGAAAAAGCATTTCTCTCCCAGGAGAGAAAATTGGAGTTTGAATCTCTTTTTTTTTTTTTTAATAGAAGAATTCCAGCTGAGTAGCATAAAATCCACTGTATAAGTAGTGAACAATGACACTTTTGGAGACTTTGAAATGAAACCATGTGGTGTTGCATGAGAATAGTTGAATGTTTTTATCTTCCACCAGTTCCTGTAATATTCTGTACTTCTTACTGAAGAAAACATGACCTCTGCAGTAAAATTCAACCAGATTCTCTCAGATGCACTGAACTAGTGTTCAGTGTTGAAGACAACAAAGTACCAGATTCCAGGCTGTAGTGAGCTGATTGGGGCAGCATGGTTGTCTGCTTCTTCACTGGTACCACTAGATGAGATGACAGTTTTATTTAGGGATAGACAAATACAACTCTTTCCTTCCTTGTACGAAGGAGTAATACAACCACCTGTGCCAGGTCTCTGCCCACTTAGCAATTTCTTCCAGATGGAAGGCCATCTTCTCCCATCATGCTTTCCAGAGAGCATGAAGCCACCAAGCAAAAATAACCAATGGAAAAAAGTACTGAGTCTCTAAATACTCATTCCTATTTTATGAAACATTCAGGAAAATTATAGTGCCTTCATAGTCAGATACTAAAGCACTCTTTGCAGTGACCTGGATGGGTGATTTCTTGGGTGTACACAGCAGGTAATTGGGTTCCTGTGGATGCAGAGTGCTTTGACCCATTCCCTTGCTTTCCTTCAGTTTCTTCCCTGTTAATCTTCTCAGCCAGTAGCAGTTTTTTTTCAGGATTTAGCTCAGAACAGATCTGGTACAAATGTTGGCCATGCTATACATGGCTGCAAACTTTATGAAGAACTCCCTTGTGTGCCTGTGCAAGCCAGGAGAAGCTGAATCTCTGTGGTCATATGCACTGGTGATGCTTGTCATAACTTCATATTTGCCACAGAAGTGCCTCAAAACTTTGTTTCTCCCAGCACAAAAAATTTTGAAACATTCACTTCTTGCTTTTCATTATGTATGTTTTGTTTTGACTATTATGTTATCCAAAGGCCTTTGAGGAACTTCAGTCTAGATCGCTGTCAGTGGGCCAGGCACTGGACTAGTGTCTAAGGTCAGTGGCATTTTTCTCAAGAAAATGTAATTGCCCAGACCCCAATGCCTGTAAAGACATTTATCGACCTACTTTATATAAATTTTGGAAAGAAAAAAAAATGCCAGGTAAAGGAAAAATAGCATTGTAAAGATAAGACTTGCTTAAATCCATCTGCAAGAAGCAGATTAGTGTCTCTAATGTCAGATGGAAATGGAAAATTATTTTGAGGTTCAATAGGTTTCTTTTAAATAGATTTTTGCTGTATTGCATAATTTGGATTTATTACAGTATTGATGGCTTGCTTTCACTCAACACCTAGACTTCTGTAGTTTTATCTATTTGCATCAAAACACATTTTTGCTGCTTGCTATAAATGTCTTAGGATAAATTCTTGGGAGAGACACATTTCTCTCAAATTAGGCTCATCTGTGGGCTGGAACACAAGGTAGCTGCCAGTGCTGCTGCACAGTGGCAAGGTAATCAGAGAACAAAAATTAAAGGTGGGATTTGATTCACCTTGACCCAAACTGTCTGCCCTGTATGCAGAGGGATGAATCTGAGTGTGGGATGCAGTGATGGTGACACAGATGCAAGTCGGCAGTGTCCAGCACGCTCTGTAGGTAATAGGATGTAAATAATGACTTCAGGGTGAGATGCAGCCCTGTTTTGACTCTGCTGCCTGTGTGGGCTACTACTGTAGTCATAGAAGTACAGAAAACTTTGTGGAAATACAGAGAACTCAAACGTGTCCTTACCTAAACACGAGGCATCTGAAATCCAGGTGTGCTTACACTGTGACAGACAATTGCTAAAATCTACAAAGATTTTGGTGAAACTAGGATTTCTGCCACCATTTGGCTGCCACCAATACAAATAGGCCTGCACATTTGGGAAGCAGGAAACATGGGATCAACTGGTTTTAGTTCAGTGTTTGTGTAGTATGAACAGCCAATAAGGCATATTTTCAGCAGAAGTATTTTCAGCCTACAAAATAAAAAATGTTTGGTCAAAATATGATTGCACTTAATTACATGCTCTAGGTAGTGTTTTGGGGTGGTGTCTATATGCCACTTCTGTGCTTCCATTGCAATATATTGGAGATTTGGATGACTGGGACTATATAACTATAGTATAACTGTATAAATATCACTACCAGACGATGCAACTTAGAAAGAATGTGTCTACATGCAATGAAAATGTTAAACAGTGTAGATTTGATATCTTCTATTTTACAAAGACAGAAATTTGCAGGCTGCTGAAGTCATGGGACTTGTTCCAATCACTACAGAATTTTGGACCAACCTTGAAGCATTGTGCTCAGAGTAAACATTTTGTATGCTGCTTATATAGAAACATGCTGATTCTGTGGTCCCTTCCTTGCAGTGAGGATGTGATGGCACTTATCTCATTGCATTTCCCAAAAGGTTGAATGTTAATATCCAGTTACAGAGCTGAGCCATATGTTTTCCCACCAATTTCATCCAAATGTTTCTGATTTGTTTTATCGCCATTAGGTGGCATTCCAAATATCAGTGTTAACTGTTTCCTTCTGTGGTTTAGCACCGTGAGAATACTATAGCTCATGCCCTAGTGAAAATGTCCAGCATTTGCAGCAAACATGGGTTTTTAATTAAGCATTTTCCTATGGAAGTATTTCTCTCTCAAAGAAGAGGAATATTTGAGTGCTGTTGTCACTCTGTACAACTTCATTTTGGCTCTGAAACACTTAAGGTATTAAAAGTGGAGGTTTGTGTTAATGTTCTGGGAGTGTTTTCTCATTAGATCAGCATGTTGAGTTCATGGTGAAGATAGTAG
The DNA here is from genome assembly GCA_003676055.1 of Chloebia gouldiae. NCBI lineage: Eukaryota > Metazoa > Chordata > Aves > Passeriformes > Passeridae > Chloebia > Chloebia gouldiae. The sequence continues at coordinate 21,715,475 of QUSF01000001.1, read as the reverse complement.
GCATGGGTAGTTACAAGCCTGATGTGAAAAAACTCCTAAGAAACAGCTGTTCTTATGTTCTCTGTTGCAATGAAAGATTAGAGACAGTCTATATTAACCTTTATTCATGCCTTGTAAAAGAATTATTTCAGTATTGAGCTCAGTTCATCAAGAGATTATGACCCTCATCTTGGATTTGAAATCCACAGGATAATGGAGTGACTGGGCACAGTGAATGCTGGTGTGTTACATGTAACTTCTAACCACATAAGAAATTACTATTTTTTAAAATAGTTTTGAAGAATACTTATAAAAGTAATTGTATTTATTAACACTTATTTGAATAGCAGAAAACCAAGTCAACCAGAGGAAGATTTGATGCTTTACTGATTTTGAATTGTGTTGCAGCATATACAGGTATAAAAGCAGAGCCTTAATTTTTAAGATACTTAGGAAACTTTTGTGGATCCTTTTGACTAAATTGCCTCACTAGATAACTCTGTAAAAATTCACACCTGCCAGATAAACCATAGGAAACTTCATGTTACATTCCAACTATGTATCTTTGTCCAGCTTTATAGAGAAGGAACATTTTGTCTCTCTGGCTGCCTTGAGTGCATTTTGTGTTTTGTATATTTGTGATTGTGTATTTTAAGTTTGCTGTGACTATGGGTGAGTAATTGGATTCAGAATACTGCAGATTTAAATAAAGCCATGTCTAATTTGTATATTTTGATAGTTCCCAGTCTTGTGTCTTTCACATGCATAGAATCACAAATTAGGGATGCTTAGGTGAAACTTATTGTTTGTTTTGTTAGAACTGTAACCAACAACATAATTGTGTTCTGTTCTGTTAGACTGCTATATCCTAGCAAAATCCTGGAAGTTTCCAGCTCCTCCACTGAAATTCACTGAGTGAGCAAAGTTCTGACTTTAAAAAGTATCTTGTGTGATTGAGAACCTCCCTGGGGCTGGATGCGTGCTGGTGACTGTCATTCGTCAGTGCAGCTGGACGGTGCTGTTGCAGTGAAACTGTGATTGTAAATAAATTTTTATGTGACTGTATTCAAATCAGAGAAGTGCTAGTGTAGTTCCTGTTTCCTAGCCTTACATGTCTAGCCTTTCTGGAGGAAATGGGAGTAGCTGTGTGATTCATTCAGCTGAAGTAGCTCTTGGTAAGTAAATTCCAGTTGAATTCTTGAGCCATCCTCGAATATAGCTGTCTTCTTACCACAGTTCAAAGTGTGAATATGAAAACTGTTCTAGACACAGATTTTGAAATGTTCTGATTCTAGCTTATTTCATCTCTAGGAGAATTGTGATTTAGGATTCAGGTTAATTTGTATTCGATGTACCATATTTGAAAACAAAACAGTTCCAATTTGTGTTGTTTCAAACTTTTAATAAAGATTTTTTTTTAGAAGCGGACTCTTTTTCAAATATTTTTAAAAATTAACTCATATTTAAGTATTTTATGCCTATTAGGATCAGGAAACTATAAAACAAAGGAAAGTGAGAATGTCATTCTGAAAAATGTCAGACATTCAGAAAAAACATGCCTGTTTTTTCTTCTTAAGATGGAGTTTGGAAAAGTTTTAAATTTTTGATACTGGAAAAATATTAAGCTTTATTTCTTTTTATTTGTTTATATTATTATTTTGTATTTGGTTGTTTCTTATTATTTTTCTGACTGTTGAAGCCATCTGAAAGTGTCTGTATTGATGAAGACTACAGAGAAGGTGCTCAAAGAGAAAATTGTCAGAAATGTGATGGAAAATCCTCATTCTGTAATTTGAAGAATGGCATATAAGTATGCATATAAGAATGCATATAAGTAATTCTTACTCATTTTATAAAATTAGTTTCAGCTATATTCTTAAAAATTTTTTTTGAAAAAAGAGAGCTTTGGCATTTGAAAATAACTAAAATACTATATTTTTCAGAAAGGGATTTGGCCCTGAAAGTAAAAAGAGGAACACACACAAAGTTAGGAGCAGTTAAGTGTTTTATGGAAATCATACAGAAGTATGTACAACCATTTCCAGCATGGGAAAACTGATCTGGAGGTTCAGAGTTTGCACTTCAGTAATGTGGTGTTTGTGAGAGAGGTTGTAATGACTCTCAAAACCACTTCAAAACACTAAAGTATCTGGCTAATCCTGTTTCTCCTGACTCTGGCAGCTAGCTGGAAGGAAAGGATTCAAACCCAAATTATCTACAGAAGATGTGGTTTAATACTTTAGATAAGGGAGAAAGAAAAGGAAGTTCCTGGGTGGCCAGGATATTGTTCTCCCCAGCGGTGCCCTCTACTTTGCACTCCTCTATTTAATTTATAAAGCACTTTACCATTGGGATTTCTGTACTTTGTAAACAGGCTTCAGCAGATGTTTAAGTGAAAACTATAGAAGAAATGATGAGCTGGAGTGAAGTCTACAGCTGTTTCATATATAGTATTCAGAAGGTACACAAGGATTGGAAACCTCCGAGTTTACATGCTCCAAGTCAGAGTCTGAAAACTGACAGGCACAGCAAACCACTGCAGTCATCGGCAGCTCATAGACAGAAATACAGCACAGAATGACCCTGCCTTCCTATGCAGATCCACAGAAGAACAGAATCCAGAGAGGCTTATTAGTATAAACTACTCTTAGCCCAGAAATAGTTGGAAAAAACATGATTGTCTCTACTGGAAGTAGCTTTCTACTAGAGAAGTCGTAGACCAAGTAATAATGCAAAACAGCACTGAGTATTTCCCACATGCAGAAATTAGACTATATTGTGGCAGAATTGGGAAGGATGCATTTGGAAAAACAACAAATTCATAACTAGTAGTTAATATTTTATGCACACAGCTACAAGTTTGTTAACCAGTTTGCCAAAAATGGACAGCAAATGCCTGTCAGTTGGGGACATTATATTGTGTATCTGAAAAATGCTGAATAAAATTGTTAAGATTATTTCAGCAACTATTTGCACACATGGCAGGAGAAGCTTGCTTTGAAGGGTAACAGTAAGCTAATGCTCACTCTATGACTTTCAATAGGAAATGTTTCATGGTCTGTAAGATTTCCTGCTTTCCATTTGGTAGCTGATTACTGATTTTTTTTTTTTTTGACCAGTAAAGAATTTTGTATGTTAATAGCATGCCATGTTCAGTGAAATAAGTGACTTTTGTGTGACAGCATGGCTGCTTCTGGTGCTGTTCTGTACTGTGTTCCCTCTGTCCTAGGATACACTTCCAGTGAGCCCAGCCAGGCTATGGCTGAAACCTATTACAGAGCTCCTGTATTTTCCTTTGCTGCTGTCCTGCATTCTGTTAGTATTACTGTTTAGGCACACCTCAGCTGTGAAATGAGCCTGCAAACTGTTCTAATATGAAATAATCGGAAGGAAAAAAGATCTGAAAAAGCCTTAGGGAAATTAGTAGCATGATGCTAGTTTAACTGAGAGAAAGGGATTTGCATGAGAAATGGGGATGACTTACTGTTTCTGTGTGTTCAAAAATACCATTTTGTAGAGCTCAGGTGGCAAATCCCTATTTTACTCATTTTCCTCATCTCTCAAGCTGAAATGAGCTGTACCTTAAATTGATTTAGTTTTTATCCAGTAGCATAGGCTCTGCTTATGCTCTGGTGGGATACCAGTGTCTGACCGCAGCTGCACGTGTAGGATGTGTTTCAAGGGAAGCTACAGAAGAAGTCCATGGTTAAAGAAAGTTGCACAACCAGAATTTGTCATTTATTAACTTTTGAGTGATTAATCAGGGAAGCTCAAGGTTGTATGTACATGATGTGTGTATAGGTTTGTCTGCCAGACCCTCTTCAACTTAACTGATGAAGTAGGAATGAGTTGATTTCTTCATTGGTTGTAGTGTTTAATCTGATTCCTCCTTTCATGTCCTTGTCTGACTCACACTTTTAGCATTTTGTCCTTCTCTGGAATATCCCTCCCAGCTTTGACTGTGCTGTACATATGGGTTCTGAGGAGTGGTTTAAGTGGAGACTGTGGAAATACAAATGGGGCAAAGCAGGCAGAAGTATTTTTTGATGTTCAGAAGAGCCCTAGAGCCCTCGGGGGAGGGTTCCAATGAAAAGTTAGTGGAAAAACATTTTGAATTTGTAGTCTAAGTCTCTGGTGGTCACAGGTACTGTCAACAGTGTTGAGTGAGTTGTACCTTCACTTGCCACAACATTTTATCCCTCTGCTCATACATGAAAGCCCCTATTCCATGGCTCCCTATCATGACTGTGTTGAGTGGAGGCAGCTTTAAAACCTAGACAGAAACATTTGTTCATTTGATGCTTAAAGCAGAAAATGAATAATAGCTGTAAGTATTTGATTTTCGTTATAAAAAGTCCCAAAACCTGTTTTTAATTTTAACTTTAATCTAAATAGCAGCTTAGGTTATAGATTGGTTAAAATGCTTTCTGTTTTGGCAGATACCGAACGAGTTTCAGACCTCGGTACACAGTTGCATTTAAGACAGTGACAGAGCTGGAATGGAGATGTTGTCCTGGCTTCAAAGGGGAGGACTGCAGGGAAGGACCAGCAGAAAAACCAAACACTGCTCGTCGTCCCACGACACCAGGGAAAGCTGTTGTGAAGAAAGGCACAGGTAACATTTTGTTTGAATTTTGGTATGCACAGTCATGTCTGGTTTCTTGTTTTATCTTCTAGGGATAACAATCATTATGGTTGCTACTGAATTCTGCCTCTGGCAGATACAAAAGCCATGTGAAAGACTCTGTGCAATGAGGAAATAATAGCCAGGCAATAGCGGTCCTGATACAGAGAATTTTCTGAAGAATAACAGAGGAATGGGCTGTAGAACACTGGCTGGAAATGCTAGCTGGCTACTCATGGTTCCAGAAAATCTTTGGGTTAAGACTGTGGGTTTTGTATGAATTTGGAGGGTGTTTTTGGCGGTTTCTCCAATGTTCAGAAGAAAAAAAGACAATTAATAAAACAAAACAAAACAAAAAGACCAGAAAAAAAACCCAAACAAAAATACCCAGATACAAATTTTAAGGGTTCCTAGTAGTTTCACAATGTTTTTTTGAGATTATAAAGATTTTACAGATGCACATTAGATTACATGCTTTAATTATGAGGAGTAAGGGAATAAGCCTAAACTTCTGAAAAAGATTTTAAAGAATGAATCATGTTTGTCTGTGTAAGATACTGTCTTCTGAAAGGGGAAGAAGGAATGCTGTTACTGCCATATTATGCTTTTTCTGCATTAAGAAAAAATGATAAACAGATGCTTCATTTTGAAGGACCTTTTCCAGCATAATTGGAGATTAGTGTCACATATAACACTTAGTCAGATTTCCACATGTGTTTTCTGTGGTGGAATGTATTGAATGACTGAATACATGGTTTCACACTAGTCCCATAGATTATATACCTGCTTTAAGAACAATCTTTTAAAGTATTTTGTTAGCCAACCTAAAATATTAATTCCAAAAGATGATGATAAAACATGGTGATATCTGTATTCTCCTCCTCTCTTTTAGACAAAATTAAAAATGACTTTTGTCTATTCGTGCAATTTATCCTTTCTTGACCTCTGATAATGTTTGTTTTCTGGGGTTTTGTTCTGGATTTTCTGCAGTTGTTATACATTTTATGTGAAACTGAACATCCAGATTTGTACATGGCTTTGTAAATGAGGTCCTACTAATGACAAGAATCAGATTTATTCATTGATTTATGATAGGTAAAAAGCAGATTGCAGCTAAAATCTTCTCTTTCTGATTTTCATACAATGAGGATAAGTTATTTTAATCTAACAGTTTTGAATGTACAAATTTTACACTTTATGCATTTTCTTATTGCCTACTTAAATATATGCCAAATAATTAGGTATTTATGAAGCAAGTGGGATAACTGGAGTGTCTTGCAGAACCCCATGTCATATGTGGGATGCATATCTGGATCCCAAGTCAGTAAAACACAGAAGCACAAACCCACTTCAGGCACATAAATGACTGCCACTGAAGTTTTCAGTGGGAATTCAGGGGCAAATTATTGTTATAGGAGATGCAGTGGTTCTAAGGGGATGTGTATGGACCTGTATTGGTCTGTTATATATACCATAGCTTAGATCCATTGCTGAGCAGGAGGGGTGGTGGCCAGTTTCTTTATGGCCACTGTATCTTGGCAGGAATTGGTCACTGTGCTGAAACTTTTAGTTCTGAGGGTTTTGATAACATATTAATTATAAATGACTGAAAATAAGAACAGAAAGACAACAAGCAGTTTAAACCGTTATTTCATTTTAAAGAAAAGTGAAGTAAATTGCAGCTTATTAAAACAGATACCACTGGGAATATTTACATCCACATTTTGTTATTTCTGGGAAACAGATGCAGAACCAACAGAAGCGCCGGAGCCTCCACCATATGAAAAAAGAATGCAGTTTCTTGAGGACGAATTGTTTAGACTTACACGGTCTGTTATTGAGCTCCAGTCCTCCGTGGCAGGTGTGAATGAAAATCTGAAGCTGACTGTACAAGAAGATGCTAGCAAGATGTTGGTCACTTGGCTGAACAACCTTTACGACCGCTCGGAGCCGGACAGTGCAGTTGGTGGTGAAACAGACACTATTCAGCTGCCAGGACTCCTCAGCAATAAAGATCAAAAGGACCCTTTCATTGATTTTGAAATGGAAGATATAAAAGCTGAGCTAGCTGAGGTGAAAGAAGCCTTGAAGATGAGGAATGATGAGCTGGAGGAACTGAGTGGAAAAGTAAAGGGCTATGAAGGACAATTAAAACAACTGCAGGAGGCAGCACAAGGACCTACAATAACAATGCCCCGTGACAATGTATATCAGGACTATATAGACTCAAAATTTGAGTCCCTCAGGCAAGAAATAATGGAAGAATTTGAGAAGAAAATGGCAGATCTGAAGAACTCCTGTGACTATAAACTGGAGGATATTCAGCAGCAGTATGATGAAAGTGAAAACAACTGTGTAGGGATAATTGATGTTATAAGAGGAAAAGAGAATGACTTAAGGAAAGAAATAGATACTCTCCGAACTCAGATTCCATCAAACGACTCTAGCTGTTGCAAGAAGAGTGAGGGAAATGGCTTTGACCAACAGATGAAAGATTTAGATAAGAAGATTGACAGAATTGTGGAAGCACAGAGGATCTTGAATGCTAGAATAGATAATGAAATAATTAGATTGTCAACTCCAGATCTAGAAGACATGTTTAGTGAGAGGCTGGAGGAGCTAGATGCAAGGATGAATATTACAGAACGAAATGCTGAAGAACATTGTTTTTACATTGAGGAGACTCTCCGCGGTGCTATTGCTGCTGAGGTGGATGAACTGAGAGACTTGTTTGACCAAAAGCTGCGGGCGCTGGAGGTTAGGCTAGGCGGGACTATTTTGGAGATTGCCAACACCACGGACCCGGATGGAATGTTTGTTAATCCTGGGCCTATCTTGCCCAGCGATGCAGGGTTTGCAAATGAGCAGTTTACAGCAGAGATGAATGTCGTGAAGGACAAACTGCTGTCGCTTGAACAGCTCTGTGGGCAGAAATGTCAGTCTGCACCGCGAGGTACGGAGGACCTTCAGAAACAGCTAGAAAACTGTAATGACAAGTACAATCACTTGCTTTTGAAAACAGAGAATAATTCTGTTATCCTGCAGTCTCTAAATAGCTCTCTTAATGAGAAACTCAACTTAATTAAGGGTAACCAACGTGACATCCAGAAAATGCAGAGAGACGTACGTGTATTCCGATACAATCTAAATGCCATTGAGAAAGATATGAAAAATCTTCAAGATGGCCTGAGCAGCTGCAGGGAGCAGCTTCTGGGTGTCAATTCAACATGCAGAAAAACACAAAGAGGTGTCTTCCGAAAAATTGATCAAATGCAGAGGACGTTTGCAAATCAAACTGCTCATTCCAGTGAGAATTGTTGTGGTGAAGTGAAAGACAGACTAGAACAATTGAATGACCATATCCTGAATGATCTCAGCAAGTGCAAAGAAAAGACCCAAGGTGTCCAGGAGGATGTTTCAGATGTTGAGAGCAGAGTCACACATGTTGAAAAAGTCTGTGGCAAGCTGGACTCTGTTTCAGACAGTTTGCAGAATATTAAAGAAGGTCTGAATAAACACGTGAGCAGCTTATGGAACTGCATCCGTGAAATGAATGGAACTATAGCATCTCATTCCACTGATATTTCTGGCCTCAAAAACTCTGTCCAACAGTTTCATAGTCAGGTTTCCAAAATCACCACAGCCATTGAAGGCGTGCTGAAATCTCAGCCTGACACAAGTAAGTTTCTTGCTTATTTTTTTTAAATGTTTGTTTTTCAACTGGCTTTCCTTTCTGAAACTCCTAGAAAAGAACTGAAGAGAGGAAAAACTTAATATTACACAATTCCTACTTTGTTTTTGCAGTGACTCTAATTTTGGCTCTTTACTCCAGAACACCATGGAGTACTTTGAGTGCTTTTAAAAGTACCCTCCAAAAAAAAAAAAAAAGCCTTACATATTTTCGTGTTTAATTGGAGCTAGAATAAAGACAGTGGTTTTGAATAGTGATTTTAAAGTGAGTTTTTTGTTATAGTTGTCTATATTATGCCAATTCATTTGATTTTTTTTTTGTTTTCTTTTCTTTTGTTGTTGAAAATTATTCTTTATTCCTCAGGGAAAATTGAAAAGCAAGTAGAGAAAAATGAAGTCAAATGAATTCAAATTTATGATAAGAAAGATTTCTTCTAAGCTGTATGCTTAGCATGAGTTTATTATTATAATTCAGCACCAACTCTTTGATCTAGAATTTTCCCAAATTAGTTCTGGCATATCTTGGCGCGGCAATATAAGACTTCTGCTTCATAGCTCTCCCAGAAGTTTGCATTCCCACAAGGTCATTGGCAGTACTTGGCACATTCCAGCTGGCAATGTTTTAGCACCTCAGCCACTTCAGTTAATAGTCCAACGTGTTGGTGCAGATCTACCTGCAGTTTGTTTAACGTTTGCATTAGAGCAGCTGAGAAGCTGGGGCACATTCCCTTTGGCTCAGAACGCTGGGAAATGGTAACCTCAGCACGCTGGTGAGCCTTGCCATGAAGGTTTGGAGATCCTGCCAAATGCCACTCAGTTCTCTCTGCAGTTCTTGCTCCAGATTTCAGCAGTGGGTTGTAATCCTGAGAGTTGAAGTTTACAGAAGGAAGCTGAGTTCCTGTTTTCCTGTTTCTGTTAGCGTGACACAAAATCATAGGAATTAGGGACTATTTTGAAGCTGCACTCTTCAGTTGGTTGATGCTTCTGGTTTTAATTCTGTGCACATATGAGATAAATAAGAGGCCAATTTCTGTGACTGGCTAATATTAGGAGAGGTGCTGAGGGAAGAGCCTGTGTGCTGTTACAGCTGGTGGAGAGATCTGACACAAGACTCTTGAGTGTTCTTTCTAGAATGGACAAGTTGTGCCCCATAAAGGGAAGAATATCCTTCTCACCCCAAGGCAGAGATTTCAAAACCTGTGATAGATGTGTTTCTTTTGTTTAATTGTTTAAAACCAACTGTGTAGCAGTACTTGACACAAAAATCCTTCTGAGGCGAGAAGCTTTTGTGTGAAATTAAAAAAAAATGTTTCACTTAACTTTAAAAGAGGAAGTTGAGTGAAGAGGGACTGTAAATATCAGATAATTATTTTACTGTAATTTTGACTTAAATTATAGTAAAAGATTTAGGACCTTTATCCCTCAATCTTTCAGAAGCATCCCAGTCACCATTAAAATGGAAGATGATGTATCTGTGTAATCCTGTTTTTCATCCATCTTGTCCAAAATTAACTAGCACTGGAGAAAGGTCCAACATACCTACAAGTACTAATCTTTCTTCTGCTATTTGATGCAGTTGTTCAAGTGACCTCCTGGGTTGCATTTATCAACCCCTGCTACAATGTATTAAAGCAATAAAAAGCCTCTGCACACCTGGGTTTCCATAAAATAACACCTTTTCAGGGCAGAGCCCTCCATCCAGCACTGGGTGTTCAAAGCCTGTGGAAGGACAGTGCTGCTGGGTCTGGGGTGCAGGCACTCTTAGCAGCCCTTGCTGCTCTGGGGTGCCTCTGGCCTCTAAAGGATTTGTGAAGCACACACTACAGTTCCCAAATGTTTCCAATTACAATAACACTGTCTGGCACAGCAGCCTAAGTAAGTTTTGAGTTGCAGAAAGATTTTGGCAAAAGAGCCTTTTTTGGAAGTGATTTTAGGAACCCTGTTACATGAGTTGGGGTATGGCTTTAACTATTTTTACATTTATGATCTTCAGCCTTGTCTGCCGTACCAACATTATTTGACAGGAAGACCTGAACTTGGATCAGTGGAGAGTTTCTTATGCACAGTTTGCCAGCATATCGTAGCATTTAAATGATGTCATTTGACTTCTGAGGGGCCAAAACAGAAACAAGTTGTTACTAATAAAGTTGTTGAGGGCAGTAAGGCAAGGAAGTGTTGCAAGAAATAAAACATAAAATCTTACCAAGCAGTGTAAGCCCAGCAAAGTCAAATGGCCCTCCTCTTAAAAATATATCTGTATTATCTTCCATATTTTTTAATCAGGGGTTTCAAATGCCCCAACCCAAACTAAGAAGGCAACTTAGCAAGTGACTGTGCATCACATACGAACTCAGAGACCAGAAATGTATTTGATTTATTGTAATTCCTGGCGAAGGTAGTGAAATAGCCTGCAGCACACAAGGCAGTGGTGACAGCAGGCAGTGGTCTGCTCTAAGCATTTAGGGAACCATGCATGATGTGCTCTCCAAGGTAAAATTATCCAGCAGCTTTCCATCCATATTAAATGGTGCCTTCCCCCAGCTCTGGTAGTCTAAGTTGTTCTCATTGCACTTTGTTCCTCTCTGTAGGTATGTTTGCTCTTCACATGGCATGAAACTGAAAGCCATGCTAAAGTTGGTTGTCTCTTTTAATGTATTGCCTTTTTGTATATATATCCATGAAGATTTCCAGGAAACAAAAGTGGGGTGTTGCAGCCAGATACCATGCTGGGAGTGCAGTTTGCTTTGGTTACAGGTATTTGACCTGACCTGCAATTCCTGTGGTAGTTGTCTGTGGAGCAGGGTTTTGAAACCAACAGCAGAATGTTTTCTGATGAAGTTGTGGCCTAAGAAACCAAATGTGTGCTCTGCATTACATGGATAAAATGCAACATAAAAATTTTAATGCTGTATTGTGAATAGCCATACAGTCAATTCCTCTGGGCTCCCTGTGAGCTTGTGCACAATGCTGCTTTCTAACAGAATTGTAAAATCCCCTTCGTGTCTATAACCAAATTCAAATTTTGCCTTCTTGTGAGGGCAGTTACAGATTCCTTTACTCTCTAGTTAGCTTTATGCACTTCATTTCTGTGTGTTTCAGGGGCTGAGGAGAGCATCAGAAGATGCTGCTATGTGATGTGGTAACCACATTGTCACTCACAACAGTGATGACAAGCAGAGCAGCAAGGATGCTGCTGCTGAGAACAGTGTTGCTGTTCCTAGCTGTGCAATGATCTCAGCTCTGTTCTTGCCTTGCCAGATAGATGAGAAGATTGTGTTCATGGCCTGCTCAGCAAAGTTCAAGCAGATCTCTACTCACACACATCTGATTGCTTCCACTTGAATTTGAGCTTTAGGCCAGTGATTCTGGGTTTAGTGTTATGGAGATGGGACAGTTCTGAATATTGCAGTATTCATGTTGCATGCAAGGAAGCAGTGTGCTCAGGATATGGGATTTCAGCAGTTGATTGTAACTTAAAGGTCTAGAAAAGCAAAGAAAAGAAGAGAAATGTAGTCATTTTCTCAGTGTCATCCCAAATAATTGTCTTAGTGAAGCTTAGCATAATTGACTCAAGAAATGACAAGTGCATGCATCCCAATGGAAAGTACTTTGTCAATTTGTTTTTTCAATGAGGCTAATCTGAATATTTTAGTTGAAGGTCTAAATCGATGCCTCTGTGGACAGAAAATAAAATAAAGCAAATAATTATGTTTAAAAATTCATACTTTCAGCGTTTTTTGAAAAATTTGTAAAGATTTTTTAAATTTAAAGGTTTTTATGAAAATAGTTTTAATCTGTATAAAGCAAACATTTCACTACTTAGGCTTCTGCCTTGTGGGCAGTTACTGAGTGAGCTTCAGCCCAGCTTTGTGGTGCATTGCCTGTATGAGTTTCAATTCTCCTGATGCTTAAAAGTCAGCCAGCAAAGCTCAGGGTTTTTTATTTCCTAGCAGCCATATCTAGCAAATTAATGCAGATGGTGTGAGACTATGACTTCAGACATCCTCCCAGTCCTCCTGCAGACTTATGTAGGCTTTTATGAGACTAAAAACAAGAAATGAAATTCACAAGAGTGAAGTGCAGGTGCTGAGTAGTGACAGAACAGCACATGGGTGGCCAGTGACGCTGTCTGGACCCCAGACACGTGTTGGGGACAATACCTGCACAAATTTGTTGTCAGCTCTTCCCCAGAGGTGTAGAGTAAGGCTCTCCTGGGCTCCCCAGAGACACAGCAGAGTCAGGGGAAGCCTCACACCACATCTGCTCCTCGGCACAGCCAGATGGCTTGGCCCTAGCCACTGGTGAATTTGCCTAGGCTGATTTTGGACTGTACTGAATAGAAGTGCTTCATTGTGAGCATCACTCAGCGAGGTGGACTCTACTGGGGACCTTGGCAAGCATCTCTGGTATGCGACAAGTTGTATCAGATAAATTTGCAATGGGATTTTTGCTCATTTCTACAAAACCTCACAGTCATCCCTGCACCTAAAGATGTTTTAGTCTCAAAATGCAACCACAGTAACGCATGCTGAGGTTTAATTTAGCATGAAATTCTGTTTATTCTGTGTAAAGCTGTCATTGCATCTGCTAAAATCTACACATTTGTTAATTTCAGTTCTTAGTGTAAATGTAATTCAGCTTTACACTGGGGAGGGCGTTGCATCTAGGACTTAATTTTTATGACTAAACCAGAATTCCTGTAAAGGGTTAGAACTTGACCAGATACACAAATGGAACCATATCAGTGCTGTTCAATCCTGATGTCATATGGGTTGGCTGCCCCAGTGGAAAAATTTTTTAAAGGTATCTCTTCTATTTAAACAACAAATAATTTTCTGGTAGATTATGTCTTTGAGTCCTGCCTTTATTGTCAGAAAATATTAGTAATGAAAGTACTAGAACGTTTAAGTTTGTTGCTTTGTAAAGTAAGGAAAAAAAACCTCTTAAGTCATGTTCATTTATTGATGTTTTTGCTGTGGATAATTTTCTTTATGGTTGTGCTAAAGGGGCAGCCTTGTGCTAAGAGTTGTGGGAGTAGAGAGTTGAAAGCAAGCACAGTGGGTGTGAGGGGTTGAGGAGAACTGAAGTGAAAAGGGAGAGAGAGAGAAGCACACTGTGGAATGAAGGTACTGGTGGGAATAAGTGTTTTGTGCAGAAAAGCCAAGCTGGTGTAAAAATTGAATGAATGTTCATAGGTTATTTGATTGCTGCTTGTCCTGTCTCCAGGCTGTCTTCATGCCTTTCCCTGTGTCACACGGCTGTAAAGAGTGGAGTCTGTCGTACTTCAGGAGTCGGATGGCGTTAGCCAGTGCAGTCTCAGATCTGAGGGAACAGGTGGCCTCCAACTGAGTCCTGTTTTATTTTGAAGTATTTATCATAAAAAGCCATCCAAATTTATGTTCTATTTTAGGCAAATAATTTTGTATTTCTCCTCTTCTTTCATCATGCCAAAGGACGACCAGAAGTACCACAGCAGCCGTTGCCACCGAGGCCACCCGTGCAGCCGCAGCCTGGCATATCCCTGCTGCCATCACGGCCGAGGATACACCCCCCACGACAGAGAATCCCCCTCCTCCCACCACAGCTGAGACCTCCTCCACGCCCAGCTCTGCCAGGGTCAGCAGTTGTGCCACTTCTGCCTGGAACAACCGGCATCATCTTGGAGACTGGAGAGGCAGGACCTCCTGGCACGGTTTTAATGTCTGGGAGAGGGCGTCTCAGAAGCGTGGATGGCCAGGCTGGCCAAAGTACCATGCCCATTGCTGAGGGCTATGCTGGAGCACCAGGTGAGAGAACCAAGCTGGTAGTGCATCACTGCTGAGTGCCATGGACGTGTCAGGTCTTGCTGGAGAGCTGACACTGAGACCTGCTGTGCTTTTCCAGCCCTCTTTGACCTTTTGTGGACACCCACTGAGGCTGTTGCTGTTGGGAATGGGTTTACAGCAGAGATGATTTGTGAATGGGCCTCTGCAGCTTTCAGATGGCTGCAGAGGTAGGGAAAGCACATCCAGTGCCAGTTTTACTGCCTTTCCAAGGATGTGCAAAGCATGAGGTCAACAGAGATGATGTAAAATCCCTGGTAACTACAGCAGTCTTTGCCACTATGGAAACTGAGTTTTTTTCTTCCTTTCCATAATGCTTGCAGTAGATTTAGTACATTGGAGTAATAAGTTGGTTCTCTTTGCTGTGACCACCCCAGTTTAACAAAAATTGAGCATTTCATAGGAGACACTATTTAATAGCTGTTTTGGTAGGTTGCTTTTCAGTAACCAGGGATGCTTTTTTGTGATATTGCAGTGATATTTGGTCATAATGTACTCTGCTGTGTACTGAGTCACACATACTGCTTTTCTTTTGTAGGATATCCAAAGTCATCTCATCCTACCACGGATTCACAAGGTAAGGCAATTGTTTCCTAGAAGTTTTTCACATGGCTTCTTAACATTTATTTCAGTCCCTGGATGGTCAGGGCTGAGAGAAAAAAAACGTGTTAATGTTTAGTATTTAAGTTTAGCATTGGGGAAAATTGGAGTGGTTTTTGCTAGACCTAAGCATTAAAACAAAACCTGTATCTTTTGAAAATATGGAGGTGGGGAGAGGAGTTAGGTTTTGAAAAATCATTTCAGGTTCTTGCTACTGATTTCACTGTGTGTTTTTTAAATACAGAGAGTTTGTATTTTCTAGCTAATTTCAGTATGCACCTTTCTGTTTGCTTTCTAAATTAGAAAATAAATAGATATTTATGATGATTTTATTATTTTTTTAATAAAACATGAATAAGGCCAAGACTAAGATCTTGAATAACTGCTGGCATCTTACTATTGGGAGAGTTTCTGGCTTCATTATAGTCACGAGGGCTGGAGTTCCTGACTTCAGTAAAAGCAGAAGTGCTGCCAATGACAGCCACTGATTAAAATGATTAAAAATGCAGTTTTCTGGGTTTGCTGGGGTGCATTTTTTTATAATTGTTAATATCACTATTTATGAATTTGTATGATGAACAGGTATAAAATTTATGTGGGACATGCTGGTTGGCCTAGATAAATATGTTGATTGGGTGCTGCCAGCCCTGCAGATATTATCAAACCCTGGGGAATCGTATCCTTGATCAAAGTATTTCCACATCCTCTTCAAAAAAAGTTTCATTTAAATTTGCTTGAGGAAATATGGGTGATAGATGGAAGTAAAACATTAGGGCTTTATGGAATTCAAAAACCTACTGCCCCAGGATTTAGATTGATGGTCATAACAAAATCACAAATACATTTCATGAAGGATGGTCTGCGGGCTGACAAAAAAAAAATTGTAAAGAGTTCATGGTCTCATTGTGTTATTTGTACCTGCTACTTAAAATTCCATCATAGCCTTAAAGCAATCTTTTTGCATTTGAGGATTGTAGTGGTAAGAACAGGCAGCAATAGATGAGGTTTCTGGAAGAGGATAAGAAGTAAAGAAACATTTGTTTATCTTGATGCCAGCAAAACCAATACAGATGTCTAGATTTCTGTGATAAATGGATTTCCTGGGGGTTTTCTTCCCATAGCAATTTATAGATAGCAGTATTTTAATAAGTTTATGCTAAAACTGTGTGAAACAGTAGGTGGATGTTAGAAGTGTTGAAAAGGCGGGGCAAGGCAGGAGTGCTTGGTGGAACATATTGGTGGAACAGTTACCACCCTGGGGTCCAGAGGGAGATGGGCTTGACCAAAAAGTTCATTTTCCTGATCCATGCCACTGAATACCTATCTAAACACAAGATAATCCTGCTGATGTCCTTAAAATTCCCACAGTGTGCCTTGCAGACCTCAAAGGGAGAGAGTCAGAAAACAGAGAGATAAGGGTGGTACCAAAAGCTGTTCAGACTTTTGTAGAGTTGGAGCATTTACATCCACTGTCTCTAATCAGGACTGGCTGGATTGATGGGCTGAGGACAATTGGATGAGGTTCAACATGACCAAGTAGCAGGTCCTGCACTTTGGCCACAATAACCTGCTGCAGTCTGGGGGCAGAGTGCCTGGAAAGCTGCCCAGAAGAAAAGGACCTGGGGGTGCTGGTCAACAGTGGCTGAACATGAGGCAGCATGTGCCCAGGGGGCCAAGAAGGCCATTGGCATCTTGGCCTCTATCACAAATAGCGTGGCCAGCAGGACCAGGGAAGTGATTCTTCCCCTGTATTTGGCACTGGGGAGGCCACACCTCAAGTGATGTGTCCGGTTCTGGGCCCCTCAATCCAGGAAGGACATTGAGGTGCTGGATTGTGTCCAGAGAAGGGCAGTGAAGATGGTGAAGAGTCTTGAGCACAGGTCCTATGAAGAACAGCTGAGGGGGCTGGGGGTGTTTAGCCTGGAGAAAAGGAGGCTCAGGGGTGACCTTAGCGCTCTCTACAACCACCTGAAAGGAGGGTGTAGCCAGCTGGGGATCAGCCTCTTCTCCCAAAGAACAAGTGATAGGACAAGAAGACGTGGCCTTAAGCTGCACCAGGGGAGGATTAGGCTGGACATGAAGAAGAGTTTCTTCACAGAAAGGGTGGAATGGACTTGGAATGGACTGCCCAGGGAGGTGTTTAAGGAATGACAGGATGTGGCACTCAGTGCCACGGTTGACATGGTGGTTTTCAGTCATAGGTAGGACTCGATGATCTCAGAGGTCTTTTCCAGTCTAATTGAGTCTGTGATTCTAATTGTCAGTGTCTGATGAAGAGAGAGCATTCTAGGACAGAATTCAGCAGTTAACAGTGCTGTGGAAATTAACAGCTGGGGAAGGGAAGATTTTTGGCTTATTGGAGGAGGAACTTGCTGTGTAAACAAGGCATCAAGGAATCCTTACTGTCTCATTAGCTCTGGACAACCATTTGTGATGTCTTTGGCAGTCTTCACCCAGTACATTTTGTAGTACTTAAATTCAAATCTGAAAGATGACCAGACCTTCTTGTACTATAATTCCTAATGTAAGAAGCTTGTACTATTAAAATGGCCTTCTGAGTACTCACTTTCATTTCTGAATGTGTTTCTGAATAGCTTCTGTTACATAAAAGCACTGCTCAGGAAGAAGTGGAGGGCTACAATGCTCCAATTCTGTCTCCTGGGACTAAAGTAGCCCACTTTCATGCTTTTCTTGAATGCTGAGGCATGATTTGCATATTTTCAGTACCAGAGAATTTCTTGATTTTTTTTCTTCAGATTCTTTAGCTATGTATAAGGAACAGTGAGTGCTGGAGCAATATTCTCTTGCTGCAGTGTGAAAGGATGGAATTGTAAGAGCAGACAGATGTTACTAACAGATTCAGCAGGAAAATATGTGTGTCTTCATAACACACTGAGATATCATCCACATCAGAATCACTGTGACTTAGCAGAGCAGCTTCATTGAGCACTGGCTCGTGGAAATCAGTGTGGTGCTGTGCTGCATGGCCAAGCCATAGGCAGAGGAATGTTTGTGAAAATGAGATGTTAAGGTCAAATTGGAGAATTTAAAAAAAAATAGGGAAGTGACAAATTGCTTGTATTTTTGTCCCATTTACTCTAACCGAAATTACACACTTTGCCCCCATTTAGATTTAGGAGTATTGACAACTTGTGAGAGGAAATCTGACAAATCCTCCTTACTCCTGTGGTATCAAGAGAATCATAAGTGCCTACTGACAAATGAATTATGTACTTAGTCTTTCTTCTTTGTCAGTTCTTAAAGAATCCTCATTCCCGTTGCTGAGCAGTTGTCTGCAGCACCTTCACATTGTTATTTTTCTCCTTTCATCTTGATAGCAAATGCCTGTGCTGTGTGCTGTTTTGTTTTGCTTAATGATTTTTTTTTTCTTTCATTCTGGTGCTTGGGCTCTGTGGGAGGCATGAACTGTTCTTGGAACCAGGAACACAACTAGCAGATGGGTGGAAGGTGGAAGTAGATGTAACCTAATAAGGGCCACCCATGCATCTTCTGTGTTTTTTTGACTCCCCAAAACACGTGACAGTAGTGTAGATTGCCAAGAACAGACTTACCTGCTCCTGCTTACCTCTGTGTATAATATCAAGTGAAACCTCCTTGAATGCACCTGAAGTCAAAAGAGCTTTTTCCTCCCCAAAAGGGGGAGTAAAACTGTGGTTGAAACTTATGTAAAACATTTTGTCTGACTAGCAGTTTCTTCATCAGAGCTGTGCCTATGGTTCACAGCTTTAAAATGCTTTAAATTTTTTTTTCTGATGTTTATACTTCCACAATATTGACTGCTTAAGTGAAAGTAAGTGTCCAAGCCTGGACCTTCCTTCAAAAAGCTGAACTTTGATCTTTGCATGAAGAAAAGTGTTTGTAAGAGGGGACATGTAGAAGAAGGTAGCAGCCCTCTGTAAAGTTTTGAAAAAGCACTGCTGAGGAGTTGGTAGGAATTGTGAAGACTTTAAACCAGCACAACTCCATCTAGAAGGTGGGAAGAGGGGAGGAGAGCACAGACACACTGCATCTTTACTGTGTCTCCTTATATCACCCCCTGAACTGATCTACAGGATATTTAGACAGGTTTAAGATTTCTCCTTTGAATAGATACATATGGTGCATTAAACTCAGCTGCAGATCTGAAGCAATTTCATGAGCTTAGCAACAAATAGTTACTTCTAATAACTATTCTAGCAATTACTGAAGGAAAATCTTGAAGGAAGCTGTGGAGAACCAGGGTAGGAGTCATTGCTTTATTCAGATGACACCAACCCAAACAGAACTGTTGCTGCTCCAAAGCTGGCAGTGTTTCTAGACAGGCAGCACATGGTTTGTTCCATTTTGCAGGGAAAAAAAACTTTTGAGTGAGCCAACAATTTGAGGTGTGTTTTCAGTTCATTTCAGTCTCAAGGTAAGCTGAGAGTAGTTTCTGTGTAAGTAGCACTGTGTTAAGGTGGTGGAGCTTTACAGAAGCTGTTTAAGTAACTAGGCTTCCTGCAATTAATTTTGGTCCTTTCAAATAACCTCATCTTAGCTTGCAGGAGCACCTGCAGGCACACTGGCAGGTAGGACTAATGAAAAAGGGCTTTTGTCTGTCTTCCAAGCTTGAGACAAAATGCTGAATAAGAAGATTTCCAAAGATACGTGAGGCAGCTGGTTACCAGCCCCTGAGGGAAATCAATGTAGTTATCTGCCAATTCTGAAGTTGCAGGCATTTCTTCCCTTTTGCCTTCTCCTCCCCACCTCCCCAGGCTGAGTTATTCAGAAAAACAGTAGATAGAAGAACATGTGTATATCCACATTTTAGATGGAGTTATGTGACTTTTTAAACTTCAATTTTTAAGAAATATCCTCTGAATTAGGTTGGATTTTAGGAGAAGTGTTTTACCCAGAGGGTGGTCAGGCACTGCAAGTGCCAGGGAAGTGATCACAGCACCTGCTTGGCAGAGTTCAAGAAGAGTTTGGACAATGCTCTCAGTCACAAGGGGTGATTGTTGAGTGTCCTTTGCAGGGCCAGGAGTTGGATTTAAATGGTCCTTGTGGATCTCTTTCAATTCAGGATTTTATGAATTTAGCATTTGTTGCTGATAAACATCTCTGATTGAGAGAGAGAGGGCAAACATTAATTTTAAGGAAGGCACAGAAGGAGCAGGATGAAACAGCAGCTGTGGACAACTTTAGGGCATTTGTTGTTTAGCTACTTGCCCAGACAAAGCAGCAAGAATTGACTACTTCTAGCAATGTGTACTGCCTTAAGGAAAATGTTTAAAGGGAAGGTATTTGAAATGGGACTAATAAGTGGCTGAGCACTGAACACTTGATATTAAGTCAGTTTGTTAAAAGTTAAAATTGTTATAATTGTCCAAATTATATTTCAGCCAACTCAGTCTAACAGCAGTGCTCATCTAGCAGCTGGACAGCCATTATAGCATACTTGCCTGTTTGACCTGCTGAGAAAAGAAGAAAAAATTGTAAAGTGATAAGTCCCCCAAAAGAGAAGTGCTGTAGAGAGACAAAAGGTTCTCTTTGCATTAATATGGAAATGTTATATATTTTTATAGTCATTTTCACTAGACTTTGGCAGAAAAAGTGGGAGATCTAAGTTGTGCACAGCTTCTCAATAGGACAAGGAAAGCTGGCATGAGCTATAATCTTTAGCCTTCCTATGGCCATTGTGATAGTGATTAAGAATGGACATGTTGAAAGGCTGCCTCTGTCCTAAGAAGGTCTTGGGCAGAAGCATTGTTGAATTGAAGGATAGTAGGATTTCCACTCCCAGCATTTACTAACCGTGTCCTTAAAAGGGAAAACAAAACCCAAAAGGAGCCTGTGGCCTTTGGTGCTCAGTAAATTTTATGGTGAGATGCCGGGGCCAGCAGTACATATTCTGCTACTTCTCTCATCCTGTAATTGAAAGAATTAGTCCAAGTGGAGTATGTGCAGGAACAGACAGAGGATTATAAGGCATCATAGGGAAAAGGCTGTGTTATCATCCTAATGTGACTCTGACTCATGTTGTTACCCCTTTCAGGACCTGCCACTGCTGCTGTGCCCTCTCTGGTGTCATTTTCTGCTGGGCTCACACAGAAGCCTTTCTCCAGTGATGTTGGTGTGGTTCACTTCAACAAAGTGCTTGTGAATGATGGGGACTATTATAACCCCAATACAGGTAACAGCCAAGGAATGCACCCACAGACATGCTGGACAGGCAGGAGCATGGATTACCAGCATTCCATGTAACTTCAGGCCTTGCTGGTACATTGAACAAACCAATTAAGTCCATTTAAACCAGGTATATGGGGGTAAAAGCTTCCTGTGGGTGTGCACAGGCACAAAATTTCATGGCTGGTTTTCCATGAGTGCCCAGTACTGCTGAGACCCAGCTCACCTCTACATCTGCCCTGCCAGCACAGCTGGTTGTGCTCCTCAGCCCACCTGAGGCTAGCTGAGCCCAGGTAGCAGAGGTGAGATTCCTTACTCATCCACGGAGAGGGTAGGGAAGGAGAGTTCTCATATTACCTCCCCAAGGTCCCCAGCTGGGCGCTGCCTCCTTCTCAAGCACAGAGTGCTAAGCGTGCCTTCGCCTCCATGACTCCGATCAGTTGGTCACCTACTTACGAAGCAGGGGGTGACCCACATGGCTTTATGTTTGTCATTGTGCTTAGGCAGTCAGGTGTCCCCATTTTGGGTGGCTGAGGTCAGTCCAGGCTGTCTCTGTTCTGCAGGCATTTTCACGTCGCCGTATGAAGGGCGCTACCTGATCACCGCCGTGCTGGCCCCGGAGAGGGACGAGTACGTGGAAGCGGTGCTGTCCGTCTCCAACGCGAGCGTGGCTCAGCTCCACACTGCTGGCTACAGAAGGGAACTGCTGGAGTATCACAAACCCTACTCGGGGAAACAGACCTGTGGTGGTCCTGGGACGTTCCACCTTGTTCTTCACCTCAAAGCAGGAGACGAAGTAAACGTTGTTGTAACAGGAGGCAAACTGGCCTACACAGACTCTGACGAAATGTACTCCACGTTTAGTGGAGTTCTCCTTTATCCTTCCATTTCTCATGTTTAGGTTTGAACCTTGAACAGGGGAGAAGGGTAAGATATTCAGAAGAAATTAAGTGTAATAAAATTCAAAGCTTTAATATATTCAGTTTATATATTTGGTTTCAGTGATGGGTTTATAGTCTTTAGGGAAACATTTTCCTTGTCCCTTGTTTCCAGAGGTAGCTACAAAAGACACATTTCTGTAGCTAAATGAACTCCTTCCCAAGCTCTTTATCTGTACAAGCAGAAAAACTGTTTAAACAACATGTTCTCAATAGATACGTCTCCACTGTGCTCCTGCCATTCCCTAGTCAATTGCCTTTGCAATCTTTTCCCTAGTTTTTCAAATTGTCCCTAGTGTATCAAAGTTTACATCTTTGCTCCAGTTTACAGTTGTGGTCAGCTATTTTCATGGTTTCAGTAAAGCAGAGCCAAGAAAGTGAAATTGTAGTGAATATGGTTGATGACTTTTTATTCCTTGTATTATTTAGTAATGTGGGTCGGCATAATCAATTTGTTCAGTGCAATTGCAAACCGTGGTTGTGCAAAGCAAAATTATATTAATCTGCATCAGTTTTCTTTTTTGCCTTTAAGGGCCAAACACAGTGCTGGGAGACAAGGTGAGTGACTCAGGTGGAAGCAGCAGTGCAGGGAGAAACTTGCCTCAGCTTTCCACTGGGAAGATGTGAATGCAAAGTGAAGTTGCTACTACTGAAGGATTTAGAACAGTTATTGTCTATTTATGGAGTAAAAAAGATGATTGGTTATTGATGATAGTCTTGAGATTAAAGCTTGCTGCTGGAAGTTAACAAAACAGGTCAGGAAAATCAGAATCAACTTTGCTTAGCTACAAAAATGGCGATTTTGAAAAGTTTAAAGAATTTTACAGGGTTTGTTTCTGGCAGTGCAGCAGTATTTGCCATTAAAAGGGAAGTTTTTGCATTGTAGAAGACAAATCAGAGAAAAAAGAATGGAAAATAATGTTATTAGTCAATGCTGTCAATTTCATAAACCAACTCTGCCAGAGTCATTGTGACAGTCTCCTGCATTGGTGCTTTTGAGTGAGCTTTATTTTAACACCCAGCATCAGTTTATATGGATAAAGCAGCCTTCTTAGCTTTAAACACATTTGAGGCAGCAGTATTTTATTTTGCACACTAGCCACTTCTCAGTGGAGGTTACAAAAATGATGCTTTGGCTCTTAGGAGTTAGCATTTTGATCACTTCTCTGGCTGAAAATAAATCCAGCCATGTTTAACTGATAGCAGGACTGTATGTTCATTTTTCACATGTACATACATTTGTCACTTGTACATTCTTTATATCGACTGACCTTTTTAGTAGTCTGTTTGTGCCACATAGAGTGGTATTTATCATCGCGGTTTGTGTAGTGTCTTTTCCTTATTACAAATGCAGAACAGCTGTTTGTAGCCTCAGAACAAACAAATTTTTTTAGGTGAGGGAAGAACTCCCTGCGCTGTAAAGCAGTACATTGTATTTAGCTGAAGCCTTTCCCATCTGAGGAGATCAGATGAAGACTTGTGCTTTTGTAACTTAGTTTTGGAACAGATACTCCCTAATAACTATGTTTCCAGGCAATGAGATGGGGCCTTCCCACAACAAACTTCCACATCCTGGAAGCTGAACTGCTTTAAGAAAAGCAGGAAAAAAATCCTTTTCTGTCCACAGAGGACCTTTGAGTCAGTCTAGTGCAGCTAGGGTTGCACTGGGGCAGTTGTGAACACAGGAAGGAAACTGTGAGTGGAGTTTTAAAGCACCTGATTTGGGAAGATCTCTTGACACCTGATTTCCAGAAATGACGGTGTTTGAGGTAAGCAGAAGCTGGGCTGGCTGTGTTCATAGGAGGAAGGCTGTTTGACAGAGCAGCTGGTAGCCAAAGATGTACAGTGAACTTGCACTTCACAGCCTGATCAAAGGAGCTGCCTATGTCTCCTTTCCCTGCCTGTGCTTCTGGACCTGTGCGTTATCATGCAGTCAGCAACTGCACACTTGTTCAAGGGGGGCTTAGCTTTCTTTTGTCCTTTCTGTCCCGTGCCTTTCTAAATCTCAGAATGGTAGGGACAGATAGGAAGGCTTGTTTTCTGTGTTTTCAAAAGCCAAGCATATCATATGCTTTTTTTTTTCATTTTAAAAACACATTTTCTTGTTAAGTACAAAAGCCAGAGAAGCACTTTCCTTTCAGCATATTTTTCACTCTCCTCAAGAAAGCTGTGTTCTCTAAGAAGCTGGCTCCAGACTATGTATGACTCAAGATTATTGTTGCCTGTTCTAAAAATGACTCATGGAAACAAACAAAATGAGCTGAGTGCCTAGGGAGACCTAGCTGGCAAACACAACCTTATTGTTCCACCTCCCTCTAAGTGAGAAATTTTTAGGAATCAGCAGTGTAAGTTTAGTGCTAACAGTTGCAAATCAATTATTTAAATATTATCAAGAATTTAATTATTACCTAACTGCTCCAGGAGATTTCTAAATCCAACCCACAAATCTTTACAAGCCCAGTTCTGCTAATGGAACAGGGCCATCTTCCACCAGAAAGTTTAAACCCAGGATCTGCTGCTGTCTGTGCTGGGACAGTTTAAGCCCTCATAATGCAGCAAAACTGATGCTTGTACACTGCTGTAGGACATTCCCTAAACTGTGTCACAGCAGGGCGCAATCCCAGCACCTTATTTTGAGGACACCTTTAGACTTTTCAGGGGCAGCTTCCCATTCATCTCTAGCTGTGTGGATAGGTAAAGCTATGACCTTTTACAAGGAACCTCTTAAGATTCCCACCTTTGTTGAGGGAGATTTGACATTTAATTTGCACTTCCTTGGTAATTGCTGTAATCAGGGTAGGTGGCTTGGTTCTTCCTAATGAGGTTATTTTCCTGGAGCTTACAAGGTGGGATATTCACCCACCTGGGAGGACCACTGGGATGTAGCCCATCCATAGGGAAAGGGAAAATGGAACCTGAGTTTGTCTCTGCTCTAGTCAGTGCTTGGATTAAATAATAATGCAAGAGCTGGAAGAGAATTGGGCACAAATGAATTCATAGGCCTGACAAGGGTTGGCTCCACACAGAGCAGCCCAGTTTCAAAGGAAGGAGCAAGAGCTCTGCTCCAGAATACCTGAGCCTGCTGACAGAGCATTTCCATCTTTGGTGACAATCAGCAGCAGCACACAGAAAGACCTGCACTGAAAGAAGCATTTCTCACTGTGGGTTTATGATTTCACTGCCACATCCAGGAGAATCCACAAGCTCAAAAAGGAAGCATCTGTTAACTGAGAGAGCCTTTAAAAAAATCCAGTAGGTGGGAACTCTAAGATGGGACTGGTGCCTGTTTCACAGATCACAGTGCTACCTTTTAGACCTGCTTGGTAGGTAGTTTGGTAATGCAGTATATGAGAATTGCAAGACTCTTGGACAATACAGTATCTGTTGGGCCAAGTGCTCTAATTTGACATCAAAAGAGGAAGAAACTCAGAAGAAACTCACCTTCTACCAGGTGAAGCTGTACAGGCAGATGTGTGTCAGTCCCTCAGTCAGGCACGATGCCCTGTCGTTCCTCAGGGACTGCAAATACCCAAACCAGATGAGTCTCCAGGGCAGCATCACTTGTGAGACAGGTGAGTTCCCAGAGGCAGGGCTTTAGCAGCCAGAACATCTGAAGCCAAGCCAGCATGCTGACAGCCAGAGAGACTTGCCTCTGGCCAAGATACACATGGCAAGTGTATCTTAAAACCTCAGTGTGACATATAAATCAGTCATATCCCCAAGAAAGACTGCAGCAAAGCAGGAATGCCAATTTTCACTGCAAAAAGTGTAAAAAAATTCTACCTCATTATTTTAATTTAAGACCTCTGGAGACAGCAAAGACATTTTTCTACTGTCCACTTTGAGAACACTCAGAGCTATGAGGATTTTCTGTAGTATTCTATCACATTTCCTTTCAGTGTACACCGGGCTAGTTGCAGCAAATTTGTGCAGTGTCACTGAGACTCTAGTTTGTTTCGTGAAACCAGCTGGCCCAACAAGAAAAATTAAAAATAGTCAAACAAGCTGGAGGTGGAAAGCATAAGAAAGCAACTTGAAAAACATGCCTATCACCACTCCATGCAGCTTTAAAATGTGCTGGGAATGCAAGGTAAAGAGCTCCCCAACTGCTATCAGGAGATTCAAATCAGGATTGAATTATTTCCTGAGAATACAGCATGCATTTGTTTGCTGATCAGCTAAGTCCTTGTATTAAGAGGTCAGTAGTGGTAATGGGTCTCTTTCACTAAAACTAGAAAAGCATTTACAGTTTCAGCTTGGAGATGCAAGGAATATCCACTCCACTGAGACTTGCTCAGCACAAAGCGGCTGCTGGTTGTTTCTGGATAACAGCACAGAGTTCAAATCATTCAGCTACCAGGAATACCTGGGGGCAGTCTCCTGTCATCACAAGACAGACTTGTGCTTCAGCCAACATAACCTTTTTGCAATATACCCTGCAGACTTGGGATGCAGAACAGCAGCTCTGCCAGTTTTTTGTATATGGGAGACTTCAAACAACACCCTGTAACATGTAACTGCATAAGCAGGTTTTGGCATTTATTTCACTGTCTTGTGAAAAAAGGGAACATTACTAACATTTTCAGCAAAAAGAACAGTGCATTTCCAAGTATGCTTTAGGTGTGCATGTCTATACATATATTCATGCATATATGAAAATAATCTCAAAGGGGGAGAGAAATATTCAGGACCATTAAGAAACTGTGTGACAGAAAACAACTGCAGATATGTCCAAATAAAGCCTACCTCTTGTGTAATGCCTTGATGCTCTTTTGCTTTCCAGGGAATACAGCAGCACTAAGCCAAAATTTTTGCTCTCTTCTCCACTGCCTTTAGAACTGCAGTTTCTGGCTTAGTCAAGCTTTCACATAGATTCAAAATGATTATTCAGTGTCAAGCACTGTTACATAGGCCTTGTAGTACAGAGTAGTTCTGCCAGCAGCGCTCTTGTCCATCTTAGTTGCTCAGTCACAGCCCTGATTCCTGGCAAAGATGGTATTTCAGTATTTCAGACCTGCAACAATCACCTACTCCAAGTGCCTGACCAGTTCAGGGCTGGACAAAAGCTAAAGCATGTTGGTCAAATGCATTGTCCTTTGTCTTTAATGCCTCTTGAACACTTGACAGGCCTGGGGATCCTGAGATGGCCCCTCCACTCCCCCAGCATGGCAGGGACAGAGCCCAAAGGAGCAGGATCTGGCATCTGCAGGGCTGAGTCTGCCTCACAAGCAGATGGAGCAAGGGCTGTCCATGCCTGGGAGTGCTGAGCAGCTGCACAGACCACTCCTGGGCTGCATTCCCCTCCATCCATACTGCTGGCATGGGGGATGTTTCCCAGTGATGGAGTGTGGGCAGCCAGTCATTCCCTGGCAGGACATCCTGTGTGGTGTATCAAAGCAGCTTGAAGTTCAAGAGCAAGGGGAATCCAGGGTGGTTTCCAGGGAAAAGGAAGTGTTCAATGCCATGTGGGGAGTGCACTTGGCTGCCTTACACACAAGAGATTCCATAAATGCTGTAGTTTTGAGATCTTTGGGGGTTGTTACTTGTTTGGACTTTTTTTGTTTGTTTGTTCATTTTTAACAATCACTGAACTTTGCATTTGTCCTGGTTCTAGCTTGGACAGAGCAGTGCTTTGCAGCAGTGGTGAGCAACTGAATATGAACTGTACACTCTGCTGTTCCTATTGCTGTTGTTACTGTTCCTTATTTCACTGCTGTTTCTAGTAAATTGTTCTTATCTGTGATCTTTAGCTCTGTGTGCTTCCAGCTGTCATTTCCACAGGGGAAGAGAGGGAGCTGGAGGAAGGGTGAGAAAGCTCAGTGCTCTGGGGCATTTCAGCAGGAATACCATTCCTAAACCATGACAACATTGTAGAGCAGAGCTGCCCAGCGCTCCTATCCATCTAGATCTCTCTGCAAGGCCTTGTCTCTCAAGAGTGAACAGCATCTCTCACTTTGGCATTATCAGCAAACTTGCAAAGGGTGCATTTGGCTCCTGCATCCAGACCACTGATACATACATTGAACAGAACTGGCCCTGGAATTGAGCCTTGAGGAACAGCACCCACCACCAGTGAGAATTTCACTGGTGGTGAAATTTTTCCCCTTCACAACCCTTTGAGCCCTGCCCTTCAGCCAATTCTAGGCTAAGCAGCTCAAGCTGTGGCTTGTGATCACCACAGCATGTACACAGGAAGTATCATCAGAGGTGGGGAATGCAAGATTAGAGACCAGCAAGGCAGAAAAGTGAATTATAAAGAGGGCAGGGAAAGGTTGGCTAAAAGACGTGACCAGGAAGAACACGAGGTGCACCAGCGCTCAAGTGGGACAGAAACACCAGCAGGGGTTTGATTAATCTAAGACAAGGAAGAAAAGCAGCAAGGGACTGCTTAGGAAACACAGTTCACAGGACTGGCCACCTCTGCCAGACAGAAGACCCTGACAAACCCTTGCCGTGGCCAACAGTGAAACCTCTGAGCACACACAGCACAGGGAACATCTGCCCGGAAAACCCTGCTGAGCTGACTCTGTGCTCAGCTCATCACTGGCACGAGAGCTCAGCTGGCAACAAGGGGAAGCATACTCATACTTCCCACAACGGTGCAGGGCTGCAGGCCCTCAGTGCACCAACTGCATGACATAACTCCAGGCACACTGTTCTGCACAGAGAAAGTGCCTGTTCCTGGAAACAGTGATTCTGTGGTTTACACAATGAAGCCAGCTGCTCCAAGACAGAAAAATCCATCCACCAAGAACAAGACCACCCTAGTAGGAGTAGGAGTGCATTACAGTAAAATGGACACAGAAGAAACAATGCCAGCTCAGAAAAGTTTTTGCAACAGATCCAAACATGTGACATATATAGGATACACCACCCTTCTGTTGATTGCACTGGCTGAGTCACACACTGCAGCAGCAGGATGCAGTGGGACCCACCAGGTGTGAAAGATGGGCAGTGAGCAGACTGGGATGGGAGGAACAAGTGCAGTGTGTCAGCAGAGTCATGGGGGAAACTTGGTAGGAACACAGGAGGTGATGAACAGCAGTAACACCAATGACACCACAGAAGGACCAGGAGGCACAGCATCACTGACCTTTTCATGCAGAGCCATCATAATGTGATTGAACAGCCAGGTTTTCTATGTAGGCTGCTAGTTGGTTGCATTTACCAAGAGCAGCAAAATTGACCAGGAAAATCAGTTTCTACTGAAAGCTTGAGGCCCCTTTTCCAAGAAAATCAATTTCTACTGGAAGCTTGAAGCCCCTTTTCCAAGACGGCCTCACAATATTTGCTTCAAACCCTTTAACAACTGCTGTGGAATACAATACTCTGCCTTGAAAGGGAAAAGTTAACTTTGATGGAAACAGGATAAAACTCCAAATTAGAGCAGATTTAGAAGAGCTCAAACTGGAGTTACAACATTTTCTTCAAGGCAGCTTGTACATTCCCAAGTCATGCCTCTGTTACCTGATATTTTATATTACCAAGTGCATGTTTACGTTTCATTATAGTTGTAACCCAGTATTGGTACTGGCAGAGAAGTTAAGCTTGATGACAGCAATTTTGTATCAGCTGTATAAATACTCTGAGAAAAGTAAATCAAGCCCAAAAGAAAGCAAATGTACTGTATCCTGAGAAGACTAACTTGAATTCTATGTTAAACATAAACACAATTTTAATAGCCCCATGTTAAGTCATTCAGCAGTACAATAAAGAATTACCAAATACAAAGCAAAGAGAAATTTCACTTTAAGTCTGTTTTTATTGTGATAACATTGTTCCGAACACCAATAAACATTGCACTGAAGTGTGGGTTGCTCTACCCAAGACAGTCCAGTCTTAACAAAAACCACTGTATTGGT
Source organism: Chloebia gouldiae (assembly GCA_003676055.1). NCBI lineage: Eukaryota > Metazoa > Chordata > Aves > Passeriformes > Passeridae > Chloebia > Chloebia gouldiae. Next base: position 21,685,795 of record QUSF01000001.1, on the reverse strand, counting down.
ATGATCACAGATTTGATATTTTAAACACACTACCTTATTAGTGATTGGGTTACTTAACAATCAAGTATTCCACATCTTCAAGATAAAATTGAAACAAATGACTGAAGAGAGTTTTCCCACCCTCAAAATAAACCAACATTTGAATTTTCATCTGGAAGTAATTAACACTGTAAAAAAGCCCAAGACAATTCCTTTCTATTTAGCAGATTTTAACTCTGAAAATTAAAATTTCTTCGGGCAAAAGTGACACTTTAAAGGCATCTCAAATTCTCCATCTTACCTGTGATGTTTCACAAGGAATTTGTATTACAGTCATTTAAACAACTCGTTCATATGACAGCTTTTTCTAAAAGACTTGCATGAAATATTAACATGAAATCTCATCTCTTTCATGTTTACCATAAACAGATTCAGAGTTTGCTTCAGAAGTCCCATAATGGAGTTGACAAAAGTGTTAGAACTTTTCCAGTTGAAAAGAAAAAAGAGGGTTTTGGAAGGCATATACTGATGACAGAAAGTTAAGAAGACATGAGCCAGGATTGCACATGCAGTTGTACACTGTTGGGAACGAAAGCCCAATCTTTTGAAGTACAAACATGCTTGGTACAGAAAATAAATTAAAAAAATTAAATCCAGAAACACATAGCCTTTAAACTGCTGATCTTTAAATCATTATAGAAACAGGTAATGTCCAAGTCACTAACAAGTTTTGAATTGCAATGTTCCTTATTTACTCCCAGAGAAGTGTCATTGACTCAGCCTTTGAGGGGTTCCAATGCTAAGAGGATCTGCATCTTCAACAACACAGTCTTTAACAGGGGTGTGCGTGTGCCCACAGCCAGGCACACTTAGAAGTTCCTCTTTCACAGAAAGAATGATGTAGCTTGCGCTAATTTTACATCAGTATAGCACAACTTGTTCTCAAACATTAGTTCCAGGCCACTTCTCTCCACTAAGGTAACAAAGGACAGGCTAATGCATAATTCTTACTTACCCCCCTCCATATTAATATTGCGGCACAAGCCCACAGCTTGATAGCAACGAGTTGTCTGCACTAGAGTCAGTAAAGTGCCCAGCAGCCCCAAGAACACAGATACACAATGACAGGCCCCATATTCTGTCCCTAAATGGGGTTAACAAACAATCTGAAAAGCTTCAAATACAAGCCAGAGTTAGAAAAACCAAACCCCCTGCCCTACTCATAGCAGAAAGACTCAACAACATTTACATTTTATCAAAAAACAAGTATCAAATTGTAGCTGTTACAGAGAAAAGCAAATCTACCTTTTTAATTAAGCAACCTTTTGGAAACTCCTACAATGCAAAGTGACATGCTAGCAGAATGAGGAGCTCTCAACAAAACTCACACAACCCCCATTTTCATACCAGCTGAAAGCATATGTATTTGCAGATATACCTGACACTATTTTTCCACACTTCTCATTTACTCAAGTCTCCACCTTGAAATCCACAGCTTATATTTATGGTAGTCTGAAAAGTTGAAGGGAATTAAAGAAAAAAAAAAGTGAAAGAAGAATATTAACCAAAAAAGACACAGCCAAACCATGGGAACAATATGTCCCATTTGGGAGCTCATCATGGTTTCATGAAGCGCTTTTATTTTTAGAAAAGCTGTGTAATACCAGGGCTACCAAGAGTAACCTTAAGCATGGTAAAGGAATTTTGACATCCACAAAAAGATTGTTTTAGGAAAGGCTGCTTCACTCCCTTTATGCAAAATAGAATCTTTAGATAGAATATTTAATCTTGTAATTAAAATACTTTATTATGTTGGATTCTTATTTATTCATTTTAAAGTATTTAAGTGACTTAAAAGCTCAAATCACATTGATATTCAAAGCACTTAGTGATCATGAAAATTTTAGTTTCTAATGAAATCTATGGGATAAAAGGTAAGAAAAGATAAAAAAAAAAACATGGAATGATGTTTGCAAGCTTCTGACATTGAAAAAAAGATACAAGAAAAAAAGCAGAAAAATATCCTTTGAGTTGAATCCTGTGAAAGGATTCAACTCTCTACTTAAAGACTGAGTAGACTGGTGACCAAGAACCACAGAGAGAAATTATTGTTCCCACAGTACAAAAAATGAGCATGGCTTTCAATTCACTGACATGAACGACACACCATGGCAGATAAGTTTTTTTATCTCACTCTCCTTCTCCTGCTCTGAAAGAAATTCCAGGTTGATTTTGCTTGCCTCCACTCTTTATCCAGTGTTTTATAAATATAGGAATACACTAGAATTTTATAATGCGGGGGGGAAGTAATTTCATTTATACAATGATTTAAAAATGCTCCCCCCCCCACGCAGCTCACCAACTGTCCATCGCTAGCTGATGTTACATCAGAACTGAGGGTTAAGACAGCCTGACAATGGAGAAAAATACTCCTGGAGGGGTGTAAAATTCTCTAAATGTATGCTTTTGCAGGTAGTAAAACTGAGTGATCTGGTGTTTAAATGACTGTAGTCCTTAAGCCCTTTGGCCTGGTGGAATGATATATTCTCACCACAGTCTTGTCCAAAAGAAGTTAAATGCACTAATTCAACTTAAAAAGCAGCCACCTTTGCCTTTAAGTACTTTTGGAGAAAGAACAATTAGCTTCTTTTATATAGCTGATAAACACCAGAACTGGAATGCAATTTGTTCACAGGCTCTGACTAGAACCCAAGGAATGACCAGCATGATGTTTGCAAATAACCCAAAACTTCTTAAAAAAAAAAAAAATACAAAAAAAAAAAAAAAGATTCTGCTCTGCAGCATTTAACCATTCTCACAGCTGAAATCTCACTATTGAGTTGCATTTTCTTCCAGCTACTGAAAACCTGCAATACAGAACTCTGGAAAGACCTGCAGTAGACAATTAAAAAATTAAATACATAATTTTTTTTTAGTATTGCAATTCCCTGAATATAATCTATACATACATTTTACTGGCCTACACAGCATAGACACATATGCATTATCTCTTCGCTGAAAAAGGAAATAAAAATGCCAGTTCCTCAACTCTTACAGAAATGTTCCAAGATTCTTCTTGATGAAAATTTATCATGACACAGCACAGCCTGAAAACAACAAAAGCCATACAAATGTCTGAAGACAACTTTCATTTTAACAAGCTCATGAAATAGTTTAAACATTGTGTGTAAAAAAAAGTAATAAGCAGAGTTAGTTTGAATGTGATTTGTACAAGCCCAGTCTTGTACATGTAAGAAAAGGCATATTTACATTTAAAGAGGAATTTTATGTCTTCAGAATCTGCCAGGCTAGTAGGGTCTGTACATTTTCTGTATTCTAGCTGAGAGAGAACACAGTGGTCTTAGGCTGGCTCCTTTCAAAAATGGCCTAAATGCCCATCTGAACATTTAACCATATTTTTCATTAATAGGTCTGACATTCCATTTGGCAGTTTCCATACACTTTTTGGCTTCATTTTAGAAAATATACTTAAGACAACTTAAAAAGGATAATCTATGTTTACAATAAGGTCCTTATTTGTACTGATGAAAATGCAAAGTCATATTTTACCTCTGCATTTAGTTGCCCTGAAGCACTTGGGTACCATGACCATAAATGACAGGCCAATCTCAAGTGCCTTAGAACAGGTATATAATAACAAGCAATAAACAAACAAACACAAGAATCCACACACTCTCCCACAAAAAATAGACAGTAGCTTTGCATTTTCTTTGTTTTAAACCAATGAAATTAAAGTGATTTCTTTAGTAAGACTTACGGTACCAATATATAAATTAGCATCCTCATTAAGAAAATTCTTCACATTTAAACTGAAGTTGAGTAGCTCAATATGAAATTCCTTCTCCTGGTGAGAAGCATTCTTCAGGCCAGGTCATCCATATTAAGGTCAGGGAGAGGCTCTCTCCAGTAGCAAAAAGAGCTGAATTCTGGGCACGGAAATGCAGAACTCTGTTCTTTATTAATCAATGGGAACACGTATTCCACAAGCTCACTTAGTCTGTAATACCTGTATCAAAGGAGAAGAAAGACCATTATTTAACAGTCTAGTTACTGTTCAGCTGTAGCCAAAAGCACCTTTAGAAGTCCAGACCAGAAAGTTCTAGTCAATTAAGGCCCTTCTACCACAAAAGCGATTTTCAACTCTATTTTTCTAATTTTTATTTTGAAAAGTTTCATTCAAGTATCGAAAGCTGTAAGTCCCTGGCAAATAAGGTTCTGCACATGCCACATGTAAAAGGAGATCAGTCATAAATGCAGTTATTTTATAATCCCATTTCTAAACACTTTCTTTAGCTGAAATAACAAAAATGGTCTTACGAAGATTTGTTTCCCTTAGTCTGCTCTTGGATCAGTTCACCCTTTGGATTCACAGTAAATATTCTGCAGTCTGGAACTCCCACTTGCATGTAGGCATATACATCCTGCAAAAGCACCAATACAAGTACATGCTTCAACATTTCCTTACTGAATGTGGTAACAAGCAATTTATTAAAGAAACGAGAAAAGCTGATGCAAAAAGGCTACAGTAAAACTGCCCCTTAAAAAAAGTCCCCAGACAACAGTGAAAAAACTCCACCTCCAAAACATACACACACACGCTATAAAAAAATATTCCCCCTGCCCCGAAACACTTAATTCCTGTGCCCAAGCCTAGGACCACAACCATGCACAAAGTCTGGACCACACAACACCACTCCCTGTGACAATACTCTTCTTACAATACTCCTCTTTCTCTCACTTAATTACAGAAGCACTGAGCTGCAGAGAAAATACAGGAACCATACAACCGGAAAAGGGATTCAAGACTGTAAAGCTCTGAATTAATGCCCTTAGGTCACAAAGCAGTCAAAAATACTTTAAAAGAATTCAGATGGTTGCACATATTCAATAAACTGAGAATACTAATGCACCTTTGCAACCTTTCTCATATAAGCAGTTGTAGCAACTTTTATTTAAGGTATCTGCATGTGGCTTTTCCCAATCAAACTCATAAAAGCAGCAGTGTCCCATTTCCATATTCAAATTTTCATAAACACAAAAAGAAAAGCCTGTTTGTTTTGCTTCTCAAGTACATGCATTTTAACCATTCATTTAGAAAGGGGCACTTACATTTGGCCTGTTTCCAAAAGCAGCATAGAAAGGCTGTTTACTGGGAGCAAACAAATTCTTGATATCATTCAAACATTCGATTTTGAACTTCTCAGGCTTCTTTTCTATCACTTCCCTAAAATAAAATTTCAACAGTCAAATTCTAAATCATGATTTGATAGACGGTATTCTCCTTTCCCCATTTATCTGGTATTTATATTCTCATTGCTTCCTGTTGCTAGAACTGGTAGTTACATAGACAGTGCTAAGTAGCTCTCCAAGAACAATACAAGAAACAACCAAACATTCCCTCTTTTCCAAATCCTACAGTAAAGAAAACCAGGTGAATACTATGCATAGGCTAAGTATAAACAGAAATGGAACTCCCAGCTGTGAATGCAGCTGTGAGCTGCTTTTTTGTAGCTGACTATCTGAATCAGAAGATCTAATCAAGTACACTGAAGTGTACTTGTTAAAACTCCTGCCTCTGACAAAAGTGTGTAAAGCCCATGACATTAATGGAAGTTGCTGTCACTGCTATCCGTGACAAAATAAAACCCAAATAAATAAAAAAGCCCAACAAAATGTAAACAAACAAAATCCCCTCCACAAACAAACAACTCCAAACACCTGTCCATTATTAGCTCCTCCCATCAGGAACAGGGAGACTATGGCTGGTCCAAAAGATCAGCTGAATTGAACCATACCTAAACCCCATACATTTTTTAAGCAGCTGTATATGGAGTAATCCCAACATCAAAGATCATTTCACATGATAGTCTATATTCCCCAGATTTTTTTTTCTTTTCTCTCTACCTTATGTAGTGGCAGTGCACTGCAAACCTTGAAGATATGCTTGAAAAAGACAAAAATGTACTGATATAAACAGAATCTAAGAGTCATCAGTCATAGACTAGATGATTAAAGAGAAGGGAATGAGTTCCTCTTGGACTGATATGTTGTGTTTTGTAGCCACTTCTAACATGGCCACAAGAACTGAAGTATACAAGTGAAATTAAGACAAAACAAAGTTTTTAAATGACCACTAGAGGGACATCAAGGCTCAGTAGCAAATATAGTCCAGAGTGGAACGTTTCATCACAGCTGCAGTGCCAAATACTTTTAATCTTCTCTTGCTCTGAAATGGGGAGGGAACTGATACAAGAAATCCCACATGCTTACCTATGAAAGGCAGAAAACAAACTGCTGGGGGACAACATGAGAGGGCCCCTAGGGAGAATTGTTCCTTTGTCGTTCACCCAGTGCAGGTATCCTCTGGTGATATCTGCCATCCCAATGGCACGGGCAGAACAGTACAGGAACTTGTAGCCATTTCTAGAAAATAAATTACCAACTTAGTTAATATTTCTGCTGAAGTTTCTTTGCAAAGGTAAGTACACAATTATAGCAATGTCCAGAGGTACCAGTTTAGGTACTGAATTGCTGCAGAGCTCCGCACACACAAAAGGAAAAGACTTTTCTATTGTTAAAAAGAATCTGCAAGGCATGTAGTAGTCTAACACGACTTAATCAAAACTGAGAAACAGGAAGTGCAAACAGAATAGGGATGATAAAAGTCAGAGGACACAATTAGATGGACTAGACAGTGTTTAAATAAGTGCCACATTGGTTTTATTCAGCTTCTTTCAGCCCAGCTGTAGGACGACAGCAATTATTTAAATTATCTGCATCACGAAATAATGGGTGCCAGATCTCCTGTCTTTTTCAGGTTGTTGGCAGATGAATGATGGATAACAAGCATTCATTAAATCCCTAAATTCTTCCTGCAGACTTTGTATGTTAATCTGTTACACAGATCTGTATACAGTTATTGCATGCACAAAAGGCTTGAGTGTTTATGTGCATTTTCAAAGACTTGATTCAATTTGGCAAATAATTCCAAAACTGCTCTTCTGTTATGCACTGAATAAACAAAAAAACCCACCCCAAGCCACCCAAACAAAACTCATGTTATCTTCCATGAAGCACAAGGGGCCAACAGTAGATTCTAAGACCCCAAATATTTTTGTAGAAAGGAAGACTAGTAAAAAACAAAGACAAAAAGTTGATATTTTAATATAATTCTGAATATTCTAACAGTTGATAGTCCTCAGTTAGCAAGTATTATTTCTGGCATCACTGTATTTTTGAAAAAAGTTGTTCCACAACATAAAATCTAAACTATGGAGCATTCACTTGGCTTTGGAAGCAAACTCATTAAACCAGAAGAATGCATTGGAAGGACACTACCTAGTTTTAAATTTATGCTCTATGTTATTTCTGATAGGCTTAGCGACCAACCTGAGTTGGTGGAAAACACACATGCATGTTTGAGAAATTATTTCTATTATGGTTCTCTTTTGTATTCATGAAAATATTACACAGCATTTTTAGAAGCTAAAATGCAGAATCCCTCCTGAGAAGGGAGCTAGTAAAAGTGGTGGCTTGCATTCCTGTAAAAGTATACATCTGTGGAAAGAACTTAGTTTCATTTGTGTATGACACAAGCTGCTCACTTCCCAGCATTTTGACCAGTACATTTTAATAAACTGAGTAATTTTTAAAAACTATCCAATTACCTATACATTAATTCCCATATTCCAGAAAATCCTAATTGTTTCATAGATTGCATACTCACTCATTTATGGAATGATAGAGTTTTGCAATGCCCTGATGAGTCCAGTCCTTGCCAAACTGAGGGAGGATATGTCCCAAAGCATCAGACCTAAAAGGAGAATCAAAGGTACCAGATGCGTGGTATGAGTTTTGTTAAAGAAAACCATTAATGAACATACAATTTAGAAAGAATATTTACAGAAATATTTCTGCAGAAGGTCCTAACTATTTAGAAAGAGAATTAATAAATAGTCCAGACAGAGTAATTAGTGGGGCCATACAATACAAGTCTGTTTCTAAATTAACCCCTGGCTGCTAAATCTGAAGAAGTCTAATAGAAGGAACAATCACATGGTAAATGTTATCATCTTGGTGTTATTCGTTTAAAATACATTTTCTAGTTTTCTTTAAAGGCGAGTACAAATTAAAACCAAAGCAATATTATAAATGAACATACTTTAATAGTTGTCTTAAATAAAGTTTCTTTACCTTGTTTTGAAAAGCAGGATAGGATCAACAGAGCAAGATCTAAAAAAAAACCAAAAAAAAACAAAGAAAGAAAACCCCCTAAGATACTTACTTGGTTATTGTTCCATCAATGTCTGATATTATGATTTTATCATTCCAGTTCCAGAGGTATATTGTTCCTGCACAACGACAAGTCCCTTGATACTGTGTTGTAATGCTAAATACAACATCATTAGGGCCATCTCTGAGCTTCAACTTTGCCTGTAGAGTAAAAATAACTGAAAATGTAAGTTGCCCTCCCTCTAAAATTTTTATGATTTTAGAATCATAAAGGAGCTGCACAAAATGGCTCATATATTCTTCCTTGTCTATTTTGATTAACTCATCAAAAAGTGAACCATGGTTTAAGACAAGCAGTTTTGCTGTCCAAGTCTGTTGCAGCCTGGGTACATGTGTATGTCCACAGTTCTTGTACTGCCTACAGCAGCAGGTATTTCACCCTCTGCCACTTTAATTCTGGCTACTACAGACTTGCAGCACTATCAAACTGAACTTCTGGTTTACCATAGGATACAAACAGTATCTTCTACTTAGTGGATGCTTTCCTCAAAATTCTCTCTGATGAAAATCATACATTTAGACCGTAGCAGAACTAACTTTTAAGTTAAGTTAGACCACAGTGAATAAACTGCACACCAATTTAAATGTATGCTATTACACAGATGTGCAGATCCCAGGATATCCAAACTGCAGAGGCAAACAATGCCACTTTTCTGGCAACATCTTTATATAAAGTTTGATTGTAGAACTTCGTAAGAAATTACTATTTTTTAATCCAAACAGATTCTTAAAAAACAGCAGAAAAAATTTAACAGAAATGCCCTGCAGCTGCCTACCCTTGCACAGGAATACATGTTCAATTTCTTTTTAAAGAAATTTTTTGAAGGATTATTAATCATCCTACGCACAAGACAGGCATGTCACTTACTATCTGGTCTGAAGACAATCTAAGTGACTTCTTATAAGATGTAACGTTCCCATGGGGTGGATGCTCTGCTGGGGCAGAATCCATTTTCAGGGATTCCTTCAACTCCTGGGATGCTTCATCACTAGAAGAATCATCCTCTGGAGGCCTAACGTGACATCAACAAGAATAAATGTAAGCTACATAAAATTCTTCTTTAATGCAGTAGATGCTTATGCCAGAGTAATTTCTGCTTATGCTGAGGATTTGCTGCTACCTGATAGCACAAATTAAGGAAGTCCATGGTCTAGTGAATGCTCAGATATATCCAGTACTGCCAGCAAGCAAGCAAGACTTAGAATGCCAGTACTGGTGGAGCTCTAAACATGACTATTCCCAGCTGGCTCCACACACAATTGGTTTTGTAAAGACAGTGTTAGGTGGTCACTAATACTGTGTTGATGAATTAGGTAAACTGCAGATGAAAAGGGACACTGAATGGGTAGCAGTGCTTTGCTTTTAAAAGAAGCTGCCTATGGCATTTAAACTGTGGGTGTTAGTGGAGTAGCTCACCTTTTAAGGTTATTCACAGACTTATTTTCCTGCTCATTAGAGATTTCAAGATTAAAAGCAGCATTTAGTTTCTCTGAAGTATTAAATCACAATATATTTAGTTCTTTAAATCTTTAAGATACAAACATTTACAAGTACCTTTGCAAAATCATGCAAGAATACGTAATAAATACCCTAGAATGGGAGAGTTTTGTGCTAAGCACTGATAGCTGTCTACCAAAACTTGGGCAACATGTCCACTGTGATTAATACTATTTTATTGTTTCAATTATTTAATGTTACAAAAAATTCCACATGGTTTAAATTATTAATACAATATTAGGCCCTCACAAATGAAAAAATGTTACAAAGTGCATCAGAAACAGTATCACTGTATTTACAGAGCAGTGGCCTATTGGTAAAGGTTACTATGTATGTATTTGTTCTGTCAGTTCTAAGAAATAAACACAATAGCATTTAGGAAATAATTGTAGTCTATTTGTAGTTCCTATAATGTTTGCTGCCACATTATTTTGCTGGACTGTTTGCTATACACATCTGGTTCCTCTTCAGTAGCTTACAGGAAAATGTTTCTACTCACAGTACATTACTACTGAATTTTTCATTCAAAAAAAGGGGAAAAAAAGGGAAAAAAAAGGCACTATTCAGTCCAGTAAGTCTATTCAGTCCAGACATAAGTCTTCAGACAGGAACACACCTACTATTAACTTGCTCTTTTATAGTTGCTGGCAGTTCATTTGCTCTTTGCATCTCGGTTTTCCCCTCTTTTGCCTCTGGTATCTAAAGCAACAAGATAATAAATAACATATTGACATTTTAAATATTTTAAACAAATCCAAGTTAAAAACAGCTACCAAAATAGTACATAAACTATATTAAGTCTCAGAATCACTATTCTACATAATAATTTCTAAAATTTATTTTTAAAAAGGATGCTTATGAAGAAATTCTCTATTAAAGCTTTTTCTTATTTCAGGAAACAAAACTCTGTGTGCCAGAAATTGAGAACTGCTAGTTTAACATGATGAATTTAGCATTAAAAGGAGCTGTCAACCTTTAAGCTTATAGATCACTTTTTTGTGGGGAAGTAAGTTTAGGGCTCATATTCAAGGTTTAGAAAGCTTAATTTAGCCTAAAATGGGGTGTCTCAGCTTAACTATTATGCAGTGCAGCACCTACTTACACGTGTGTACATTCCTAAAACATACTGCAGTGACTGAAGAGCAGCTTTGATAACTGCTTATGGCTTAGAAGAAAAAATTTTAAGAATTATGTGCAACAGGCATATACAATAAATTTTGTTGACACAACTCATAGCACTAGGCAATGATGCAGTATTTGAGGCTAAATAAACAGATACAGTTACAGCTACTGCAACATCAGCTGGCCATCAGTGACAATGAGCTATATGAGCAGTGTTTTGAGGTACTTCTGACAAATAACTATTTTTTTTCTTTTAACACCTGACAGAAAAAAAATTGTAATAGATCTCAGCCACCTGCTTAGTCATGCCTTCTTTCTTGCGCCAGAACCACCACCTTCCAGACTTCTTTGGCATCTTTTCTTTGACCCAAGACTCCACAGTAGCCTGAAAAATTAGATATGTTTTTAATTAGTATAGATAAACAGAGATAATCAGGTGTTACTACATACAAAATTTGCAAAGAAAGTATGCATGTATCTGTTTACCTTTGGTAAACTCTTCTGAAACACCTGCAAACTCAGAATCATTGGAGCAGCCAAAGCCCAGTTATAATACCTGTTTTAAAACATGTTATTGGTAAGATATTTTGTAATAGATCAGTAAATATCAGCATGAAAAACTTGCCTATGTGTTGATAAAAACATGTATTTGCTGCCAACCAACAACACTAACATTTTCTGCAAGCAGAGTAATTTTAATATATGCAATTCAACATCAGTGGCAGAGAAAAAAAATCTCATTTAAGCTAAAGCTGAATTTAATGCAAATCTTTGGTTCAAACAGATTCACACAAAAACTGCAATGGAAGCTGAGAAACATGCTCACTTCAGAGACCAGACCTGAAATGGGATTTTCTATGACCTAATTAAAAGACACAGAGAATTTACCTGTTATAAATCCGTATTACCAAATTAGGATTGTCTATGAGTCCAGGGTTTTCAGCAAATTCATGATAAGTAATAATATGTTCCATGAATTTTTCTGCAATAGAGAGAGATTTTAATTAAAAAGTAATAACAAAATCCCAAGATGTCTGATTAGTTTACATCTAGGAAAACCCTGTCTCTGCTGATCTTGCAGCATCACTAAAGATGTGCTAATTGAGGCCTCCCTGTCAAGGGTCCTATGACTGCCTCCTCCCTACAGAAAAAGCCTTGGACCACTTTAACAGTAACATTAAAAGGACATTAAGAAATCAAAAGGGGAAGTATAAGGAGGAACTAATTCAGTTCAAAGGATGGAAAAAGAAAGTCATGCTTGTCCAGGCAAGTTTTCTTCAAAAATATGATGGAAGGTAAGGGGCCCACATACTACACTAGAAGAAGAGGGGGAAGGGTGATGCCAGCTTTTCATATTTGAAAAACTACTACTATCACTAACTAGCATTTTCACAACTAGTTTCTATATATGTTTGCAGAAATGCATGATTCAGTGTAAGACCCCTGCAATCAAGACATCCTTTTTTCCAATCAAATCCAGCATGAGTATCATGTTACCACAAGAATAGTCTTGAGTCTTTATTAATAAGCATCTAAATGTCATTTAATGTATTAGAGACTGGATGACCATTTAAAGCAATGTTAAACACTGCAGGATATGTCCATGAAGATTTTATGCTCCTAAGAGCTCCCTCAAAAATACATACAATTTCCATAGTAAATAGACTAAAGCATTAAGTGAGAAAAATCACCTAGTAAAAATCTACAGGTTAACAATCATTTAGGACAGAAGTAGAGCAGAAAATATGGTCCAACACAAAGGGGTTTTTTTGTCACTTCAAAAAAACAGAAAACCAAGAAAAATTGTCAAGCAATTAGAAACAAGATGAATTGTTAAGATTTACATAGGGTTAAGCAAGGACTGACAACCAGATATCAGTGTAGTTGGTCAGATAAATAATACAGAGTACAAAAAATGAGACAGAAAGCTTCTCAAGACATCAAGTCTCCTTGATTAATATGAGGTTCAATTCTGCTAGCTCTGCTTGGCAAATGCTTGAGAATTTTAGAAAAATGAAAGGCTTTCTATCCTCTTTTCTCAATGTGAGCATAAGCCAAAGTTTATTAAGGAGGAAATCAGAGCATTCAAGCCACTTCATTTGTTTAGCTGCTTGAGCTATATTCCTCTTGATGTTTTAGTCTTTCACTTACCTTTAGAAATCTCTCCATTTTCATTGAGACCTCCACAAAGTGAAAGTGTAACATCAGGCAAGTCCATAGCAGAATCAGACATGCACTCTGTACCACTATCAGCAGCAGCACTGCCCACTGACTGGGGTGACTGGGAACCAGAAAGGGTATCTGACTCCGTCCACTGCCTGAAGCCAGGATCAGAATCACTAAAGGAAAGTGAAAAGTATTTTACTTGCAAAAAATGTACAGATCTTAGGTAACAGAACACACTATATAATTACTCCTCCCAAAGAATCTTGCTTTTGAATTTTTACATAATTTCACAATATTAATTTAAAACCAACCTAACAAAAAACCAAGTCACACACACCCACACCAACCCTTCAGAAATATTGGCAGACTGTTTCCAGTTCTCCTAACATCCCCCTCAATTCAGCAATAATTGCATTTCTTGCGGAAACTGGATTTAAATGAAGAAAACATCCTCTACATTCTACTTCTGCAGAATAATACTGTGCTCCTCAATCTTTACCAGAAAGTTGTAAAGTAAGAAGGGAAAAGGGCACTGCTTTTAGTCTTTTTAGAACACTGTCTCTTGCAGAATGTACAACAGAAAAGAAAAATGATGTTTAAAAAACTTAATTTAAACATCATTTAAATCACATTGTCATTTAAGGCTGGAGTCACTAGTTCGATCCACTGAAAAGTTTACAATATGGCTGAACAAGAGTACTGGTACAAAAGCAGTTTAAACATACTCCCCTCTGTGTCTGCAGAACATACAGGTTCCATAAAGAGGAAAATTCTCAGTAGTCACCTCCCATGTGACCTTTCAATGTGTTTGTTGTCAAATTAGAATTTTCACAATGAGGGAAGTACTGAGTACTTCACAAAAGCCTAACAACCTGAAGTCCAATTCTTCTTATCAGAACTGGCACATAAATAATACAAGTAATGACTCAGGTCATGCAACTGCAGAATTACCCATATTTAGAGCATTTTACTTCAAAATTACCTTTTGGGAAAGTACAGTGCTGCAACTTCAGGTTCCAAAGCCTTTAGGTCATCTAAGTAAATATCATCAGGGCCTTGATGATGACTTCGCTTGTGCACCCCTGTTAATTTTAACAATTAAGATTACTACAATGAAGTTGCCCAGACATGTTAAATATAAACATAACCATGGAAGATTCAAAATTATTTGTATGATTTTCAAGTTCCAGAGTTTTCATTATAGTTTCAGTCAGATAAAACTTTAAATAGGAAAAACTGAAGAGGCACATTTACACTTTTCCACTATGACCTCAAGTTTGGTAGATCACACTGAGGGCAAGAATCAAGAGCTTTATTCCACACCTTTCTTTTTTGAAGGAGAGTCAGTTTTTGCTGTTGGTTTTGTTTCTGGTAAAGGATCCATCAATATTCTGGACTGATGATCACCATCCAATGGCAATGGAACTTGCGGTTCTACGACTGCAGAAGCAAGAGAGTCTTTAACATCCATCTGCTTAAGGAGAGGATGAGTTCTTGGCTCAGGTTTCAGTACTGTACAGACAGAATCTTTCACATCATCATCGTCTTCAACTTCATCAGAGCTGAGGATAACCCTAAAATGAGTCTTCTCTGATGGAGTAATGGTAGCTGTTCTGCAGTGTTCCAGTTTTTCTTTCTTACTTATCTGAAAAACAAAAGTCTAGTCAATTCTTTCACTCCACCTGTTTGTTTTATTCCATTTTAAACATTAAATTTGTACTCATGGTACAAGTTCTCATCACACAAGGAAACCAGAAAATAACTTAAACAAGTATTGTAGTGACATAAAACATGTCTCACCATATTAGCAAAGTTCCCTGCAAAAGAATTTCCACAGGAGCCTATTTACAAGTTCAGTAAAGAAACTGGCATAGAGAAAGCACTGACTTGACCAAACCACAGCAAGGAAAAAGTGTAAGCATGGATTTACCAGGCCCTCTACTGGATATCAAATTTACTCTCATCAAGGCTACAGTTCCTCTAGAATGAAACAGAACTTGCTCTACAATAAAGAAAATTAACTTCTTAATTGTTTCCTTCAGGTTCTAACTAAAAATTCAAAAATTTAAGACTTTCACTGCTAGGTTTTCTGGGATTACTTTGTTGAGCAACTTCTGAACTCAACAAAGCTGACTCTCTCTGCCTGCCACAAGGGGCTGCTACTTCTCCATTTCAGCTGTATCTGAACAATGACAGCAAATTTCCAATCCTCTCCTAGGACAGTTTTAAATAAGCCAAAAGTCAGTTACAGAGTTAGAGACAATAAAGACATTTACCTTGGTTGACTCTGGAAATCCTCCCCATGTCCATTCCATGTGAGATTCAGATCTGAGCAAGCTCTCAGCAGGCTTAACTTCTAGTTCTGAATCACTTTTAGGGCAGACTTGCTCAGAGAAAGGGCTACCAAATCAATTAAAAAAAAAAAAGGAAAAAAAAGGAAAAAGAAAGCCAGTGTTTAAAATGCATTAATGCATTTGTTGTCCAGCTACTGTTGGTAGAGTTTTCAACAGCTTAACAGAGCTTCAATTATTTGGCAACATGGCAAGAAGCCCAGCAGGGTTTTCAAACGGTGAGAAATTAGGTTAAAACCAAAATCACATTAAAGACATTAAAGGACTTACATAGTGATCCCACTAAACAGATTCCTCCACTGCATCTGCAATGCAGGAATAGCTCTCTCCTCAGCCCATGTTCCAGTTTTCAAACAAAACAAGAACAAATCTAAAGGGTTTATCGAAAAGTAAGACAGAAAATAGTTTTGAGTTCCTTACCTCTGTAAAAATATAGCATTTCAGCTTGCTATGCAGAGACTTGAGTAATAAAAGTCTTGCAAACATAACTCACAAGTGCACAAAACAACATCAATTCCCAATGCAGGGAAAAAACTGTTCAGAAGATAACTTAGGAGGGGGAAAAGAGATTACTTGGTAACTTCAGATGTGTTGGACTACAAGATGTTTAAAACCATCCTATTTTTCCTACATTGGTTATTATCCATAAATCAGAAACAGACTTCTAAAATTTACTTCAGTTGAGATTACTTTCAAGACAGAAGAACACCCCACAAAAATGCTAGAAAGGAGTGATTTCAAAATCATTCTGCACATAGGATCTTAGAGATTAAACGAAACTCAATGTTTTGTCTACCCTTCCTTGAACAGGGCAATTATATTGCATATTATAGAAATGCTGCTCTTTTTGCACTTTGACATTCATAACATATTATGGTTTGGTTTATACAAACAAACCTCAGTATTCGAAATTAAACTGTAGGGACCAGAACTGGACACAGACCTCCATGTGTGGCCTGACCAGCACTAAGATGAGAGGGATAATCATATCTCTGTCTCTGCCACTAATGCCCTGTGGATGCAGCCCAGGATCCAGTTTACCTTTGCTGCTGCAGTTGTGCTTTGCTGCCTCAGGCTCAGCTTGTTGTCCCCCAGGTCAGCAGGGCTGCTCCCAGCCACACAGATCCCAGCTTGTACTGAGCTTTTTGGTTGTGTCCATCCCAGTACACAACTGCACCCTTGTCTTTGCACTTGTAATTTGTGACAATCTCTTTGAGGCTCCCTCTCCCATGAAAGGTTGGGCCAGAGGTCACTTCCAATTTGGGTTCCAATGATTTAATACTGAAAAATCTAAAGTAACTCCCTACAGGTATTTAATTTATGGATTTCTTTTTTCCATACAAAATTCCTGCAAGGATTAGTTACGTAATTCAGCACCATATATCAAACTTTCTGAAAGTTTGAGGAACTCAGGTTTTGTAGTATCATACAGAACACTAAACTGTGATCACAATTCAGACTGCAAAAATAGACATTACACAGATCACAATCCAGACATTAAGAATCCCTCATATTGCTCTAAGAGGACACCTCAAAAATCTAAGATATCAGGACATTTAAATGTCTCTACAATGATGAGTTGTCATCTCAGTTGACTTCCAGCCTTCATCACTCATGGACACAAAAAGAAAACTGGCATTTTCCCCTCAGTTTTCCATTAGCAGTGTCATAGAGGAATGACACTTTCTGTACTGTTCAGAGGGCTTGTTTAAAGTGACACACTGATGAAAATACATGTATACCTTTGTCTTCAGGAAGAATATGAACTAACTTTCCCTACATGTCAAATAATTTATTCCACCTACACCACAAGTTAGCTGGAAGCTATGCACAATATGAACCTGTTTCTAAGTCTTTTTCTGAATATTCAGCAGTTCCTGCAAAAGATTGAATATTTCAAGGCTTTGGGACCCTAAAACTATTCTACTTCCCTCAAAGCAGGTTTCTCACTGTCATTCTCAGGCAGAAGTGTTTAGCTGAAAGGCCCATGCTTGTAAAAGTGATGTAGTTGTGCCACCATTGCCTGTTAAAACAGGAAGAATACTGATGCTATGCAGGTATCAAATAGTTAATGGTTATGCTTTCCATCTTATTATATTGAGTAGGGCAAACAAATGTCCTCATGGGAAGGAGTTGTGCTATTTTCTTCCTTGAGCTCCCTGCAGGGGTTCTGAAGAGCAAGACAACCAATTAAACTAAGTTAGTTAGCATTTTCAGATCTCCAAAAAGGAGGTTATTAAAAGCTCCCATTTCCCTTCCTCTGTACGATAGCTACATGATAAAATCTTTCTTTAATAGCTTAGGAGAAGTAATTTAAAGAAAAATTCCTCTTCTCCTAGATGGCTTGTGTCAGAGAATCCCTGACCCAACATCTTCCCCAAAGACAAAAAGGAAAATTTCCAATTTTTCTGTTCAACTGCAATCTGGACAGGGTAGCTTTTTGTTAAAAACAACCCCAGAACTGTGAAAAACCTAGATGCCTCACACGAGGCACAAAGAAGTTATTAGATCAGACTGGCCCCATAATATATAAATGAGAAGAGATACATGAATTATCTCTCCCAAATGTGACCTGCTAGTCTATGTTAACTCAGAGTTTTATAAAGTGAAAATGAGTATCAGCCTCCATGCTACAGTCATCTGGGTCACATAATCCATACAGCAACGTGTCAGTCCTAAGGGTCAAACACTGTGACTGCTTTTCAGTCACAAACCACAAACCTTTGGGGAACATTTGAAGACTGCATCTCATTAAGTGTAATTGAGGATGTGGTTGTCAACCCAAAACATAAAAAGGAATGATAATGGGATTTCCTGTCCAACTGCTTCTGTTCATTAACAAGCTACGCCCTGGGGGACTTAGCAGGCACCAAGCATGGCGTGGTACATTCTGACTCCACTCCACTGAGGCCAAACACCTGAAGCAGAGAGATCACACACACTTCAAAAAATATTGGCTGAAGAGTTCAGTATGGGTTGAACTCTTCCATTCTTTACCACGTATTGATGCAGAAGGACAGGTGCCTGTGCACTGAGCAAGTAACAAGCAAAAATGTTCATCATGGAAGGCTGACCAGTAATCCTCACTGATCTTGTGAATGTACCTGCTATGAGGCAGGTTCTTCCATCAAACTGAAAAGCAGTACAACTAGACTGCCAAAGAGTTCAGATGAATCAAGATACTACTTAGCATGCTATCTGTGTGAGACATTTATGCCCTCTCCTGTATGTCCAAGGTTCAGGAAAAATACAAAATTTACCTCAAATACTACGCACTATACATATGCACTAAATGTTTTCTTATGCATATAGAAACTGAGGTTAGAGTGATGAAATCCAAAGTCTGAGCCTTGAAAAATTACCAGCTGAATGGAAGAGGAAGAGCATGAACTTCAGAAACTGAAGAATGTGCATACAGAACTACCCTGGTCACTGAAAACTGACTGGCAAACTCTATTATGCTATTTTTAAGAATCCACAGTCAACTGATGATGATTTAAGACAAAGAAAGATACCAGAACTCCAGCAAATGCCCCGTTCTGAAGTGGAGTATGATTCAACATTAGGATCTGGCTTTACCTTGAGCCATTTGGATTTCTTCACACAGTAATATGTACCTTAACATACTCATCACTTTTGTGCTCTGGCAGATCAAGCATTGCGTATGCTAGAGTGAATCATAGGGAACATACCAGCTTTCCATACCCTTCTCAGCTTGAGGGAATTTTATTAACTGTATTTCCTCTCTTTAACAGTGAAATTTTGTAAATTTCCCAAAGTTTCAGCTTAGTATTAAGTGTTGCATTTGATATCACAGAAGTTGGGCAGGTCTGACAGTTTTTACGGATCAGGGGGAAAACGAATAAAAAGGCACAGTAATCTTTATTTATAATTACTCATCATTACACAAATGATGACATTACAAAGTGACTTACTTCTCCAGAGGGGACCAGTCTCCATCAGATAAGGGGTAATGGTCTTTCGAATGATAAATCAAAGATTCTTTTTGTTCTTCACCCTTTGGTGATGAATTTGAGGATCCTCTGTGGAGATATATAAGACATTAAGTCAGCTATGAAAAACCTGTGTTACTAATTCAGTAAAATAAACTACACAGATGTTATTAAAAAAAAATCTAAGAGCAGAAGTAGGGAGTGTATAGCTTAAAGGATTTGTTGTTTGCAAGACACCTTTATGCAACTTAAAATGTATTTAAAAACCACTGCTAATTCTTGAATATATTGCAAATTTAAAAATCTACTACTCCTGGAAGTTAATACTGAAGAAATCACAATAACATACATGATACTTCACTACATGAGTAATAGTGATTTTGCTCTACACAGACAGAAAATATTGACAAAACACAAAGATGAACATAAATTTTTACACTGTAAACTTTACTATGTGAATTTTACAATCACTGGAAAAGTTGAAGTAGAAAGGTTAGTTTTGACAATGTACATTTCACAAATTAAAACAGTAAGAAACCAGGAGTAGGTACTAGCATCACAACTTACCCAAGAGCTTACAGATTAACATCAACTATAACAAGAAGATAAAATAATGCACTTTTCTGAACAGTGAGGTTTGTTTTGCACTGGGATGTAGATCAGTATCTACATCAAAGACCCAAACCCAACCAACAGTAAGTTCAGTATGCCACTGAACAGGCATACACCCTATTTTACACAGAAGTCCCCTTGAAATATTACCATCATAAAGTACTTCAGATATTTTTACAGCTTTCTGAATTTAACTGAACAAATACCTATTCTCAGGATACAACTAACTTGTCTGAGGTTAGATCAAGGGCATCATGGCTATACAGTAGATAAGAATACAAAGAAGACATGACTAGAAATGCAACAAAAATTATTTAAGCCATTATTAGAAAGCAAAAACTACTTTTATTCCAGTGCACAGTTGCACTGGATTTGTTTTGGAATGCTAATGATCATTTCTTTTATGGATGGAGGAAAGAAAACATTCTGCTATTATCAGATGTGTAAATATTTAGAAGTTGCATTAGACTCAATTAGACACTAAGCAGTTACAATAATCTACCTCATTTGCACAAGTATTTCATTTGGAAGACAGTCTAAGTAAATGCTGAACTCTAAAAGTGTCTTTTTAGCTCCACTTCTTATTCTACAGTAGTATTCTTATGAAACCTGAGTGATGATGCTGCCTGACTTAAGATGAGAACTGCAGAGACTGTACATCCTTTGTATTTATAAACTAAGCCAAGTGTGAAAGAAATATGTTTCATACTATCACTGTCAGCAGTGCTAAGTATCTCCGAAGAAGGAAAAAAAAGTACGATTGAACAACCAAGTAAAAACAAAAAAAAAATTAAAGAGGTCCTCAATATCTTTACTTCAGTGGGGAGGGAGGCAGGATGACACATGGGTGGTACTGAACAAATTTTTATTCACTGAAAATTAGCAAAAAGAAGGGTTCATGCAGAGGATGGAAAAATTCAATTTTAACTGATAAGTGGATAAACACAAAAGTTAAAAATCCAAATGCAGTCAAAGATTATTGAAAATACAGGGGGAAAATCAGTATGCATCACCTTGTAACTTCAAGCTGCACTATCAACTCTAAGCTATTTATTTTGCAACATTTATGAATAGTACTACCACATCTTTGCATTTTTGTCCACTTTACATATAGTCTAAATAAATATATACTATTTCAGAGACAGCTTACCACTTTAACCCTTTAACACCCTTAGCACTGGAGAAATAATGTCCTCTGTTTCTGAGTTGTATATACTGTAATCTCAGTTTTCCTAATATTATTGTATGTAAGTCTAGCACTACTAACGTATCTAAATAATAGTTGGAAAAGACAAAGAACATACATTGAGAAAAAGCTGATAAACACGTGGTAATAGATTTTCCCAAGAAACAGGAAATACCTTGTTTTTTGCTTTATAAAAAAACCAAAGAGATAAGACATTATATACTGGCACCTGTGACTGAATTTTTGACCTTCCTGTTAAAACATCAGCCTCCCTTTTCCTTTCCTAGTTTCCCTTTGAAACCTGAAGCCATTCCTAAGAACAGTTAAGTTTCTAATTGCTTATCTTTCTTTTTCCTTTTCAGAGCCACATATTTATAACTAAAAAAAAAAAAAACACCTAAGAAACAACCAACCAAAACAACACAATCTCAAACAAAACTTATGTCCCCACAGGGCTTGAAAAGAAAAGTTACAAACATTTTTTCACAACCTTAGCTGGGAAGAAAACAAATGCATGCTTTTTGCAAGGCATTTTATTTCCTGCCCTGGTAGCCCACTGAAATGAGTGTATATGAACTTGACCAACCAACACAGAGCCACAAACCTAATGTATCTGGGCTTTCACCGTTACAATGTTTTTTTTTTTGTTTGTTTCAGTTCTGCATTTACTTGCTGTTCAGAAGAAAACGCCATTCTTTTACAAAAATCACCTTCTTTCTTCTTTATAGCACCCTGTCTGGTAATGTATTTCTACTTCTGTTTCTGCTTATACACATTAAAAAAAAAGTTTAGAAATTAAAAGCCTTGCCAAACTTTCATTCTAAAGAATACAAAAAATAAAACCAGAGTAAACTTGATAAAAACACCATGGTCTGTTCAGGTACGAATAAACATTCCACATTCTGATCAAATACACCATTTTTTATTTACCTCTAGACAAAGTAAGATAAATGCTAGAATAGCAATCTGAATCCTAAACACTAGATGAAAGTAGCCATTATTACAGCCATTACATGACATTCCTAAATACTTCATACATTTGTAATGACACATTAAATAAAGAATAAACAATTATTGGGTTATATCTGCTCTCCTCCAGTACTTGACAGTTATTTTTATTTTTGGTTTTACTGTGACAAGTTTATCGTTGTCTTAATAACTGCATGCTAAGGACTACGGAAAGGTCCTCCTTTTCTTAAACTGAAAAAAAAAAATTCAAACCAAACAAAATGCCAAGACTTAAAACAAAGAGGTGAATATTTAAATGACAATTTGGTGACATAAATATGACACTAACTAATAAAATAAGGCAAATTAACTAAGACACTTTATAGAACACTTTAAAATCCAGATTTTGTTTGTTGTGTTTTATTGGTCATAAGTATGATAACAGATTCTTGTTTTTCTGTTGCACTAACCTTTTTGTCTGGTATTTAGTAAATTTGAGACTCCTTTGAAGATCCATGCTGAAGGATTTTTTTCAGTTATATGTTATTCTCTTACACCAAAACATTCTTGTAATTCCCAGATCTGATCTTGAATTTTATTCAGCCAGTATTACATTTAACAACTATGCTGTCCAGTGAAACACCTAGCTTTCTTTGAAAACCAAGTCCTGATGAGCAAGCTTTTCCTGGATTTGAAACATGTATATGTTTGATAGCTTTCATCTATAACCTTCATCTTTCCTGTTACCCTATAGAGCTCTTCAGCTTATTAGTATGTGCTATCACCTTAGCACAAGCTCTCTTTTACTAAGAGTTTATCCACCTCAAAATACAGGATTGATTTTTTTCTCTTTCCCCCCCCTTCTCTACACACACGTAAGAATTCTCTTTACTAACATGAAGGGATATTCATTTATATACTTTTCACTTGCCACAGTAAACTTCAGGTTACAGAGAAGCCAAATTCAGATATGGTGTGATACACACATTTCACACTGCAGTCTATCTCGAGGCTACCAGACATACCAGAAGATCACTCTGCCTCATCAGAGAAATCACACTGAAACTTTCTCAGTCACAACAGATTATTGCAACACTTCTTCACCAGAAT
This sequence comes from Chloebia gouldiae, assembly GCA_003676055.1. Classification (NCBI taxonomy): domain Eukaryota; kingdom Metazoa; phylum Chordata; class Aves; order Passeriformes; family Passeridae; genus Chloebia; species Chloebia gouldiae. The sequence continues at coordinate 21,662,557 of QUSF01000001.1, read as the reverse complement.
GGCCTTAACTGCATTTCATGCTTGTTAAAAAATGGCCCTATTTTAAGGAGACTTCGTGAAGATTTAGAAGATAGCTGTTTGGAGTTTTGTTTGTTTGAGGAAAGGCCTAGGCAGAACCTATCAAAACTTGTGCAGTATTTGCATGGAGGAAATGAACAAGTCACCTTTTAAATGTTCAGTGATAACAGTGAAAACAGCAACTATCTAAGAGATTACCTTAGGGGCTGTACAGTTTTCTCATCATCTGAGCTTATTTCCATTTCGAAAATGTCTTCAGTCCCAGCAGAAGAGATCTGATCTTCTTTCCTGCTATCTTGTTTGTATTTCTTTCTTCTTCTTTTTTTCTTTTTCACAGAACCTGGGGTGAATACAGTCTCTGTTTCTCCAGAATGTGGAATTTCTGAGTTTGCACATGTCCTCTCATTTTCTCCTGATTTCAAATGATTGTCAGTATCTTTAAAAAACTGATCTTCAGTGGGTATTGGAGATGTTGCCAAATAAGCAGGAACTTTTTCCTAGGGAAAAAAAAAAAAAAAAAAGAAAAAGCTATTTTTTCCCACTTTGTTTTGTGCACATAGGGTAGTTATCAGCTACAGATTAATCCTTGTTACCTATATTTAGACACAAAACCATACAGATGCTCATATCATATGAAGCTGATATCTAGAAAGGAACCAAGTTCACCAAGTGTGATTACAAAAAGTTCTGAAAAATGCATGTTAGTATTCTTACAGTTTTCAGACACAAACAACTATTTTTCCAGCAAAGTAAACACCCAGTCGGTGGAATGTTTTTGAAGTTATCTGCCCTGAGCACACCACTTCCAGGCTTATTAAATGTGTTAATAAAAAAAGGCTAATTAAACCCACTGCTGTTTATTTTGAAACAGATTCATGGGAAGGTATAGGTTGAAAGGGACATCTGGACACCATCTGGTCTAATCTTCTGTTGAAAGCAGGGCCTCAGGTTAGGTTATCCAGGGTCTTGTCAAGCCAAAGGTTGAGTATTTCTAGTGAGGGAGTCTATCACTTTTCTAGGCAACCTCTTCCTGCTTTTGTACAGAAGGATTTTCCTTATATCTAGCTGATATTTTCCCCATGCCCTTTGCTCCATCTTATGACTAGACAGCTTTGTGAAGAGAGCGTCTCTTCTGGAACTACCTTGTAGGTACTGCAAGACTGTGGTTAGATTCCCCTGAATCCTCTCTAGGCTCAACAGAACAAGTTCCAGCAACTTTTTTTTTTTCCAATTTAAATTTCTCCAGCCCTCCACTGGGCTCTCTCCAACTTTCCGTGTCTCTCCTGAATTGGGAAGGCCAGAACTGTGTTCCAGATTTGCTCTAACACACACCAGGCTGAGCAGGACAACCCCACATCCCTTCACCTGCTGCCTGTGCTACTGCTGATGCTACCTGGGATGCATTTGTCTTCTGTGCAGCCAGGGCACGCTGCAGGCCAGGTGATGCAGAGTTGCATTTCACCCAGTCAGACCCCAGCCTGCACTGCTGTGGGTGCCAGCCCACACTTCCAAGCCTTATGTGAGACTGCACGTGCATCCTGGTTAAACCTTGGTGTAAATCCTGTAGGTCCAGTCTCCCAGCCTGCCAAGCTGGCTCTCTGTGGTGGCTCCTTTTCTGACCTGTCTACCTCTCCTCTCAGTTCAGCGTTACCCACAAAATTATAAAGGTGCCTTCAGTCATGTCATACATTATTTATGTAAAGTATCTTTCAAAAAGAAAAAGTCAACTATAATTTACTCACCTTAAAATCAACATACAACTAACCAACCCTCAACTAATTACAACCCACTGCCCCTTGAAGGAAAAGCTTTAGCTATGGACTGCCTGAGGTTTATTTACACTGTAACAAGAAACCGGAAAGACAGTAACACCTAGTCTGAAAGAAACACACTGTGAAAGGACAAAGACAAGATGGAACAAAAGCAGAAGAGAATGAAATTTGCATAGTGAACAGAAAAAGTTATGGAACTCAATTTCATGGTAGAGAAAAGAAGTAATTACAAGATGTCTGTTATTTTACTGGACTCTTGTGCAGAAGGTTAGCCAGGAACACTGATGGGAGACAGCCAGAGCACTGATACTACTTTAGATAGTATTTAGCGTATTTAGTAGTGCTATTTAAAACTTTATTTAAATTCAAATTTTCATTGAATTAAAAGTTACAGAACAAATTTTGTTCATTCACTGACTGTAGAGTGAAGTAGAGGAAGGAGAACAAACTACAGCTTTATACAATATTGATGACACACAGATTTTGCATTGTGAAAAATCTTGAAATCAAATGCTAGCATCTAAACTGAAGTTAATATTTTGCACAATTAGTGATAAGTAACCAAGAATAACATAAATAAATAAACACACATTCAGGAAAAGTTAAAAGAAAACTGGCTGGAAAATTATCCTGATTTACATGGACAGTGGTATTTACTTGGTGAGTGGTATTACTTCTGATTATCAAGATGTGAAAAATGCAAAGACTTATCCCTTTAAAGGACCTTTCTGAATCCACTCAAAGGGGAAAAAAATAAATCAATGTGAGGCTTATGATTTATCCCTTAAGCATAGTTCCAAGAGGCAAACAAAGATGTTGATCAGTTGCAGGGGAAAAAAATGCCAAAAGTGGTAAAAATAACAGTTTTGCTTTGTAGCAAATTGAATCTATATTTTCAGTGTGAATTACCAGCTTTCAAGAACACATTATACACAGATAAGGCACTCTCATAAATCAAAATGTACTATGCATGTGCAATAGCTCCTTTAAAACACTCTACTGGGGACACAGGCAGTGGTTATCATCCTTGTTTTCTGAAAGTCATGACACTTATCAGTTCCCATCAATGTCTGACACAGCCTAGATCTGTAAGAACTGCTTTCAGTTTTTATTTTAATCATGGTGTACACTGACACAGAACCCAACCTTCCTTTTGTGCAGGTGTTATGAATCCCTACTCCAAGTTCATTTGGCGTATTAACACTTATTTTTTCCTTCCTCTTTAAACTGTATTTAACTACTTTCAATATGAGAACGTCCTCTGATCCCCCGAAGTAAACAAGTAGCGCCCTAAACTAAAACTTGGATCATTCTCATTTCCTTGAAAGACTGATTCTGAATAAACAGAAAAGTAACACTTCTACTTCTCAGAGGCAATTTTTTCCCTCTCTGCTCTATTTTTCATTAAACCTTTTGTAACCTTGTATTTAGAACTACTTTCCTTCAGACTTGCTGAAAAATGTCAACAGACTCAAAAGCAATGCTCAGGACTGACCAATACTGTGATTACATATCTCCCATATCCTCAGGAAATCAGTAAAAATGAATAATTACTCCTGTTTTTCAGAGGCTCATTAGCTTCCAGTTACAAGAGATTCTTGGAAAATAAATTCACAAGTCAAAGACATTATTGTTACCTGGTGAAAATTTCATAAATTGTGAAAAAATTGTGAAAAACTAGGCTAAAATTCATAAGGCAAATTAAAAATATGCCCAAAAACCAGACTACCTTTATTAGTAGAGGAACAGGCTGCAATAACTTAAAGCAAAAATTATTGTAAGATACAGCAATCAGTTTAACTGCAGTCAACAAGAATGTATTAACTAAAACAAACAAAAATACTTCAGCACATCTTCCAAATAATGCTCTAATTAATGAAAATAATTAATTCCTTTATTCTTACTGGCAGCAAAACTGTACAAAGCATCAAGCATCTTGGCAGCATATGAAAGACATGTTAAGATTCAGTTACAGAAAATCTAGCTTTCACAGAAGTCAGGACATTGACAAGACTATGAAGCACTTTTAACCCATTGCTGTATTATTATTACATTGTAGCCATCAAGAAGCACAAAGTCCTTACATTTTCCTCCTCGGTTTCTTGCACAAAGAAAGCTTCTCCATTGTCACCCAATTTCATATGCAGATCAACAGCATCACCATTAATTTCTATATCAATCTGTGGAAAGAGATAATTTATTGTAAATAATTCATCATGGGAAAAGTGCTGACCTCATGGCTCACTTAGGTCTGAGAGTAAACTTTGTTTTACTGTATAATGGCACCCCTTTCTCCTCTCTCTTTCTGACAGATTTCTGGTGTTAAATTTGTGTGTTTGAAGACCATAATGGTCTTTAATTTGTTCACCTGCAAAATACATGATACTCCTGGCAGAGAGCCTAACACCCACAAGAAAAATAAGAAAAAAACTTGAGATAAAGACTGAATCTTGCTCACACAGTTACTGATATAGTCTTTATTTTTTGGAATAATGACTGTCCAGATGTGTTTAAATCTCAGTCTCAATTGGAGCCTGGTATGAACCTGAATCCTGAACACCAGAAGTTCCACCTGGAGGCCTCCTGGAGGCAGACTTTATCTGAAAGTGAGAAGAGGCTTGCCGCAATTATTTCTGCAACTCAAATTAGCATTTCAGATTTTCCTGCTCATGAGTTAATGGCAGTATGACATAGGACCACAACCCTTCTGCAACCATAGTATTTTCATCAGAGAATAATGGTTTTATTGGGCTAAAAAGGTATTTTTTGGCCAAGAAAACCCAGTATTAGCATTGGTAAATAACCAAACATGCATGGGGACTATACCCAAATCATTAAGATAACCACTTTTCTTCTTCTCCAAAATAACAGGCTGATTTTGATCTGAAAGTCATATATATTTCACTACTGTTTATTTTAAAAATATTTTATTGTATTTCCAATTCAGCAACCTGAGTTTAAAAAACCTCACCTTTTCTTTATGCTGGTTTAGACATATAAACATCTCTGAGTTTAGCCCCTATACCTCTCACTGCTTTCTGGAGACCTCCATATATATCTAAATTTGAAGCACAGACACACATTGTGTTCCCACAGATCTTGGGACTACAAATTGATCTTGGCCTCATAATATGACATATGCCAGAGAAAAATACGTCCACAATACAGTAACAAACACTCAACTGACTATTGAGAGAACTGTGTGAACAGCAACTCCCAGGATGGAGGAAACAAGGAACAGCAGTCATCTACACAAGCAAAAGTTGAGAATTACACTGGCAGTCTAGTACAACAGGTACCAAGAGTAAATGTTTATACTATTCAACAGCTTTTTAGAGGTACTCAGAAGCTGAAAACCTCTCAAATTTGGTCCAGCTACTCAGAAGTGTATAAAGACATTTAACAAAATAGAATTTCAGACACTCCTGTTGTAAACATATCTCGCTTGCCTAGATGTCAGAAAAAGTACAGCTATACCACCTCTTTTGAAAACTGTACCCTGTTGAAAACTGTAATGTAATCTGTTACAAAATTATTAGGGTAAATAAATTATTTGTCATCAGAAAACTCATTAAAATAAACATTAACAAATTGGAAATCAAACAAAAATAAACACAAAACCTGCTACTATGACATACAACTTAAATGCATGTAACTCCATCTATTTACCTTTAACAAAAAAATTCCCTGACCTAACTACTCTTTCAGTTTCATTTTAGCTCTCTTTTTACATCCAAAATATAAAGATAGGGGTAGCTTCCTGCAATAACCATTTACTCCTTAAAAAAGCAGAATATAATCCTGAGGGTTTATGTCCTGTTTAAATCAATGTACCTTTTGGTAGCACACCCAGATGGCATACACCAGTATTCCTTACTGACAGTAAACTCCTCCTAAAACAGCACCATTTTCCAGCCAACCCAGTCCAACTCACTGTCTCAGCATGATTAACATAGCCTATGGGAAGGGGATGGAAGGACAATCTGCTTGAGTCCACCATCTCAGAATGGCTGGATGGGAAATTGTACCAGGTTTTCACTCAAACACACCCACACAGGAACAAAGCTTCAGTCTCAGTTTTCACTTGCTGGTGGATGTTAATAACTGCATTTTTTTATTGTAAATCAGCCTTGAGCACAGCTAACAAGAAGCAGTATTTATAATAGCTCACTAACACTTATGCTCTGTCTGTCCTTCAGACATTCCAAAAAAGAGTTGCTTACATCAGAGATCAGTTAAACAGCATTAAGCATTTCTTTCCCAGCATACTTGGATAAATAAACAAATAGCTCCATGTAAACATGGAAGTCTATATACTGGTATTTGTCTTTCACAGCATTTTTGCAGAGTCCTTAGATTACCACAAGAAGTTCTGTTTTTCATTCCAAAACCACCATCCTGTACAGCATTTATGAGCAACTGTTCTGGACTAAACCAGCCTGCTAACTGGGAATGTGGGGAGCTGGGGAAGGAAAGAAGGAAGAGGGGGCAAAAAAGGAATGAACTGGTCCTCAAAACTTTGCTTTGATCCACTTTCTGAACTTACCACTTTTTCTTTAGAGCGCAGTACACCGAGCTTCCCAAACCGGACATGGAAAGGAGAACACTGGTATGTCCCATCCTGCTGCCGCACCACAATGACATCGATGCATCCCGAAAGGGTTGCCTGATTAATGCCTTTGTACAGCTCCTTCACAGTAACCAGGACTTGTCCTGCAAGTTGCCCCACGTAGTTCATAGTCTGAGACTAAGGGAGAGAAAGACAAAAAAAAAGTAAGTAAATTTAAAACACAGCAGGTTTTATGAAATGAATTTTTTTAAATTATATAGGTGAGCAATGTCATTTATCAATTACTCTATTGTAACAAGCTTAACACAAATGTTTTCAACAATCAACAGAACTTTGAGACAATACTTATATTACTAAAAGTATCCAGAGTTATAAAACCTATTCCTAACGCTTTATCAACTTGAATCTATAACTAATTAAATACTTCAAAGAAAATTCTGAAGCATGTAATTTTTAGACCTCAAAGCCTAGATTTAAGCAATGCTTAATAACTCAGATAAGCTAAAAAGAAAAAATCACTCCAGAGGACTGCCTGTTTGATAAAACAGAAATATATAGAAAATGGAGATAATTGTACATAAGGATGCAAAAAAAAAATCTTACAAGTCAGGAAAAGGTATGTAGAACATACTGCATGTAACTCTTAATTTACAGCTCTGTATTTCAAAAACAGCTGAGTCATCTTAGAGAAATTATCACAGTATGTAAGGGGAGAAAAGAGATACATACATTAATAATATTATGCTATAGTCAAACAGGATAAAGAGCACAGAATCACTTACTGAAAATTCAGTCTAATCCATTAAAAATACTTAAGTAAATTAATGAATTCTGAATAACTGCAAGTCTTTCAGACTAAGAACATAATTTGAACTATAATTGCCAATAAGAAATGAAAGCCCAAAGATTTCTCAGAACATTTGAGCTTGAACAGGAAGAGGAGGGAAAACTGTGAAAATGTTCTGATAGAAACCTAAGTGCAACTCTTCCTCATTCTACCTACTGTCTTCTGCCTCCCACCCAAAAGACTGCTACAAGCTCATTTCAAAAACATCCAAGCAACTGCAGCCTCTGAAGTTAAAGATATTTAGGAAAACAAAGAACCACTGCCAACAAACAAAACCCACAACACTGAACACATAGAAGAGCCTAAATTATATATATTAAAAAACCCTATTTTGGGATAGTATTTCTAGAAAAAAATCTACAATTACTTTTTTTTTTTTTGCAGTTCTACTTTTATTTGTCACTGAACAAGGTTTAGGATTCTTCTTAATATCTCTAAACAAAACTGTACTGCATTAGAACAGTTCTTCCTACTGATACTGCTTTATTGTCTATCTGATTAATCAGTTATTTATCTTTTGAGTCTCCAAAGTCTTCCTTACAGTAACACAGGGTATCTTATACTCACCCAAAAGATTTTTGTGGCATCTCTATACTGATACAATTGTAAACAGGCAAGAAATCTAAAACTACTTTCACACAGCAGCCATGGAAATGTTTTTCTCCATCTCAGGCTTCTCAAGCATTACCAAATCATATTAATGTTTTTAAAAATAATTCCTTCCTCTTCACAAGACTTACAAAGGAAGGTGGAGGGTTTCCAATACAGATTTAAGACTGTCTTGGAATTATCCACAGAATTACTATTCTAGGTAACATACTAGAGAATTTTCTTCTTGTAGCCTGTTGATGAAGACAAAAAGAACAGACTGACATTGAATGAGTAATGAGATTAGGAGAATGGACTCTCAACATTAGTCATTAATTTAACTTCACCTGTAAGTAGCTTCACGTACAACTATAAAACTGATTGCTTGATAGTGAAGTAATAGCTCACTCTTGCTAAAGAGGGAAGGTCTCACCTCAACCTTTCCTCAGCTGACCCTCTTAATGAGCTGATTTTAGCTCCCTGACACAGCTGCCAAAAGTCTACCATTTTTTTGTTGTTTGTTCCAGTAGGTTGTAAGTAAGTTAGATTAGCTCATTAAGCAGAACATGACAAACATCTGAGTCATGAGGTCTTGAGCAGGACCAGAGAGCTAGGGAAAAAAAAAAAGCAAGGAACTGAACATCTTTTTGACAAGTGAGATATTTGCTGCATCTCATGGAACTCTAACTCAACACAGAGACATTACAGTATCCCCGCTTTCCTGTTGAAGCAATTAGTCTTCACCTAAAATGACAGCCCATGTTTAAACTCAATCTCATGAAAAAAAATCTTTAATGCATAATCATTATTATTGCTGGCTCTAACTTGGCCACTTCCAAGAGCTGTCTATGGTATCAGCTTAGAAAGAAAAGTTGATTTTGTGTCATCAAGGAGACTGAATTTGTTAAAAGAAATGTCTGACACAATCAGGAATAAGTCTTTAATGGGGTCCCCATTCCATGTATTTCATTTCAGTGAACAGGACTTCAGAGGTGGGCATTAGCCAGAATTTCTCTATGATTTAAGCAGTGACTTAAAAGATCAAAATTTCACACCTTCTGCTAAGAACTGAGTTCACATGATAAATAACCTTGTTTTTCTCACATACTTGCTAACTTGACCATAGAAACCCACACAACCCACACAAGACCAAAGCGTTCACCCATTTTACACATTTCTGTAGCAAGAATATCCTGTAGCAATGTTCTCTCTTCTACAGGAATCGGTTTCATTTCTTCAGCTCACAGCACAGCCACTGTTATGAACATACATACACTGAATAACCTCTTACATTTGAAAGTTCATAGCTGGTTCACTCTTACATGTGGAAAGGTTATGAACTTTTGTACCTACTGAGTATTAAAAACATTTTTATAAGGAAAGTAGCTTTTTATGATTCAAGTCTTAATGTAAACGTTATTTTGGACATTGCAAGTAAATCAAACTAGATAAAGGTAATAAATGAATGCACATTATTGCTTACCAGGCTGCACTTCAGCTTTTAACTTAATGGTTCACTTTGCAAGATAAACATGTTATATAAGAAGGTTCAAACTGTAGCAAGAAAATGATCAAATAGAAATGAAGTGTCACTGCATACTCAGAAACATGCCATTTTATCTCAAGCGTCAGTAGAAACCCAGCTGGGAGATTTTAACATTTAGGAGTTAGGTATGGCTTTGGGGGTTGCTTGGGTTTGTTTGTTTTCCTTAAATGTTGTTGTATATTGTTGGAAAACTTGTGCTGAACAAGTACAGAATCAGACTACAGTGAGAAAGGAACAGTGTAAAACGTTATTGAGTTAATTTTTGCAAATGCAATAGAAATATCCTGATCATGGCATAACCAAGTAAGACAAAGTATTTCCTAGACAATACTCTTTTATTTCATGCTTAATAAACATTTCTTAAATGTCACTCCTTGAAAGCAGAGAGCAGTATGCCTTCCTAACCTCCTGTAAGAGCCTAAAAAGCATGCTGATTGCCAGTTTTGAAATTCAGGACAAAAGGCTGATGGAAAAGACAAACTAAGAAAGAGGCAAGGCAGCAATACTTCACAATACTATTTAGCTTTTATTTCTTTTGCTATCCGGAATCTATACATTGCCTGATGCAGTGAATTGCAGAATTCTGCAAAAAAACTGAGGTTAATGCAGCTCACTACTTACTCTTCTCAGACAGCAAATTAAAAGTCTATGAATACCTGAACTATATCAAAGCAGAAACATTCATTGTGACTTCTGAGGCTCTAGAGAGACTGATTTTTGAATATTTATGCAATACCACCTAGTTTACAAAAATTCTTACAGCTGAATATATTAATACCACAAAGGTAAGTGCAACTGTAATTGGAATGGGAGAAAGAATCTCTAGGTCATATCATGAAAATAATGTTTTTTTCTGGCAATAAGCCATTGCACTGCGAAAAGCAGAAACTGAAACTGCTTTGGTTTTTTTAACTTTTTCCGAGAGAGCATAATAGTAAATACAAAATAAAAAAAAATAACTGCTTCAGAAGTTCAATAACTAAAATGCTGTGCCCTCCACTTATAAAATACTCAAATCAGTGCAACTAAAATTAGCCCTGAATATGCTGTTTGATTTCCTCATGTTACAGCAATGGCTCTCAGAAATAATAATTAACAGTATTCCACCTCAGAGTATCTGATATGCTTTATATGACAGAAAGACAGATTTTCAAGACTCAGTACCAGGAAATGCTTACATTAGCATAACCGGAGCAGGACGTTTTGTGGGTTGGAATTATATCTCTGTACCATTAACAAAGATGTTATTTTAACTGCCACTGGACCAACATGTTTTCTTTAACATTGCTTTTTTTTTTTTGGTGTTATTTGGTAATAACCATATAGAGGTCCAAGATATAATCAAAACTCTGTCAACAGTATGTATTTCCTGTGCATATTGAGAACCGCTTTTCTAATGGTAAACTGCATTTTTTGGGTTCTTATATCCATTCACTTTTATACAAGTGCACCATTATGAACATGACTACTACAAGTGCCTAGTTCAACAACAGAAAAAGAAGAGTGCAAGTTACTCAAAGGCAAGATAACAGATTGCTCTAGAAGGCTACAACTTTAGAGGACATAAATTTTCACTATCACTGCAAAAAAAAAAAGTTACTTAGAAGCAGATCTTGGCTTCCAGTAGCATAGATATTCATGCACACCATTTATTTTGAGATACATTTAGAAAGTTAAAATAAATCTAATGCCACATGATGTAAACAGCAAAGACATTGTATTTGTGTCAAGAGATTAGGTAGAATAAAATAAAAAACATGCAGAGCAGTGGTTTACCTCAATTTAGCTCATTTTGCCTATATTTGCATACATATAAATTTATGAGGCAGAAGCTTTCCTTAAGCAGAGAAAATCTTTACCAAGTGTTTTACTAGTTTCTATTTTGTACTCTGAAAAAGCTTGGGGGAAAAATGACCCTGTCAAACAGGACCACTGTAGCATCAGATCTACTCAACAAAAACATCTTTGTTCCCAATTAAAGATTTTAACTGGGGGTTTAGGATTGCTTCTAGTATTGCACAGGGCAGTTATGGAACAAAAACAGGAAACAAAGTAAGTCTGTTGAATGCCTAATTAAAGTCTTCCACATACTATTAAATAAAGGCAGTCAATTTTTATTTTAACTGTGTTATAGGAAATTATATATCCGTATTTAGCAATAAATCTGTCAAACTCACCAAGATTCCAGAAGGAACCTTTTCATGGGCAGCAACATCACTTCTATTTGAGTCATCTTCAAGAACATCCTTTTCTGAGTTATGCATCTCAGAAAACTAACTTTCCACAGTACAGGTAAATGAAAAAATTACAGCCATAAGAAAAGATTGGAGCAGCATTTCTTCCCTTCTCATAGAAGCAGAAGAACTATGTAAACCTTCTGGTCTCTTAGAGGAAACTGCTTGGTATACATTCCCACGCAGAATTACAAGTAAAAAGGAAGTGCTTCTTTAAGAAAGTTCATACAGAAACTCCCTCACCAATAGGCTTTGCTTGAAATGTCCCAGCCCCGTTGCGCTCTGCGAGATAAGTGACAACATGGGCTGACTTTGCCATATGTTTGCACTGATAGGTGATGATCTTGGTTTGCATCACGTCACGTGACTGCAGCTGGAGCTCCCACGAAAACAGGGATTTAGTTAATGATTCTTCAGCAAAGTCTACATTAGCTCACTTGGAGACTTTTCACCCACTGTTGCAACTCCAGCACTGGCAGCAGCGCTCCAGGTCCTGGTTCAGCCTAATTCAAGATTGCCTGCTGACAGTCCATGTGCTGCTCCCTCTGCTGATGGTGTCACTGCGGCAGCCAGTCATGCTTGATACAGCAAATTTCACAACATTTCAGGGTCTGCTATTTGTGAACTTTTCTCCCTCCTTCTTGAAATTGAAATTACATAATAGTAGCAAAGAGATAACTGACCTGATGTCAAATTTATACTAAACCATACAAAACCAATGATTTCCTGTGGAAATTTTCTTGCTTTCTTCAAACAGAATTATAAAGCAATACAATGTATGTGGACAAAACATACAAGCTTTTTGAATGACTAGCTTCATGACTCAGAATAAGAATTGATTTTTCATCTGAGGAATTCTGAAATGCTATTACTGAGCTAAATAAAATAATGGCTAGGTGAAATAACTTGAGGAAGAGAGTAGTATAAGGAACCAATTCTGTCCCAGAATGCAAGAGACATTTTCGGAGGACCATCAATATTCCCTCAACAGAGACAAATTCTCACTCCCCTAAACCTAAGCCTGCACCTCCTTTCCACCCTCATGGGGTTACTGTGTGTCTGCTCAGAAGACTCTGAAGGATTGCTTCTTGAATTACAAGCTTTAAAAACCAAATTTATTCAGGATCTTACTACTATTCCTCCTCTAAGTTTTGTAAATTCATGTGAAAGACTGATTCAAGGACAGTGAACCACATTATAGGATGCAGCTAAATAGCTTGTAGGTATCCAAAATAATTAATGAACTACACTCAAGTCCAAAACTGCATCAGTGTCAATGACAAAATCCTAAATTGAGTGTTGAGATGGCTATGTCTGCAGTAAGGCTGTAATAAACTGCTACCATCTCTGAGCCCATTTCTATACATGGAATAAATTCATATTTCATCTGGCTGTTACAGGGAAAACTAATGAGTTTTTTAGCAAACATGACAAGTATTTTCATAGAATATTAAGAATTACTAGACACACTCAATTTCTCCTTCCTCTTCATCATTCCTTTATCCTGTATGTTCCATTAAAATACAGAATAAAACATATTTATAAGCAAAACAGAAGCAAAATTCATAAACCAGTGCTTCTTTTCCAACACTACAACAACTATATTTTATGTTGGGATTTTTTTTCTGTGGTATCTCTACTATTTCAATATTGTTCAGTATTTCAGATGGACATTATTTTCTTCAAAGCTTATAAGAGTGTTCTAGACAACAGCTTTTCTGGAATACAGATAAAATTGTGTCACTGCAATAAGGTAAGATTTAGGCAGGTAATAAGCTTTGCAGATTTTGTTAGCCCTCTTGTCTTTTATTTCTCAATATTAGTAAGATTTGTAAAATGTAATTCCTGCTGAGTAAGTTTCAGCACTAGGTTATGTACTTACAAGTTGCACAGGAAAATTAGCTTTTATTTTGAAAAGCAAATACCTCAAATTTGGAAGTGTTAGAAGCAATGTTTTCCATGCAACCTTAATGAAGCTCTTTGGTGTAGGTAGGTTTTCCTGTGGGGTAGTCTCAGAAAGCACTTATGAGCTTTCTTACTAGACTCACACAAGTTAATAATATTTGCAAAGATCATTCACCATCCTATATTCTGTCTTTGCCCTGCTCTTTGTGAGTCTAGACATTTTATCCTGTTGCTCATTAGTCAAAATTCCTGATGGGAAGTATGACACCATTTTTAAAACATAGTTTTCTGCAGCAATCATCATAATATATTCATTTGCATTTCATTTAGTTTTATAGCATCTAAGAGATGCAGTATCTTTTTCACCTATGCAATGAAAAATTCAGGACCAATTAGGAATTAAACATGCAGGGCTGGGAGGGGGGAGGTTTAGCACACTTAGAACTTGATTTTTCAGGTTTTTCCTCTTTCTTTTACCTCTTTGCCTCAATAAGATATATTTTCAGTTGCAAATCAGATTTCTTTTTAATGACCATCTGGGATATGCAGAAGTCTGACTGCCTGTGAAAATAACATTTAAATGAATATTGGATTGTACTGTATAGGAACTGTAGAAAAATGCCACCAGAAAACAGCTACAGGACATTCCCCCAGCTTTCAGCAGTGCATACCATTCTGAGTTCTGGAAGGAAGGAAGCACAAATCCTACAGACATAGCTTCTATCAGCACACTATCTCAGTTCACTCAGAGATCAGAATAAGTATGCCAAGACAAATGAATGGCCCAAATCCTTCTCTAATTAACATACCATAATGGATGAGGCAAGTTCGGGACAACCTTTGTTCATGTTCCAATTGTCTCCTTCACCCCACCTTGCCACACATAATTTTACCTACTATTAACCAAGAATGAAACACCACAGTTCTCAATGTCAGGATGGGATGTGACAATTCTTAGTCTCACACCCCATCCTGACACTGGAAAAGGTCCTTTCTTCACAAGGCTCGACTCCAGTTCCAAAATTCCAATACTTCTCCATTTTCATGCACTTTTACACTTTGCTTATTAGGTGAAAAAAAAAAAAAAACAACCACAAACTGGAGGAGTTGCCACTTCTACAAAATTACAAAAATCAGACTGGGGCTGAAAACACTCTTCTGTGCCCAAGTTCTTGGTCCCAGCCCTGATTTGAAGCATCTGATTACTGAGACTGGAAATAAAGTTCTGCTCATTCCAGATTGTGCTAAAACACATTCAGCACAACATCTCTGATACTTTTAAGTCTATCCATTCTCTATATGAACCTAATTCAAAGATTATTAACTTTGCTAAAATAAAACAAACTTTGACATGACTAACACAAAACATACTGAATGAAGATTATCTGCCCGAAATGCCTCTTGAAAGGGACACCAGAATTTGTCTAAAAAACAGCCAGAGTTTGTCCTCTAACAGAAGGGAAAAATACCATCAAGTGTCACTTCTTATTAAAAAGACATTTGCTAAGATTTTCCATACAAAAGCTGAAGGTACTTAAAATGTAACATGGAATTACATTTTTAATTTTAGCAAACTACGTGCAATTAAAAAAGAAATTCTGTTCAACAATGTTGAAAAATACTACTAGGCAGTACTACCTGCTTTTACCTGCAATTCCAGCTGTCCAAAAAATAAAGAAAAAAAAATAAAAAGCTCTATAAAGTAATAACAGCAGGTAGAAAAATTCAAGCAGTTGACAGATGTTAGAGAAACACTAATGACACAAAAGTAATGTATTGTTCACTAAACTGGTGGTTAAAAAATAAAATCAAATTCATTTTGTGCCTATGATGCAATATGGTAAATTCAGTGCCTTCAAGATCTCCTGTCGCGTGGAAACAAAATATTTTGCAGTGCAACTTAACTACTTTTTATCATTGGGAGAAAAAATAGCAAGAAAGGAAATCCGCAGTTTATTTGGAATTAGTGCTTTTGTAATTGTGTCAACAGTTTTATCTGTATGATCTGCTATGAATCATCTGATTTCAGTGTTACAGTATCTGTCCTTGTACTAATTGGAGTGTTTTCTTTTTTTAAAAAAAAAGTTATCCTTTTTTTCTGTTTACAAAGGAACATCAGTAAGGACAAATACTTTAGAAGTTCATAAATTGAGTTTTACTTACAAAATGATCAGTTTAATCAAAAATTTAAGTTACACATGCACAAAATGTTCTTATGCATGTGGAGACCTTAACTTAATTCAAGGTACTGGAAAAAGTAACTGGCTAATCCAAGAGTGCAGCCCTTTGGAATCTGCATGGGCATATCCCCTGCCACATTAGACATATTTCCAGCAACACAGACTCCTGTAAGGCCACATCATCCTTGGCTGAACTTATTTCCAAACAAATAACACAGAAACCAATTCTCTCAATCTAATTTTGGGATGAAATGAGAGAAAGCAGATGAAGCTTTTCCTGAGCATTTCCTTAATAAGCAATCCAGCAAGGCCTTATCTTTGTTTCCCCTTTTTAACAACATTACTTTCCAGGTGCTTATCTGCCCCAGGTGTATTTAAATTTTCTTGCAAACTCCCAGGGTTCTGAAGTCAAAGCCAAAAAAAAGCAGTCATGTGTGCATGTATGAAATCTAACTAATCTATCTGTGGTATATAATTTGGTTACATTTAGAATGAATACACAAATATAAGATTTGAGACTAGTACAAACCTTCAGGTTGACAAGAACAGAAATAATACTTATTCTGAGAAATACATATATGGAATACTTAAAGAGCTCTAAATATTGCATCTATAAACAAGACACCTTTTTTTCCCCACTTGATAAGACACTTGATAAGATTCTCCATATTGCTGAACTCATAAACATATACCAAAATAAAGCAATATCCCTAAATTTAATTTGCATATAAGACTTGGCTATATTACTAAGAGGTTGGGTTAAAATGCTAGTCTTATAGAATTTGCACACAGATATGTTTACATGAGATGTTGGGAAGAGAAAAATTAGATACAGCTGAGCAAAGTGGCATATGCTTACTTTTCAGCAAGGGCAATCCACTGCATTATTGAGTTCTAATGACCACAGAGGTCACATCTGGCTGAGGGATCTGCTCACCCCTAGCACAGAGTGTCTGCACTTTCTATACAGGACACAACACACCCGTGTAGTGGCCTCAGAGATCTCTTGTTTTGGTTAACAAGCATACTTTTTCCTTCAGGGAATGAATGCCTTTAAGTCACCACTAAGTACTTTTCTTCTTTAATTCACTGTATTTCCGTTCACATCACAAAGAAAATTCTAGTTAGCCAAGGGAGAGCCAATAACTTCAACTTCTAATGGAATCACAGCTACAGTTCATTATTCAAAGCATATATTTGAAGAATTTTGAAAAGAATCCTTTACACATTTCCTTTAAAAGGCTTTTCACAACCATCAGTTCAGAAGAAGTGTATTTCCTGAGTAGACAGTTATGCAGTCTAAAAAAAGACAACTAAACATAGAGAGACAGCCTAAGACCAGCTTAGCCTGCTTCAGCCACATACACCAAGAGAAATATGTCACCTAGTATACTGCAGACTTCTCTATTATTGCTTTGTGTGTTTACACTTCAGGTATTGAACTTCAGCACTCTGGATAAAGAAATGGGCCGATTCATCAGCTA
This sequence comes from Chloebia gouldiae, assembly GCA_003676055.1. Taxonomy (NCBI): domain Eukaryota; kingdom Metazoa; phylum Chordata; class Aves; order Passeriformes; family Passeridae; genus Chloebia; species Chloebia gouldiae. The sequence goes on along the minus strand of QUSF01000001.1, from coordinate 21,645,413 downwards.
AAAATCTCACCCATTCACTCACTGCATACAGAAGTTATGAGGAAGTGCCCTTAGTCTTGGGAAAATAAGTGACTCAGGACAACTTTTGACAACTAATGTCAAATTACATTAGTGCAAAGGTGAAAGAAATGGATTAAAATATTTAGCTAGGAAGGGGAAGCAGCCTTTCTTTGACAATTCTCTTGAAATATAAATACAAGAAAAAATAATCTCCAAAAAGTGTTCTTAACCTTTGTCCTCAAGCATAAAGACAATCTGACTTGACTGAGCATGACAGTTTCATATTAAATCAGTCTGCCTGCCCAAACTAAAATGCAAGCACTAATGTAACAACCAAGATGAGAGAGCAGCTAGGGAGATTAAATGCATTTTTCAGTGCCACATTCTTTGCAAAAGCAGCAACATTTTTACTATGCTTAAAATGGATAATTCTATTTATGATTAAAAAAAAAAAACCTGTGCTTACCTACGTAACAGTGAGATTTGTCCAGAGATGACGTCTTTGTATTACTGCAGAACCTTAAACTGTAATTTCAACAAGATCATAAAGAACATCTTTCGTATCTCCAGATACAAAAGTCACTGAGATACAGTATGCTACTATGCTATGTTCTCGAATGTGCTCAGTATGGGATGAAGACATCTGATATATATACTTTAGACTTGTATTTGATCACAAACGTTTGTTTATGCCTGAAAGCTTCTTCACTGTGGATATCCGTAACAAACAGCACTGAATCTCACACCAGAAACGGTCCTTTCATCCCTTTTCAGACAGTTACATAAGAACGTATTGCTAAATCATAACCAATGATTAAAAGTTATTTTGTAAATAATCCAAATTTTAAAAATTCCAATTTGTTAGAAATTCTAACTTAAGCACAGATTCTATGTTCACACAGAGATCCTGAGAAACTGTTTTCCTGTATGCTGTGATCTTGTACTTAAAAGATGCAAGACTGGAAAACAAAAAATTGTGATCTAGACTATTAACCGTGTGACCATTTTCCAGGAAGAGAAGCAACTGCAACTAAATTAACCTCTGGCTTTGACAAAGGCTCCCAAAGTGGCTTTAAACAAAATCCTTTCGCCTTTATCTGATCTAGGTTGCAAATTTGAGGAGGCGGAGACCAAGTCATACAGCATGCAATGCAAAAAAGGGCTGCTTGGGGCCTCAAGGTAGGTACATAAGGAGGTGTCAAGTGCTCTACCTTCAATTCGGATTTCCCCTTAACTGATCAAGACTTTACACCAGTGGAAGGAAACGCTAGATGCAGAGAGAAAGGACATAGAAATTCACAGCACTGCAAACCTGAAACATTTTATGCGGCGGTCTTCCAAGTAAACAAAAAAAAAAAAAAGAAAAAAACAACAAAAAAAAAAGAGAATAATTACACTTACTTCTGCAACAACCCAAAATATTAAGTATCAAGAAAGAGATGAAGTATTAAGTACCAAGAGTAAATTCAAACACCATATCTGTTACAGACCAGAGGCATATCAGGCAAACTTTCTGATATGCTTAACCGAAAAGTTATGATACAAGCTTAAAAATCAATACTGCATTGCTGACAAGAGACGTTCAGCACTATCCTAGTTACTGCTACTGCAACTAAAAATGATACCAGATAATACAGCATTTCAGTCAAAGTTCCTGGCATCCTGAGATTATTTAGAAACCTTCTAACTTTAGCATATCTGTTTAAAAGTCTATTATATAACAGTAATATACTTTTACGGAGCACCTCACTTTACACCACTCATGTAAAGAGATCTTCCTTGATTTTTTTTCAAGGGATGGCAACATACATTCCTGTATGTTCTGGGATGCAAAGGAACTATAGCAGGGGCTAGGAGAGAAGAAACAACTTTGGGCCCTGGTGGAGCTAGCTGCCTAGTATGTATACAATAAAAGTTGGTTATGTATCCACAAAGTGAATGATAGACATTCCCACACTTAAAAAAAAAAAAAAAAGAAGGCATTTCATGACTTATGACTTTTCATTACAACTAATGAATACTTTTACATTCTTAAAATGCACGTAACGCTACAAATTTTTTTTCTATTTTGCAAACATTAAATACTTAGTATGCAAAATTGTCCCAAAAATGCTTGTGAAGTAAAAAAAATAACCCAACCAACCAAAGAAAACCAGAATAAACCCCAAGGAGCTGTACTTCAGTGATGCTCGTGTGTTCCTTACAACCTGGGATATTCTGTGACTCTAAGGACTAAATTTTATAAGGTTGTCTGTCTTCTCTGGCAGTATCCTGCATAATATCACATATAAATACAGCATTCTGCTAACAGATACTTTCTTGTAACAACAGCAGAATTTTGTTTGGGGGTGAGAAAAAAAAGTAACCAGATGATGGGCGTGCGCAGCCACAACACAGGTATATTTATGACATCATTCTTCTGGATGGAAATGCACAGGTTTACACAGCACACTGCCCTGCTCTATCAAAAATCATTGATGCCTCCTACATGTACTCAGTAACCACTTCAGGAGAAGCAAAGCGTAGCTCACACAAATTAAACCAGAGGCACACTTGGCAAGACCCCAAAGAGAAGCGCACAAAAAACTGCTGGCAGTGTAGCTCCACTTCAGACTCGCCACAGCAGAGGGACAAACACAGGGGGAGGCAGAGGGGGAGCGCCCCGCCGGAGCGGGAGTTCAGTGCCCGAGTTTGAGGGAAGGCGGCGCGGCGCGTATCCCGGCGCGTATCCCGGCGCGTATCCCGGCGCGTATCCCGGCGCGTATCCCGGCGCGCCGGAGCGGCACCGCCAAGCGCGCCGGGCGAACACCGGCGCTCCCGCCGCCCCCGTGCCGCGCCGGGGCGGCAGCGCCGGGCGCCGCCCCCACGCCGCCCTGCCGAGCCGCGCACCGGGCAGCCGGGCACGGCAGGGCGCGATTCCCTTCGCTCCGCCGGCCGGGCTGCCGGGAATTGCGGGCAGCGTCCGGAGCGCCGGCAGCGCCGGCCGGGCGGCCCCGCTCCGCAGCGACGGTTCCGGGGAGCTTCTCACGGCTCACTGCGGGAGCGAGCCCGGGCTGGCAGCCGGGGCAGGGCCTGCGCCGCCCTCCCTTCCTCCCTGCCTTCCTCCCGCTCTCCCCCCTTCCCTCCCTGCCCGGCGCCGCCGCTCGTCCCCCGCACGCAGGCAGGGACACCTCGCGCCGAGCCGACCCGGCGACACGCGCCCCTTCCCGCTTACCTCGAGCGAGGCCCGGCGAGAGCCGGCGCCGGCCGAGGAGGGACGGAGGGTGGCTGGATGGAGGGATGGATGGAGGGAAGGACGGCAGCGGGAGCGGGAGCCGCGCCCGGGCGGCTGCGAACTGCGCCAAGCGGCGGCCGTTGGCGC